>PVHT020000077.1:35089222-35102432 GCA_004024745.2 Catagonus wagneri
CTAGGAACCATGAGGTTGCGGGTTCGATCCCTGCCCTTGCTCAGTGGGTTAACGATCCGGCGTTGCCGTGAGCTGTGGTGTAGGTTGCAGACGCGGCTCGGATCCTGCGTTGCTGTGGCTGCGGCGAAGGCCGGTGGCCACAGCTCTGATTAGACCCCTAGCCTGGGAACCTCCACATGCCGCGGGTGCGGCCATAAAAAAACCCGCGGCCATAAAATGACAAAAGGCAAAAAAAAAAAAAAAAAAAGAGTTCTGCCATTTGTCCTGGGGTAACAATATGCTTTAGGGTTGGGGCTGGCCATGTCAGAAAGACCAACAATGTGATTTAGGCTGAGGGCTTCAGGTCACACCCAGACCAGAGACTGAGATCATCGAGTTGGGCAATCAATCACACCTAAGTAAAGGAGATCCAATAAAAACCCTGAACACAGATGTTCTAGCAAGTTTCCCTGGTTGGCAATATTTTGTCCGTACTGGCACATATAGATGCTGGGAAAGTAGCACGTCTTGTCTCGACTGGGAGAGGACAATGGAAGCCCGGGACTTGCTGGTTCTCAAGGTCTCGACTGGGAGAGGACAATGGAAGCCCGGGACTTGCTGGTTCTCAAGGACTCTACCCTCTGCACTTCCTCCCTTCATTGATTCTAATCTGTTTCCCTGTAATAACTGTAACCATAGATATAATTGCTTTTGGAGAATTCTGTGAGGCTTAGTAAATTTCAGAAACTGAGGATGGTTTGGGGGCTCCTCCTCCACCCCTGAACTTGTAATTGGTGTCAGGAGAGAGGACAGTTTTGTGTGGATTCTAAACTTTCTAATTTGGCCTAAACTCTCACAGTTGGTATGAGGTAAGGGTAGAGTTGGGACTGTGCCCCTAAACTTTTGCAGTAGGTTTTTCCTCAAACTCCACTAAATTTGTCCCTCTCTTGCTCAAGAACGTGAGTACATATTAGGTGCATTTCAGGAAAACCAGACCCCAGAACCCTCCAGGTCTGCATTCAAATTAAAGCAAAGAACCAGTGTCCTTTCCAGGTGATTTGAAACAACGTATGTGATTACTTGGGATCTTGAAAGAGTATAAAAACTTTGTGCTTTAAATCCAAATTTTCTGTCATTTTAAAGATATCACTTACAATGGGAAATACTGTTCACTAGCTCAAAATGGTTAATGATAGGGTGGCTATGTGTGGGGGTGGATGCTTTGATTTGAAATTATACAAAGCAGTCATAATGAAATGATGTACTAATATAAATCTCTATTTTCCTGGAGCGAGCCTGCTGAGAGGAAAACGTATTTGTCCTTTTTAATGACAAGACTATTTTCCTTTTCTTCATCCCATTTTGTGAAAAGTGACCCTATTTGCCTTTTGAAGGTTTCCTGTAATTGGCTCTGATGCCTCCCTACATTAGCAGATGAATCTGTCGGGTTTGTGAATTTTGTTTTGAACAAAGAGCTGTGTAGTAGCTAATGACACATGCTGTAAGGGGAAGAGGCCAGAGCAGGCAGCCTCTGGACTCCTGCTACTTGCTGGGCATATTCAAAAGACAACATGACAGAAGGTGCCAGCCTGAACTCTTGAGGGCTGACCTTGAGTTCTGACATGAGAGCATCTGTCATGGTAGACACATAGGTTAGACCCAAAGTGAGAAATTAGCAAGAGGAGTGTCAGTGGGCCAGAAGCCTGGCCAAGCGGAAAGCTGGCCAGCCTCCTCTCCCTGTCCACGCTCCCATTTCCCATCCAAATATCACACACAGATCTACCAAGGCCACTTCTATTACCTGACATTTACTTTTCATTGAACACCAGTTGTCAGACAAAGCCAGAGGCACCACATATTCACTCTCATTTAACTGCCACCCTACTCTCTAGGTTAAAAGCATGGCATCAGAAAGACCCGTGTTAAAGTACCGACTCTGTCACTTAACCGGCTGTGTCACCCTGGAAAAGTTTATTCACTTACAAAATGGGGCAAACACTGGTTACTTGAAAATGTTACTATACCAATTAAGTGAGAACATATATGTAGTCTCTGGGTTCCAGTAAGTACTTGGTAAATGATAGCTTTGCTATTAACTGTCTTAGGAAGAAACTATTTTTCAGGTTTAGAGGTTAAAGTAATTTGGACTTCCTGCTGTAGGCACAAAGGGATTAGTGGCATCTTGGAAGCACTGGAACACAGGTTCGATCCCCAGCCTGACACAGTGGGTTAAGGATCTGGCGTTGCTACAGCTACAGCTTGGGTTGCAACTGAGGCTCGGATCTGATCCCTGGCCCCGGAACTCCATATACCACAGGACAGTTAAAAGGGAAAAAAAAAAAAAGTTTAGGTAATTTGGCCAAGGTTTGTCCTGACTTTTTACTGCAAAACATTCACCACTCTAAGAATTCTTTACCTTTACACAGTATATTTAATCAAAAAAATCAGAAATGTTTTTATTTATATAATCTTACTGAAATGAGGTTCAGTAGAAACAAGGAAGCATTTTCTGAGCAATGCAATAATAGTGTGCAATGTGTACTTTTAGAATACACACACATACTCATATATTCTAAAATATATTTCCACCTGAACATACTGAGGCATGTATTTATGAAATGAAAAGTTTCTGTTCTACTAACCTACTGGTAATGAACTCCACAGCACTTAGATTATCATTATAAAATATCACCTTAAAATTTCCTACCAAAAGAAACGATAATCCTGGAGAAATGGCTGATTACACATCTGGGTCAGGAAATGTGATACAAGTCAAATCTGGAACATTTTGTCATACAGAAGATCAAGGAAGCAATTTAAAAACTGCTAGGACTCAGAGGCCATCTTGAAGTGCCTTTCATATATAAAGATGACAATTGAAATAAATGGAATGCATCAGATAGGTTTAAATCCATGAGTTCATAAGAATCTAAAAGCAACAGCAATAACAACAATCACAACCAAGAAACTAATTGATCACTATGGGAAGATATTAGTAAACCAACTCAGTATTTTGAAAATTGGCAAATAAAGGAAGAGAATCAAGTTTTTCCCCCAGGGTTCTTATATGAACTATAACACTCGGTAACTAAATTGTAGACAAGGGGAGATTGGTCTTTATGGTAATATTCTAGCTAATAAAGAAGAAATGAGAGAATTAGAATATCAACGTTATATGCTCTCTAATGACTTAATGGATATAGGCCTTGAAGATCAAGCTACTAGTATTGCAAAGAAAGAGACATCTGCAGTTCCCTGTGGCACAGTGGGTTAAGGATTCAGTGATGTCACTACAGCAGCTCTGGTCGCTGCTGTAGCTTGGGTTCAGTACCTGGCCTGGGAATTTCCATATCCCATGGGGTGCAGCAAAAAAAAAAGGAGAGAGAGAGAGAGAGAGAGGATCAAGCATTATGTTTCATGTGCTTCCTGATGAAAAAAATACTACCTATTAAAGAAAAAGAAACCAAATCTGACCAAGTTTCATTAACTATATAACAATATAAGAAATACAGAGGTCACAGAAGTATGCATTCAATTACTAGAGAATGATTCAAACAGCAAAACCCAGATTAAAGGATATACTGCAGTCTGGCTACTCAGTTTGGTCTGTTGAATGGCAGTGACAGCAGCAACTGAGAGTTTGTCAGAAATGCAGATTCTCAGGGCAGATCCCAGGCTACTGACTCGGAATCAGCATTTGATCAAGTGCCCAGGTGATTTGTATATATTACAGTCTACACAATAGATTCTTCAACTAATAAAGATGGAAGAGAAATCTGTAGGTTAAAAGAACTTGGGAAAAATACCAACCACTTGCAATATGCAGAACTTATTGCATCCTGATTCAAACAAACTATATATATACATATATATATATAGTATATGTATATAGTATATACTATACATATAGTATAGTATAGTATATAGTATATGTGTGTGTGTGTGTGTGTGTGTGTGTGTGTGTACACATCCATGAGTCCATGAGACTACTGGAAATTTGAACATTGATAAGATATTTGTTATTACTGTTCATTTTAAATGTGGTCATGGTTACGTAATTTTTAGGCTCTTATCTTTTAGAAATACACACTGAAATAGAGGTGAACTGATATAATATCTGAGATTTAATTTAAAATAATACAGGAAGGGAGGAACAGTAGGAGTTAAGGATAAAACAAGCCTGACCTTGAGCAGAAATTTGTTGGAAGCTGATATATTGGCTCATAGGTGTTCATTCTACTATTCTGTCTACTTTCATATATGTTTGAAATTTTTCATAATAAGGAAGTTACATAAAGAAGAGGTTCCACTGTACCAAGTTTAGCTAGTGAGTACATTGACCAGAATATCTGATTATCAATGGTGTCTGTGTGTCTGCAGCTCTCTTAAAGCATTTTACTGGTGCAGTCACATTCCTCCTTACAGTGTCCTTGAGATGCAGGTGGTATTATCCTCTATAGCAGCCAGAGAATGCAGAAGTTTGAATTGTCTTTCTTCCATGTCCTCATTTTCAGTCTTGGAGGTCAGAAGGAACACTTGGCAACTCTGCCAGCAGAGGTTCTGACAGGCACTTAATAGCTAAGCACCTTTCTTGTTCATTTACCTGCATTCTGTGTTTGTGGTGGTGCCTTGCCCTTGTGCTAATGGCCAAGGTATTCCCTTCCCTTGTTGCTTCATTTACAGACAAAGCCAGTCTATGTTTGGGCCCCCAAAGCCCTCTTAAGGAATCTTCTGTTGGTGCAATGTAACAACTGTACCAGCTGCTGAACTTTGCAGAGCTGCTGGTGGAACAACCTCTCCTCTCAGGGTCAGTAGCACTGCGTTCAGTTTAGTAGATACTACACAGGTAGAGGCGGCTGACAGTGACATCTGACACAATTATAAGGGATGGCACCATATGAATCATCACTAACAAAACTATGAGAGAAAAAGATGGCTACAGATTATCTAACATCCCTCCCAAGCAAAGCCTCCTGTGTTGTGTGGCAGAGCCACCTGGAGACACAGATATGGATAGAGTATCACAGGTCACACTGCAGGGAGGCTCAGAATAAGTCACCAGCCTTAACCACAGACAGAGGTCTAGAATATGTCATTCACCAAAGCTAAAACATTTGGAAAGCAAGAAAACACATCAAAACAGCCAGTAATTCAGTAGTTTGTAAGATTATATAAATGTTTACTTCTTGATAAAGAGGATTTTGGCCATTTTTCCCCCAGCTTTTTCTGGTCTGGTCCTTAACCTGGAGTTCACATCAGAATTACAGAGGGAGCTTTTGTAACTGCTGATTTCCGGCCTCTATCCCCCATATTCTCCTCACACAACAGGTCTGGGCTGGGGCTCGGGAATCTGCATTTGAAAAAGCTTCCTAGAGACTTCAGTGCTGCTTGTCCCTGATTCTATTCCGATTTGGCAGCCTTGACTTTAACCAGTAAATAAACCAGCCTATTCCTCCCCAAGGCACTTATGCTCCAGGACCTGCTATGTCTTGGTTGGTGACTAGAAACAATTGACAGGGTCTCCCCTGGTACAGGAATAAATCTAATATCTCTTCTAAATCTCAAGGGAACCCAAGGAGTGGAGGACAAATGGAGCCTTGCCCCAAATCCCACCTTCTCAGAGAAACAGCTCCACCTTGACTTTTCCACTGAATTCTTACAGTCCTTATGCATGGTTCTGTTGATCTGGGAGCTTAATCCTATCTTTTCTTATATTTTTAAAATGTTGCAAGAGCTCATTTTTTTTCTCTCCTGAAACAGTAGTAAACTTAGGGAAAGCAATGCATGTGTTTTATACTCCTCTTCCATTATATACATTATTGTCAGCTTTATAAATATCTACTGACATTTTATTACAAACAAATCCCGAAATATAGACTATAGAGCTATTCCACAGAACCTAAGAATTTCCATTTGTATTACCCTCTACTGTATTTACACATTACATTTTAGGGCAATTTTAACTTCCCCCAAATTTTACTCATTTATTTATTGTGTGTCAACTATGGCAGGAGTGATTCAGCTGGTGTGCATTGCCAATCGTTGACAAAATCTAAAACTTTGGAGTTCCCATTGTGGCTCAGCGGTAACATGGCTAGTATCATGACTAGTCGTGACTAGTAAACCCAACTAGTATCCATGAGATGAGCATTCGATCCCTAGCCTTGCTCAGTGGCTTGGGGATGCGGAGTTGCTATGAGCTGTCCTGTAGATCGCAGACGTATCTCGGATCCTGCATTGCTGTGGCTGTGATGTAGGCTGGCAGCTACAGCTCCAATTAGACCACTAGCCTGGGAATCCCCATCTGCCACAGGTGTGGCCCTAAAATGAAAATAAAAACCTAAAAATCCAAGTTAAAATTCATAGCCATGTATACCACTGAGAAAAAGTCAATTTTACCATACAGTAATTTTTTAAAAACCCACAACAAATACCAATCCTAATGACTCATACCAATTTTTTTGCTAGAAAAGTGCTTCTGTTTTTGGATGTCTGTCCATCCATTGAATGTAAAGCTCTGAGAATTAAAAGAAGAGTGAAGGGTGTCTCTCTCTGAGACAGAGCAGATCACCTATAAAAGAACAACACCTGGGTACTACTGAGTAACAATCCACCAATACCTTTCCAGAACTTGGGGTTAGTTATGGATGGGAGGTAAATTCTTAGGAAACGAAACTGATTAGAATTAGCCCAGAAATCATGGGCTATGCAACAGCTTTTAATATGGTATCCCATTTGTCTGTGGGTTTTTTTGGATATAGAGAAATAGTAGGAGCTTAAAAGTGAATAAAAGAAAACTCTTCAGATTTCCAGTTTGTAGTCAAGATAAGAGTTAAAGAGGCATAGGCTAAAATGAGCATGCCTAAAGGAAACCTGAAGACAAGTCAAGCAAGTGCTTCTGCCACATAGTCCGTCAACCCTTTTTGCTCTTTCCTTCTTACACCTTGGATCTAATTCAAAGACCATACTTGCAGTCCTCATCCCCCATATCTACCAAATCAGTTTTATTTTTAGATCTGAATTCAACCAAAACAGAGAGGTCTTTTGTGAAGATTATGGCTGAAACCTGAAAGGAGCCTGAAGGCTGTGGATATTCACCTGGCTGAGAAATGAAGGTGCTAATCCTGCTAACCCCTTAGTAGGAAAGTTGACTGTGAACAAGCACAATGTCAGAGGATATTTAGAGAGTTTCTTTCCACTTGTCTTCTGGGTGCACCATGTCAGCAAGCATGCCTCCCACATTCACCTGGCCTAACCCTTTTCCTGGGAGGCCTCGACCATTTCTTCCTTGATAACAGAAACTTAGAAGCACCAATAGTCTGATATAACTGAGCCCAAATCTCAATACCAGCATTCTACTCTAGAATGAAAACTGGGCCATCTGTCCAGTCTGTGGACCTGCCATCCATTCCCTGCCATCTGTCCTAAAAGCTCCATCTAGAGCAGGAAAAATTGGGCTCCTCTCTTGTCATCTCAGCGCTGTCCCAAGCACTATCTGGCCTTAGCAAGTAAACAAATAAATAATGCTTTATGAAAGCAACAGAAAGGAAAATTTTCGAGCAAGGTTAATAAACTGACATGGCAGTATCCTACCAGAGTTTTAATTAAGGCACATCATGATGCCACTATTGTATTTTTGAACCTGAGGTCAGGAGAGGAAAAAGCAGAAGAGAAGAGTTTCAGCCAGAAATAATTCAAATGTTGAGTTAGGATGAGATGATTTTTTTCTCAATGATTATTTTTTTTTCTCTGTGTGGTAAAATATACATAAAATTTACCATTCAAATTGTTTTAAGTGTAAAGTTCAATAGCAACAAGTACATTCACATTGCTGTGCAACCATCACCACCATCCAACTCCAGAACCTTTTTCATCATCCCATTCTGAAACTCTGACCCATTAAACAATGATTCCCCATTCCCCTCTTTCCCAGCCACTGGTAATTGTTGTTCTATTTCCCCTCTCTATGAATTTGGCTAAGTACCTCATATAAGTAGAATCATACATTGTTTGTTCTTCTCTTTTTTAAAAAAATGTTATTGGAGTATAGGTGACAAGCAATGTATTAGTTTCAGGTATACAGCAAAGTGAATTAGTTATACATACACATACGTGCATTCATTTTCAGATTCTTTTCCCATATAGGTTATTACAGAGTACTGAGTAGATTTCTCTGTGCTATACAGTAGGTCCTTGTTACTTAACTATGTTATATAGAGTAGTGTGTATATGTTAATCCCAGACTCCTGATGTATCCCTCCCCCCAGTGTTTCCCCCTTGGTAACCATAATTTGGTTTTGAAATCTTTGAGTCTATTTTTTTGAAAATTAGTCCTTATTTTTTATTTGATTCCACATATTAGTGACATCATATGATATTTGTCTTTGTCTGACTTACTTCACTTATTATGATAATCTCTAGGTCCGCCCATGATACTGCAAATGGCATTACCTAATTCTTTTTTATAGCTGAGTAATATTCCATTGTATATATGTATCCCATCTTTATCCATTCCTCTGTTGAAGGACATTTAGGTTGGTTGCACGTCTTAGCTATTTAAATAGTGCTGCAATGAACACTGAGGTGCTAGTATCTTTTTGAATTTTGGTTTTCTTCAGATATATGTCCAGGAGTGGTATTGCTAGATTATAAGGTAGTTCTATATTTAGTTTTCTGAGGAACCTCCAAACTGTTTTGCATAGTCATTACACCAATGTATATTCCCTTTCTCCACACCCTCTCCAGAATTTACTTGTTTGTAGACTTTTTAATGATGACCACTCTGAGTGGTATGAGGTAATACCTCATTGCAGTTTTGATTTACATTTCTCTAATAATCAGTGATGTTGAGCATCTTTTTTGGCTATCTGTATGTCTTCTTTAGAGATAACGTCTGTTTAGATTTCTGCCCATTTTTCGATGGGATTTTTTTTTTTTATATCGAGCTGCAGGAGGTGTTTATATATTTTGGAGATCAATCCTTTGTGGGATGTTTTGTTTGCAAAGATTTACTCCCGTTCTGTGAGTTGACATTTCATTTTGTTTAGGGTTTCCTTTGCTGTGCAGAAGCTTTAAGTTTAATTAGATCCCATTTGTTTATTTTTGTTTTTATTTTCATTCTGCTGATGTTTTCCTTTAAGAATTTCATAGTATCTGGTCTAACAGTTAGGTCTTTAATGCATTTTGAGGTTTTTTTTTTTTTTTTTTTGTGCATGGTGTAAGAGAATGTTATGATTTCATTATTTTACATGCAGCTGTCCAGTTTTTCCAGCACCACTCACTGAAGAGACTGTCTTCTCCATCGTATATTCTTGTCTCTTTTGTCATAGATTAGTTGACCATAGATGAATAGGTTTATTTCTGGGCTCTCTATCCTGTCCCACTGATTTACATTTCTGGGTTTGTGTGTGTGTATGTGCGTGTGCATGCTAGTACCATACTGTTTTGAAGACTGTAGCTTTGTAGTATAGTCTGAAGTCAGGGAGCCTGATTCCTCCAGTTCCATTTTTCAAGTTTGCTTTGGCTATTTTGGGTCTTTAGTGTTTCCATACAAATTTTAAAATATTTTGTTAGGTTCTGTGAAAAATGCCATTGATAATTTGATAAGGATTGTATTGAATCTGTAGATTGCTTTGGGTGATATAGTCATTTTGCAATATTGATTTTTCCAATCCAAGAGCATCATATATCTTTCCATCCGTTTGTGTCATCTTCAATTTCCTTCATCAGTGTCAGAGTTTTTAGAGTACAGTTCTTTTTCCTCTATTGGTGGGCTTATTCCCAGGCATTTTATGCTTTTTGATGTGATGGTAAATAAGATTGTTTACCTAATTTGTCTTTCTTATCTTTCATTGTTAGTATATGGAAATGCAAGAGAGGGAATTCCCATTGTGGTGCAGCAGAAACAAACCTGACTAGTATCCATGAGGACGTGGGTTTGATCCCTGGCCTCACTCAGTTGGTCAAGGATCCAGCATTGCCATGAGCTGTGGTATAGGTGACAGATGTGGCCTGGATCCCACCTTGCTGTGCCTGTGGCATAGGCTGACAGCTGTAGCTTTAATATGACCCCTAGTCTGGGAACTTCCACATGCCATGCACCACCACCCCCCAAAAAAAAGAAATGCAAGAGATTTCTGGGTATTGATTTTTGTATCTTACAACCTTACCAAATTCATAGATGAGCTCTAGCTGTTTTCTGGTAGCATTTTTAGTATTTCCTATGTAGGGTGTCATGTCATCTGCAAACAGTAACAGTTTTACTTCTTTTCCAATTTAGAATCTCTTATTTCTTTTTCTTCTCTGATTGCCATGGCTAAGACTTCCAAAACTATGTTGAATAAAAGTGGTGAGAGTGGGCATCCTTGACTTGTTCCTGATCTTAGCAGAAATGCTTCCAGCTTTTCACTACTGATAACGTTAACTGTGGGTTTTTCATATATGGTCTTCATTATGTTAAGGTAGGATCCCTTTTTGCCCACTTTCTGGAGAGCTTTTATCAAAAATGGGTGTTGAATTTTGTCAAAAAGCTTTTTCTGCATCTATTGAGATGACCGTATGGTTTTTATCTTCAGTTTGTTAATGTGATGCATCACACTGATTGATTTGTGGATGCTGAAAAATCCCTGCATACCTGGGATAAATCCCACTTGAGCGCATGATATATGATCCTTTTACTATATTGTTTGATTTGGTTTAATATATTATTGGATTTGATTATAGCATTTTGTTGAGGATTTTTGCATCCATGTTCATCAGTGATATTGGCCTGTAGTTTGTATTTGTTTGTTTTTTGGTTCTTTGTCTGGTTTTGGTATCAGCCTCACAGAATGAGCTTGGGAGCATTCCTTCCTTTGCAATTCTCTGGAATAGTTTCAGAAGAATAGGTATTAACACTCCTAAATGTTTGATAGAATTCGCCTATGAAGCCATCTGATCTTGGACTTTTGTGGGTTTTTTTGTAAGTTCTTTAATCATAGTTTCAATTTCAGTACTTGTGATTTGTCTATTTATATTATAAATGGAGAAATTTAACTGACATCACAGAAATACAAAAGAACATAAGAGACTACTACAAACAACTATATGCCAATGAAATGGGGAACCTAGAAGAAATGGACAAATTTTTACAAAAGTATAACCTTCCAAGACTGAACCAGGAAGAAATATTTGTTCTTTTCTGTGCAGCTTATTTCATTTAGCATAATGTTTTCAAGGTTCGTCCATTATTGAAGCATGTATCTGAATTCCATTCCTTTATAAGGTTGAGTAGCATTTCAATATATGTATATCCCACACTTTATCTACCCATCTGTCAATGGATACTTGGGTTGTTTCTGTCTTTTGGACACTGCGAATAATTGTGCTATGAGCACTGATTATATGTTCAAATCCCTGCTTTCAATTCTTTTCACTATATATGTAGAAGTGTTATTGGGATAATGATCTTTTATAAGTTCTGGGACTTAGTAAAGTTATATAATGACGGAAGATACTACAGGGAACTCTTTTTTTCCTCAATTGTTTTGGCCCCCCCTTTGCAGTCATCCACACTGGCTCTTCTAAATCACTGGATCATCAGGCTAGTCAGATGATCACTCAATTTTAATCACTTTAGAATCTAACTTGATTTAAGAGAAATCTACATGAATGAGGATGAGTATGAGAGTAGGACTTATACACTATTATGTTCAAGTTCTATGGGAAATCTATATAGCGGCTATTTTTTTGATTAAACTGAAGTTCATATATAAAATCATTTCACTCTTTGTAAAATGTGAGCCTTTCACAGTCTTGTGAACATCTAAAATAATGGCTGTAATAAAGTGATACTCTGTGCTAGTATTTCAAGTTCTCCAAATAAACACAAAAAGGAAATAATTCCTATGCAGTAAGTATATTATTGACAATGAATGAATGATTATCAATTCTTATGATATGAACCTTCTTGTAAATAAATTACTACAGAAGCCTCTAAAACAACTACTTTCAACCATTTCCTGACTGTTTTTACTCCCTCAGTTTAAAATTAAAAAGCCCTGTGTTCCCTTTTTTCAACATTTTTTGTGGGTACTTACCTTCTTTACCTCCTATACAACTTTTTAGTAGTAAGAATGATAAAATAAGAATTATAAAGGCTATAGAGATCTAGAATAAAAATCATGTATACCAAATATCCAAAATCTTTAGATTCTTGAAACGAACAGTGTTCATACTCTTATGGAAGGAAAAAAAAAAATACCTATGATATGAAATACACCTTATCATCTGTCATCATCTTCAAATAATTTTTACTTTTAAGTGACAAGCAAATTCTGTTGATATGTAAGTGATGAATCAAGTCCTTGTTTTAATTCAGAATACACCATATTCATACTGCTAAGATAATCAAGCTTTGCTGCTACCCATAATACTTATCTATTACACTCTGAAATCTAACAGCTCCTTCCACTAACAGAGTCATCAAACGCAAGTCAGAAAGTTGGAAAAATACCTAGTAGGATAGGCAGGCTATTCTGCATTAAAAACATTAACTTCGTCACGCAAAAACTTGTTATATTAGGCAAATAAATCAAGACATCTCACCTCTCTCAGTCTATCAGGTCTTCATTTCTGCCATTTCCCATTATGGGAGAAGCTTGTCAGCCTGGTTCCTACTGTGACAAGAATTCACACTAAAATACTCATGAGTTCCTCTACCTCCTTGGCCCACCATTGTCTTGGTGCCTCTGTTGCCTAGCAACAAGACCATCTTATCTATGCAGGCAAATAACCTTTGATATGTATTAGTTGAAAGCACTTCTTGGTCTTTCATTTTTTAAAACTTTCAAAAATATCCTTTTCTCATATGCATTTTAAATTGCATCTTTTTTCTTTTTTAACATATAAGACAGCAAGGGAAAATTCAGTGTGCAGTTTTCTGATCCCTTTTTCATCCACCTCAATACCTTGCAGTCTGGCCAAATATAGAAATCCCCAAGGCACAGAACACATCTGAATGCCAACACACACTACAGCCTCTTTCCAAGCTTTGCAGTGACTCCTACCTCAAAGTCCACTTTTCTTGAGTCAAGGACACCAGTGACCAGACTCTGGAGGAAGGCTAAGGTAACCTCTTGTTACCAGGAAAAATAGTATAACCAAGCTCCCTGTGAAAGATCTTTGGACACATTTTGTTCATCACAATACTGAGAAGTACCTTTCATCTATCGATTTTAAGAAAGAACAAAAA
>PVHT020000077.1:35102532-35166564 GCA_004024745.2 Catagonus wagneri
AAAAAAAAAAAAAAAAAAAAAAAAAAAAAGAAAGAAAGAACAAAAACTAAAGAATGAAAGTCATACATTCATAAAAAATTAAGCATGTTATTGGGTTCTCTGTGTTTCTGCTCCCCTCCCCCTTTTACCTTGGTCCCCTTTTCTTTCTCTTACACACACACACACACACACACACACACACATTTTTTCTGTCTCTTTGAAATTGTTTAGGGATTTTCCCACACTAAACCTGGTTGCTCAAGGAAAAGGGAGCACAGATAGTGTGTGATATGGAAAGCCATTATATTAGCTGAGGGAATGAATCCAGAACCGTCCTTTAAGGGCAGTGCTCTTGTGAGTCCTATGCTTCTGCCTTTACCCTCAGAGTCAGTAAGCTACATAAACTGTGGATTTGAATTCTTTTTGATGCTCTGGAGGATCCATGGGCAGACGATGCATTCAAGTGTCAGTTCAAGACCTCAGTCAATTAACACACATTAAGTTTTTACTGAAGGTACAGACCTTGCTGGATGGTTTGCCTTATCAGTACCCTTCAAATTCCTCTGGTCTCACCTAGAGCCCATACAATTCCCTTTGCTTTCATTGATGATTTGACATTTCTAATTAGTTCTGTGAAAAACACAGACTGTATTTTGGATTCCACCCCTTCTTCCAAAACTCACCCACCACCCCCTTTCTAGTTAGGACAGAAGTGTGATTCTTCAACTTCTGATAGACGGCTTCCATCTTACCATTCTTCATCTTCCTCCCTGCCGCTGTTGGCATCTGAACTAATTTGCATGTTTTGCCCATTGTTGTTGTTTGAAGGAAAATCAAAATGGAGTTGGCATTGCCAAGAGAGCTCTCCAAAATGGAGCTGAGAGGCCACGGAGGAAGTGTGACTTATACACATCTCATCCTGGATGGAATCTGAACTTCTGACCACTTTTTTCCTAACAAAGGCCTCCAGAACATCTGTCAGAAACTCAAGATACTTATCAAACCCTTATCCTAAAATAATTTGTGACAGCCTATATACCTATTGGATCCTGACCCTAAAATAACTCGTGACAATCTACCTATCAGACCCTTATCCTAAAACAATTCATGACCCCCATGTCTTAAGAACAAATATTCATTTTTTTTCTTCCCTTTTTACAGCTGCACCTGAGGCATATGAAGTTCCTGGTCAAATTGGAGCTGGAGCTGCTGGTTTACAACACAGCCTCTACAATACCAGATCTGAGATGAATCCACCCTTCAACTTGTGGCAACCCTGGATCCTTAACCCACTGAGGCCAGGGATAGTACCCGCATCCTCACAGAGACAGTATCGGGCCCTTAACCCACTGAGCAACAAGGGGAATTCCAAATATTTCCTTTTTTGTGTGTCAGAGTATAGCCTTCTGGCTTTTGCCTTTATAAGGCCCTGATTTTTCTCTTCCCTGGAACACTCTTTCAGTTTTGCCTGGATCTGTGTCTCCTGAAATGCACTTCTTTCCCAATAAACTCTTTTTCCTATTTGCAGCCTTCTGTATTTTTTGGTTGGCACCTGTTCTATCAGCCTAAAACTCATGTGGCAGCTGCAATGGAAAGACACCCCAGACGGTGCCTTTCCACTGGATTTCCAGTCCAAGTTTGATTTAATTTTTCCACTTGGGATATTGATATTATAGAGACATACCAGGAAAGCATAAAAAGAATGCTGTATGGTCATGCAGAAATAGATAGAGGACATTGTGGGTATAATAAGCAATTCCTGATTAGCATTTTCCAGAATATAGTGCAGAGTGAACACGGAGCAACAGAGAAAGCCCTCACCTACATGTCTGCATGCGTGCTTGACTGGCTTACTGTGCAGCAGTGAAACACTCTCCAGGTGAAAGTGAGAGAGAATATTAACTCAGGTAGTCAGTGAAGGAATATGCATTCTTTTGATATGGATATTGAGTAACATTTGTGGCTTAAGGGCTCCAGGTAGTAACACCTCCACAGACCTTGTTTTATTATAGGAAATGCAAATCTCTAGTCCACTCCTCAACTGATAAAAAAAAGAAATGAGAAGAATGGTGACTTAATCTAAGGAAATAAAAGGACAAAGAAACCATAAAACTTACAAGACATTTCCAATAAAATCCCTATCGGACAAAGACTGATATAGACAATTGAGCAAGGCCAATAGGAAAAAAACACATCTTCTGGACCCCACGTTGGTACCCCCCCCAACTTTAAGGAATAAAAACCTCTATAGGACAATAGAGAGAGGGGCTCTTCTCCCCCCTCCCAGCAACCCTGGGAGCGACTTGCTTTCCTTTAATAAAGACTCTGCTTGCTTGTTGCCTGTGTGTTCGTGGAGCTCATTCTTCGATTGCCATGAACAAGAACCCGGATTCTCATATCATCTTTCTGGTATCAAAAAGTCTCCATCCTATTCTTTACTTTGCATAATGGATGTGCTGCCCCAAAAAGTTTACATGAAGAGACTCTTCCATAAATACCATCATATTTTATATGTTTAAGGAAGAGGCCTAACAAGAAATCATTTTTTAAAAAAGGAATAATTCCTTTTTAAAGTGTCAATCACACCCTAATTTAATATTTTATAAGTGGTGATTTTCTTGTTATTTTTCCATAGAGGAAAGCCCACCCACATGTAATTTCATGACAACTGGAATAATTTCATATCACAAGCCTATTGAAAATATTTCCACATTGAGGCATGCCTAAGCCCACGTGTACTTTTTCCAATGAGGACTTTTAAATTCTAAAGCTGCAAGATCCTTTCAGTTAGAACTTATGCCTCTGTTATTTCCTATTGTACCAACATAGCATCTATTACATAGCAGGCAAGTAATATATATTTGTTAGAAAATGAACGAATGAATTAAGCAGCTTAAGTTCCAGATAGTAGTGGACTTGAGAAGACTTTTAGTTTTGACAAAATAAAAATACAGAAAAATAGTTGGCGACATAAATATATCTACAGTAAAGAACTGGTAATTTTTAACATTTTCCAAAATACCTTCAAAACATTTTTAAGAACAAAGTCAAATAAAAAATAAAACATTCCATATGAAGTCAAAGCTCTCACTTTCCTTCATATTCAACACTATTTCTCCCATCCTCAGAACGAACAATAGGGAATTTAAGAATTGCCTCACAATCCATTTCTGTTTTTAAACACATGTACATGCATAGGTATGCATATCCATAAACACGTTTTTGTAAGAGTTTTATAAAGTTTTGAATACTAGTATCATAATGTAGTTACTCTATATACCATTTTACAACTTGTTTTTTTCCACTCAACATTGTGTTTGTGAATTATCTATGTTACACACAAATAAATCAGGCCATTTAAAAAAATCTGCTGAACAGCATGCCATCATGCTATATTTTATTTATCCATTCCCCTCATTCTTGGGATCACAAGTTATTTCCAGTTTTTGCTCTTAAATATAATGCTGTAATAAACATGTTTCTATGCCTATGTAAAAACTTCCAGTCCCTAAATTACTGGTTCATAGACTATGCACATTTTTTACATTCCTAGCTGCAACCAAATAACTCCCCAAATTGTTTGTACCAATTTACACTCCACCAGCAGTATATGAAGATTCCCTTTCTCCCCATCCTTGCCGATCCAAACCTCGCACATTCTGTATGCTTATCTCTCAACAGACGAAGATAACTTCTCATAAAATTTATGTTTGTGATCTAGACAATGAAAGTCAGCAACCCTTAAATGATGGCTAGTAGAGTTTCCATAATTGTAACATGCTGTAGACTTGCTGACTTTAATAGAGTGGGTTCTAACTGAGAGGTAAGTGAGAGAAAGGACTGAGAGTGAGAAGTGATAACTTGAGCAGAACTGGACTTGAGTAACTGAGGGATAACTTGAGCATTCCTACGTGTGGTTGAATTTTTAAAAAATGCCCAGGTGCACCCAGACTTGCCATAACCCACATTAGCATGTTTATAATAATGTGGTAGGGTAGCCCACTTCTAAGTGTTTTCTTCAAAACTCAATTATTTTAACTTTTTATGAGAGATCTAGGTTAGATATGAATTATTTCCTACTATAAATAGGGTTTGAACACTAGATTTCCCAAAGCCAGTTACGGTAGCTATTTCCATAACTAGATTAATTATTATTTTAAATGGCTTAGAATAGTGCTGATAAAAGAATGTGGATGACTGCTAGCTAAACGATTATTTGAGTCAAGATTTTTATAATTGAAAGCAACAAGTATCAGCTGTGGTGGATGATAAGTCGAAAAGAAAATTGTTGGAAGGCTGGGGATCTGAGTTTGAAAAAAGTCAGGAACCAAGACTTCTGGGACATCTATAAAGTAAAGACAGATAGTCTTTTTAGGATTCAAAAGCTGGAAAAAAATCAAGACCAATTGTTTTAACAGTTTGCCCCACTCCACTCAAGCTTTAAAGACCTGGGAGAAAAAGAAACATGGGCCAGATCACATGTTCAGCTCTTAGTCAGAGGAAAACAGGGCAAGTTACACAAAAAATGCATATATAGTAGCAAGAACCTATTTATCTCTGAGCAAAGTAAGGGATAATTTAGTTAAAACAGATGAGATTGGCACAAAACAGCAAATATCTGCTACATGAGACGGATTGAACAAATATACATATTTAATGTCTACATGTTCCAAGAATAACCAGCACAGACACGGTCACCATGCACACTGTAATTTGAGTAGGTCTGTGTGATCTCGCCAGCTGCAATACCTCCCAACACAGCCAGCTGCCGCTCAAATATTCAAAAGGATGTATTGTGAACAAGTGGATCTATTTGCTCAAAACTGAACTCAGGAGCTCCTCGTGACCCAGCACGCTAAGGATTCAGTGTGGTCACTACTGTGGTTCTGGTACAGCTGTGCCGCAGGTTCCATCCCTGGCCCAGGAACTTCTGCATGCTGTGGGTGCAGCCAAAATAAAACTCTCAAAACAAAAACACAAACAAAAAAACGGAACTCAATTATCCCTTGCTCTGCAAATGCTTTCCTCCCACAGACTCTTAAATCTTGATAGTGGTGCCAAGGAACTCTCAAAACCCCAAAATCGTCTTTGACATCTCCCTCTTTCTTGGCTTGTCAGCTTGGAATTCCTACTCATTCTCTTTCTATTTTCTCTTCTGCAGTCACTATCTCTCTAATTCTCCTGTGCTAATCGAGTTAATAAGGTTTTTACTATTTCTCACCTAAACTATTGTCCTAGTCTCCTGGCCCATCTCCCCATCTCTCATTCCGAACCACTTGGTTCCACCAAATACTAGCGGTAGATTACTTTTACTGGATACATTGTCTGAGAAGGGAGAAGGACGAATCAAGGCTAGAGGGTGGTTGGATGTTGCAACAGATAACTACGTGTCTACTGTCATTTATCTTTTTGGCTGTTCCACATCCACACATCCTTACATATCCTCTTGGCTTCCTTACTTTTAGAGAAATGTCTGCATCCAAATAAAATCCACTCATTTCTCCTCCCACAAAAGGAAACAACTAATGTCTCATCCAGATATTAGGTCAAGTCTTCTTTCAAGTGCAGTGCTGAAATCACTGCTGCCAACGTTAACACATTTAGATCCCAGTCAAAACCCCTGGGTAAATGAGCACTCTTCTCAGTGAGCTCTTAAAAGTCTAGCCATCTTCCTCTGAATGATACCTTGAACCACCCTTCACATACTGACTTATGTAAAACAGAGCTCTCATTTGAGAAAGTGGGGAAGTTTCTGCCTTGCTATGGAAATACTTATCCTTTTGTTCAGCCAATGTAGTTGACTGCGCTTCTGCCCTGGTAGGCATCTTTTGTCCCCTTGGGGAAAATGCTCCATGGCCACACTTGGGGTAGAGACACCAGGGAGGATTCTTCTGTGGTCCGTGCCTCTTGAGTAACCCACATCCTGGGGCTGGTGGATGGCTGGAGACTCAGATTATCAAGAGTCTTGCTTGCTCTTGTCATCAGAGCATCGCAAATGGAATGTGGCAACTTCGACTTCTCCTGTTCAGTTCTAGGAAGTGTCTTCTCATGACACAGCTCAAAGCTCGAGGTTCCCGGAGACAATGTCCCTCTGGCTTCATTTTGATCATGTATCAACCGCTTGAGTAAGAACTGGGGCTTCTTGAGTGCTGGGTGACCTGGATAGGGGACAGAAGCAAATCCCCTGGCAAAAGTTGGGCTTCTGCTGACAGAGTGAATGGGTGCTGGCCGAATCAGAACGACAAGGTCCACCTCAGAAGGTTTCACTGTATATAGCTCTAGTTCCTTTTTATATCTGTGGATGCCTCTGTATTACATTTATTGTGAGAAAATCAACAGTTAATACCCTTAGCTGAGAAATCCAATTATTTAGGTAATATATCAGCTAAGTTCTCAAGCTCCTTTCCACTTAGTTGTGCAGAGTTCTGGCTAAGGTCAGACAAGGAATTTATTATAATAATGACCTGTGAATATAACGTAAGCTCCTAGCCCTGCAGGGATAAGCAACATGAAAATATTAAAATGCCCTAGTCAGCGTGACATGATCTTGGCACCACTTCTCCACCTTAAGGGTCCATATGTTCCAGGTTGTTGTTCTTCAATTGATCATACTTTCTTTAAGAACAGACATTTCATGATGATTTATGCTGGTCACCTGCCTCTTCCAGGTCACATTTATTCATTCAGCCAGTATTTATTGAGTGCCTAGTAAGACTGTGCTATACTCATGGTTTACCGTAGGCACATAAATACACAATCACTATTTGATGAATTAATGACTGTACCATGAGTAGTGTGAAATGAATTGGACTTAGGTCTTGCACAAAGATCTCAGTCTGTGAAGAGAGATAGGCAACTCCAGCCCTTGCACAATTGTAAAGAGGACCAGAAAAGGCAACAGAAATTCAGAAGAAAAAGGGCCTACTTCTGACTAGGCTGGTACATTAGTTTGCTAGGGCTACCATAACAAAGCACCACAGACTGGGTGGCTTAAACAACAGAAAGCTACTGTCTCACGATTCTAGAATTTAGAAATCTGAGATCAAGAGGTCAGCAGAGGATTTCTTCTGAGGCCTCTCTCCTTGGCTGGTGTACGTCATCTTGTCCCTGTTTTTTCACATGGTGTTTTCCTCTAGGTCCCAATCTCCTCTTCTTACAAGGATACCAGCCAAATTAGATTAGGGCTCACCCATATGACCTCTTTTCCCCTTAGTATTACTTCTTGAAAGACTCTACTTCAGATATAGTCACATTCTGAGGTCCTGGGGGTTAGGACTTCAATATATGAATCTCTGAGGGATATACAATTCAGTCCACAACAAGTGGATTTGTGAGGGAGGAAGGCATCACTTGGGTGGGGGCTCCCTCTGACTCAGTTATGGATAATCAGCAGGTATCTTTATCCTAGCCAAGATGGTTGAATTAGGACTGGACACATAATCTAGACAAAGACAAAGAAATTTAGTAGGATTCCACTGAGTGATCAGGAAAAAGGCTTTGCTCTTCCCTTAAATGTCTGAATCTGAAAGTTTGAAGGCTAGAACTGAGATACATTCCCAAGGTGAGAAAAAGCTCATTTGAGAATGAATTATCCCCAGGGAAAGCCAGAGTGAAGAGACGTAGAAATGGACAATTAGGTCCTAGCGCATAATCTAAGCCAGGTCAAGCTATATCAAGCCAACACTACTCTTTGGTTTCTCTAGCCTTTTTTCTTCTTTTAATTTTTGTCATTTTGTTTTATTCAAGCAAATCAGAATTTGATTTTTGTTGGCACTTGTCACCACAACAGTCCCAACTGGTAAGCATTCCAAACAATATATTTCATAGATCAAGCAGTAAAATCTTAAACAGGGAAAGTGTCTTTAGAATGGATTAGGAAAAGAGGCACAAAGAACATTTTAATATGGGAGGTGGATAATTTTTAATTGTTGATGAGTAATAGTAATAATCATAAGTAGGTCTGATTTTAATTATAAGGAGTGCTAATAACTCAGGTAGAAAACTATATACTTGCCATACTTTCTCCCATTTTCAGCCAACCTCCTCAAGGTGGAAAAGGACATATTTGCATAATTGGTTCCTTTTGTTCTTTTCCTTGCTCCAACTGAGTGTCTTAGAATACTACTGCTATTGTTTCTACAGCTATACAGAAAAGAGATAACTTACTTTTTACAGGCCACTGAAATTATCATTTCCATTACTTAGCTTATTTAGACTAGCACAAGTGCAGATAAAACCTTTGGGAAATACCTCAGAAATCACTTCTGTTCCTTTTTGTCATACGGAGCCAGAACCCATTTTTTCCCTTTTTGGGTAACTGTGACATTTCAGAAGTCTTGATAATTTTCAAAAAAATACTGACCCTTGTTCAGCACAGTAATAAAATTACCTTAAATTATTGCTAAAGAGTTTATAAACTCTTAAACATAAACTTGTAGTATCCCTGATTTTATGAGAGTCCAGCAATGTACTATGGATATGGTAATTCTGGGCATCTAAACACTTAACTGCCCAGCTATAAAGGTAAATTTCAATATCTACTTTTTAGAACATTTAATAGTTATTTTAAAAAGCACTTTTAGAAAGGCTTTGTAAAACAATATAAGATGATGAAATACCAAATGTACAAAATCGGATGAAAACTGTAAACACAGTATGACTTCAATTGTGTAAAAGAAAAGCACAAACACTTAAATAAGAAAAGGCTCTAAAAATGACATCCAAATATTAACAGAAGTGTTTGTGATTGGGTGGTGGCAAAAGGGTATTTTTTTCTTTCTGGTTACATGTATTCTCCAATTTTTCCTTAATAAGTATGGATTGCTTCCATAATTAAAAAGCACTTATTATATTAAAAAAAACTGCACTCCAAATAATAAAAAGTTTACTTTAAAATAAATTCCTCTTTACAAGTCTGAACTCTGATAATTTTTTTTTTAATTTATAAAGAAATCACAGAATGATTTACTTCACCAAACAATAAATGTCTTGGTCAAAGGAAATTGCAAAGTAATTTGTCATTATTTTATGAGCATTGCTCACACTCTCTGGAAGGTTCTCATTTCATTACCAAGTGCTCTGGATTAGAGAGATAAAATTACTTCCCAGGGTCACATATGAGTGGAGCATAAAGAACTGGAGATCTCATCACAGCTTGGCTAAGTGGAGGGCACAGGCAGGTCAAATAAGATGTGATTCACTGTGCACGCGTGCACGCGCACATGTGTGTACATGTGTGTATGTTCCTTAATGCTTCCACTTTCTTCTTCTAAGGAGTCCATTGCTCCTCTTTAGGGACCCTGGGCTTTCAATTCAGGGCAGAAATCATCAGTTTGATCCACAAAAAGTAAAGATTTCCTATTATCCTTTAAATGGGTTCCATTCATGCCAGGTGGCTAACTCTATTAAATATTTAAATGTCAGTGGTATTTATGTCTAACAATGGGAAAAAGTTATCTTCAAGTAAGGGAATTTGAGATGATGGTGAGCAGGCAGTTTAGATGCAGAGAGTGAGAGGGAGGCTGTCAGGAAAAATAGTTCTTGTCCTTGAAATCAGATTACGTCTCCGATTTGGAAAAACAAGTAACAGCTTCTGTATTGATTAGGTACCTGGGAAGGTCTGCTGACATCGGCTTTCAACTTTCCTCCCCTCTTATTCTGAACTTCACACGTAATTTGTTGCTGCCCCTGCCCTACCATTTTCTCTTAGAACACTCGTCACTCACATTTTTTTTTCACAGCTAGAATTTAACATTCAGGTCTCAGCTCAAATGTCATCTCCTCACTGAGGATTTCCCTGATGACCCAACCAAGGAGCATTTCCGCCTCATGTCAGCTGCTGTGTCACACAAACCTATTTAATGGCCTTCATGACACCTGTTACTATATGAACATCTGTATGATTTGATTATGTTGCTTGTCTTCCTTCACCAAATTATAAGCTTCACGAGAGCAGGAAGAGCCTGAGAGTTGTCACCATCCCAAATTCAGTTTAGAACAATGCCTGGCATATCCTAAGTGCTCAATAAATTAGTTTATTGAAGTACTGGAGATTTAGAAAGTCATGAAATAAAGGAAAGAAGTGCGATCACTTTGAAAAAGTTTGACAGTTCTTCAAAAGATTACACATGGAGTTACTGTATCACCCAGAAATTCCACATCTAGAAATATACAAAAGAGAATAGATAAACTTGTACATGAATGTTTATAGGGAAATTATCCATAATATACAAGTAGAAACAGTCCAAATTTCATCATCCAACGAATATATAAATATTATTTATCCATATAATGGAATATCATTTGGCAGTAAAAAGGAATAAAGCTCTGATATATACTACAAAGTGGATGAAACTATAAAATATGATAAATGAAGAAGCCATTCACAAAAACCACATATTATATGATTCCATTGCTATGAAATGTCTAGGAAAAGCGTATCTATCGAGGTAGAAAGTAAATTAGTATATGCCCAGGGCTGGAGAAGTTGGCCAGAAATGGGAAACAGCTGCTAATAGTTATAGGATTCTTTTGGGGGTGATGAAAATGTCCTAATATTGATTATCGTAATGATAGTACAACTCTTTTTTTTTTTTTTGTCTTTTTAGGGCCACACCCATGTGGCATATGGAGGGTCCCAGGCTAGGGGTCAAATCAGAGCTACAGCTGCTGGCCTACACCACAGCCACAGCAACGCCAGATTCAAGCAGCATCTGGGACTTACACCACAGCTCATGGCAACGCCAGATCCTTAACCACTGAGCGAGGATCGAACCTATGTCCTCATGGATGCTAGTCAGATTCGTTTCCACTGAGCTATGACAGGAACTTCGATGACTGTACAACTCTTATGGATATACTAGAAACCACTGACACATATACATCGAGTGCATTGGATGATATATAAATCACATCTCAAAAAAGCTAGTAATAAAATATTTTATTAATAAAATATTAATAAAAATATTTAATAATAAAAAACTATTATAAAATCATTCAATCCGGCATAATATGATACCTAAAAATCATTCATTCAATCTTTCAACATGTAGTCATCATTTGCTTTGCAATATGCTCATTGCTAAATGTGGGGGATACAGACGTCAACAACTATGGTCTCTACCTTAAGTAACAAATAATCTATTAAAATGTTTGTATTCTCTGTGCCAACTCCCCACCTTATTTCACATTCTGCAGGGGAAATCTGATTATAAGAAATGACGTGCGGTGGAAACTGCTATTTGTTCAGTAAAATCCTCATTCTCTTATTCTTCTCAGGCACACAAGTAGATTTTATTTCCTGGCCTCCTTTGCAGTCGGGTGGCCTTGGAACCAAGTGTTAGCCAAGAGTTTGCGAGCTAATAGTTTATCTTCCAAGTCTGACATCTAAAATCTTCTTTTGCCTGCTCCTGCATGCATTTCCTCCCTTCCTCCAAGGGGAGGAAAGTCTGCATGCTGATCTTGGAAGCCACATGTTAAAAAGTGGCAGTTTCCACCAACTTGAGTTCCTGAATGACTGTGTGGAGCAAACCTCTCAAGGTGATCCAGAGTCACACTATTATGCTAGGAAGAAATAAACCACTAATACTAATGCAAATGTTACTGTAGTCCTAACACATGGAGAATGGGAATGTTGTAGGCTGTGAGGCCCCTTCCAATCCCTTAAAAATCTAGGATTATAGTGCTGTTTTGCTTTTGATACAAAGTGATACTCTTATCAAGCTTTGATTAGACATGTGTTATTGCCTTTATTACTTATCTCTGTTTTGGTGTCTTCTAGTCCTTGAAATTCCTGCTAGCTGGAGTGATACCAGCAGGGGAGAGGATAGATGTCATTAAATATAGTGGTCTAGGCAGATGATGCTAAAACATAAAAACAAACAAAACACCATGGTGTTCACATGCAAATTATCCAGAAACTACTGTGTTGATCCCCTAGCAAAAGCACTGCTGTCCAGTCTCCTCCATTTCCCTTCCTGATTTATCTTCCCATTATGCCTTTTATTTTTTACTGCCTTATGGCTAACCTCAGTAGTAATTTAAACCTGATTCCATTCATCTTATCATACTAGATGGTGAAGACACTCTTTGAGATGGATTCTAACTCAGGAATTGCAAACAAATTTTGACATTTGTTCAAATCAGCCTGCATTAGGAAGGCCAAGTTGCCATTAAAATATTTATCAAGCAGTTGAAAAAACAAGTAAACAAGGACATGAGCAAACAAAAACAACTGTCCTGGTGTCTGTTCATTTGTGGGGAAAATTAAGAATCACTTCCCATCATAATTCCTGCACTTACTACCAAGCTCCAAAGTCTTCTACCTGCATAGAAACAAGAGATGGTAAAACTAAGTAAATAAGGGCGATTTTGTTATCTTTCCACAAGCCATCAGGTGTTTAGGTCTCTTTCCTAACCACCAGAAGGCCAAAAGAAGAGGAGGAAGGATCTGGGAGAGAAAAATATTGGTGTTAGCTGGGGGCAGAGTGATCAGAGTCCCTGTGCTTGAGACTTCCCAAGAATAGCTAAAGATTAAAAAGAGCAGTCAGGGACTGTTTTAAATCAACACCAAAGAGAATGCCCAGAAAACTGTGGGGGAAAATTGAAACCGATGCTGAAAATAGAGAGGGTCACATCTAGTACACTCAAGGGCTTTGCTGCCACTCTGTAGCTCCTACAGTCAGAGGAACTTTCAAGACAGAAGGTTGTCCAAAGTACAGTTCCAGAGCACTATAAAAGAGATGTTGGATGAGAAAGAGAAAAGAAGTTTGAAAGGACTGTTTTCTGAGGTTTTTAAAAGCTGCAGTTGCCATCACACATTGAAGCAGTTTATAAAAATGTAGTAAGTTTGGGTGCAATGTGGGAGATCAGTCACTCCACTGCTGGAGGAGGCGTGAACGTTACAGTCTTTCCAGAGGGCAACTGGAACTGCATATCACACGTTTTAAAATACTGGTAATTCTCCATCTCTCCAGTCACAAATTATGTGCTCTTTGATCCAGATGTTTTTACTACATTTCTAGCAATATATCCTAAATTAAAAAATGAAAGAAAACAAGGTTTTCGTTGTCTGAATTTTCACAGTACAATTTATTATTTGGAAAATTTGACACAACAATGAGATTGTAAGGGAAAAAAACTAAAAAAATTTTTTTTTAATTTTCTAAATGTCCTGTCTAGCTATCTCCATCATTATTTGTGTTTAAGTGTGCTATTTTGGAACTCTGTAGAGAAGTTCACTTGTAGAAAAGTAATAGTACCACACGTAATTCCTGTTTATAAAAACATAGATCATTTCTAGTGAAAAGCAATGGATTATTTCCCTGCAGATGATGACTGGTTTTCACCAGTTCTGCATCTTCTTGTAAACTTATTTCACTATTTTTAAATCTGCCTTTAAGCATCTGAGACAGTGTGAGGTCTTTTAAAACTGGTTTTAATATCTTGCTGGTTCTGCATTAATTAATGAGATAAATAAAATCTTTGGCATATGTTCAATTTAAATTTGTATGGGAGTCATGATTTTATCCTCTTTAAAATTTACCCTTTAACATGGAGAGTGATTAAATAAATCATGGTACATTCATATAACAGGAAGCTACATAGCCTTAAAAGTTGTTGCTACAGAAGAACATTTATTGACCTAGAACAAGGCAAGCTATAGAACTACATGCACAGTATGAACTCCTCTTGTATAAAAATGTAAATATGAATATGTGTATATATATGTGTGTGTGTGTGTAAATATGGCACCTTGTCATATGAAATATTTTAAGCAGAAGAGGTTGAGAAAACATCAGAAGCAGAAAGATCTTTCTGACCCTTTTCAGCCCTTCTCACCTGCAGTAGGTGCTAAGACCCTCCTGTGAGAGGTGCCCTAACTCTACCTAGAGGAAAGGAGCATCCTTCATTCCAAGAAGGAAGGACGCTGAGAAGGATCTGAATGAACAGGCCTTGCTAAATCTCCCTTACTTTACTACATTTAGCTCATATTTTTGCCCTATTATATTTCTCTACAACCTTCCACTCTTCACCGAACCCAGCATAAAATCACTCAGGTCTTCTGAAGGTCTTTATTTCCTTATGAAATTTCATGTAAAACCTGCATTAAGTAAGTTCGTGTTCTTTTCTCTCGTTAATCTGTCTTTGTCAATGTAATTTCCAGATCCAACCAGGGACCCTAAGAGGATTGAGGAAGTTTTCCTCTCTGACTGTGTGTGTATGTGTGTGTTTGTGTGTGTGTCTGTGTGTGTCTGTATGTGTCTGTGTAAACATAAATGTGATATGTATTTACATATTTCAGCTCTGGGAAGATATATGTCAAAAGATTATATGAAATTATCTCTGGGGATGAAAATATAAGTATTTAATTCTTCTCTTTGCTTAAATGTATTTACTTGTTTTTCTAAAATACATTTACACTAAGAAAGTGTATTTTAAAAAAATGCAGTGTGATGAGCAAGAAGATTTTTATTTTGCATTGATTTACTTTCAGATTTAAAAACTCAGTCTCTCATGTGTAAATTAGCTCAGGACAGTCCTGGTTTCTGCCTGTTGTTCCCACATGAATAATAAGGCCTCCTTTCATTCTTCAAATTGTTCTATTTTGAAAGAAAAAATAATTATGGTCATTTTACTTCTGTGATATAAGATCATAAGATTTGAAACATGCCATGCCTGATCATAAGATTTGAAACATGCCATGCCTCTTTACTGAAGTAAGCAGTAAAAAGAGAAACTAGAATATCTGTGAGCAATTTCATAATTTACCCAGTTCAAAACCTGAATTTTACTTAATCCAGAAAAAATATTCTTGCAAAAACACAGGATGCTTGCCTTCACAGATTTCACAACTGAATTCCAAGCTTATTTAATTGTCTGAATGAATGATCAGTGGAAAACGATCACAGCATTTCCTGCCATTTACATTTTCTAACATTTACATTGAGGCTAAGAGTCCTCAAGTCAACTGAACATTTTAGGTAGCAAAATGTTCCAGAAGGAAAGTATCTATGATACAAGAACTGCTCTTAATAAAAGAATTTTTTTTTCCTCAGTAAATTTTACGTAACTGCAAACAACTTAGAGATTTCAGGACAGAGAAGAGGCTTCAGATGTAAAGCAGCATTTATCTTGTCTGCAAGTTTATTAGAGTGATGCCTTTACAAATCCACTGCCAGCCCCAGCCAGGCTCTCCCAGCGGGGAACCAGCCGTTTCAGAAAGCGAGCTTTTCAAATGTAAAGTAGGGTCTTTTTTTCCCTGCCTTCTTCCCTCTGAAAGCAGACAACTTAAAGTCTTAAAAATTCAACCCTGAATTGTTACAAGGACATTTGCAAGGGCTGAGTACAGTTTGGGCCTTAGGCCATGGTCTTTATTCTGGCCAAAGCCTCATGTGGCAGGAGATCGATTTTTGTAAGCTCAGAATTCTTTATTTTCCTGAATCCTCTTTCGCTGTATTAATATTATACCGAAATCAGATAGGGAAAATTTTACTTTATACTAGAGATAATGGGGTTGGTCTGATGTGTTGTACCTTCTAAGGTAGAGGTGGGAAAATCACTTCATAATAAAGTAAAACCTACTTTTATTCATGTATTTTGCCATAAGGGCAACACAAAGACTCACTGATTTTTTTAAACAAGAAAAATTCTAACATTATTAATTTCTCATACCATTTAGCTTCCAGACACTTGGAGAGTCAAAGATAAATCTTAGGTTACCTAACTAAAAAAAAAAAAAAAGGAAAGAAAGAAAGAAAGAAAGAAAAGGAGGGAGGTAGAAGAAAAAAAGTTAAAAGTGGAAAAGAAAAAAAGAGAAAAAAGAATAGCTGATTCAATTAGCAGGAAAAATAACTAAGGGAGCTGATAAGGTTTTTTGTTTTTTGTTTTTTTTTTACCCGCCACTGAGTTACCAATGCTCTGAAAAGCTTAAGGGACTTCAACCAGAAGTATAGCTTTTCTCGTACTGTGATTTTCTTTGGCTGGACATTAGTAAATGAAGACAGCTTGAAAGACAATGAAAGCATAACAAATACAAAAGGACTTTTCTGAGAATCACAAGTGCCACCCTCAGGAGATATTTAATTATTTCGTGGACAGCCCAGCCAGCCTCCACAGCAGCAGATCTTGCCCTGAATCTGGTAGCCTGGGTCACGTTCTAAATGATACTGTAGCATTATGGCTTAAGTTAAAGTTACACATAATGAAGCAATCTGATCCAGTACTGAATTCTTTGGTGAGAGCTGACTGCTCAATGACTTGATGGTGTGAGTTAAATACACTATGTTGTGGTTCCAGAGGAACTGGGCAATAAGAATTTATGCTGTTATACTTGAAACAACTCTGTCCCTGGCAAAGGCCAGCGACAGTAGCCTGTGTCAGTATCTTCCCAGTGTGGAGCTGGAGAATGATTTACATGCCATGAGGGAGAAGGGTTTCTCCCTTGCCTGTAACAAAGACTATTTTTAACTCTCTCAGTTGAGAAAATTCTGTTTTCTGGCTCAGGCACCTTTCAGATTAATATGCTTCCTAATATTGCAATGACTCGTTAGGATCTGTGCTCCGAACTGGGCTGCAAGCTTGGTCTACACCTCTCTCTTCAAGAGCTTTTCATCTCACAGCCTCCAGAGCAGCCCCTCCAGCCACCCACACACTAGACGACCAGGGGCTGTCAAAGAAAAACCCAAACAGAGCAAAGTATAAACTCCTTTAGGATTGAAGAAAGGCTTTCATGACCAAAAGGTGAAACGGTGCAGAAAAAAATTCCAGCTTTTTTGGTTGTTGTTTCTTTTTCGCTTTACGTGCTCCAAGAAACTGTTTTTATGAGCTGGTTACAGTTTTCAGGGCTCTTTTTCCTCTTATATTTGGGGGAAGGGGGTTTGGCATTAATTGGAACACTTGTCAGTCTCAGCAAAGATGGTGAAAGAGAAAGAAATGGAAACAAAAACACCATCTCGGAACGTGAGCACTCCATTTGACAGAAAAGCAATTTCAGCCTTGGCTTTTCAGGGATGAAGAGGAATGAGAGGTAACATTCACGTGTCTGCCTTGGGCGGGGTGTCGGCACATAAATTATCTCATTTAACAGATCTGACTTCATGACAGAGAGCAGGAGCAGTGAGCAAATTCCAACTTGTGCACGATGAGGGGAGAAGGGGGAATGAGATCTTTCCAAAAGGCAGCTGGAGGAGATGGAAGGAGAGAAGACAGCTGGGCATAAATAATGGGAATGATATGAGAAAAAAGGGGGAATGTCTGGAGGGAAATGAGAGTCTAGAGAAAATATCCGCCCAGCCATGCCCAGCTTTAGAAGGTAGCCCAAACCCCTGGGAAGCTGGCTTTGGTTCAAGTTGTCTAGGAAACTCGTCCTAAATTCTCAGCAGTTTACCAGACAGGATAAGCTGTACCTTTATTTGGGTTGTGGGGAGAGCTCTCTGAGCTCCCCTCTTCTCTGGGGATGGAGCACTATGGCCTCATTCAGAGAAGGTGGGCTGCCCATCTCGTTCACCTTTCTAGCCCCAGCATCCAGCTGGGCACCTAGCAAGTAACAGAGGCTCAATAAATGCTTGCTGAATTAGTGCCACGAACAAAATACTCACCTCTCACTTGAAAATTAGGCAGACTCTGTCACAGTAAATTTAGTCAATAGGAATAGTTAGAAGTGGTTAATAAAGCAAAACGGGAGACGAGGGTGAGGGAAAAAAGACACAGTGACTTAGATGACACGCTAGGAATAAATGCTTTTGCAAAGTGCTCTTGGGCACTGGGTAAGGTAAAGAAGGCTGAAGAAAGGTCTCCGTTGATGCCCTGGAACTTCGCACCTGAGAATCATCCTGGATTGAAATAAGAGGAGCTGTTGGCCTTTTATATGAGTGCCCTTTTCTGTGCTGGGCTTGGGGCTTTTTAAAAAGCAAAAAGAACTCTTCCTTCTCCTTTCCTGGTGCTCACATTCTAGATGAGAGAACTGATGTCAAACATGCATCGAAGGTAACTGGTAACTCCAGAAACAGCCAGGACATGCGGTGGTGGTGTAGGGTGTGTGTGTGTGTGTGTGTGTGTGTGTGTGTGTGTGTGTGTGTGTGTGTGTGTGTGTGTGTGTGTGTGTGTGTGTGTGTGTGTGTGTGTGTATGGGTGTGTGTGTGTGTTAGACAAGGCAACTCCAGCTCTGGACAGGTCGGCCCAGGTGACTACATCCTCTGTTTTTTGTCTCCTCGAATGAGACCACTGAGAATAGAACTTACGTCTTTTGACTTTGCATACTACAGATAAGTGGTAGAATAAAATTGTCATGTTAACACATCAAATCCTTTTTTTGGGAGAAGGAACAATGCAGAGTTGAATAAAGATAATTTTTTTCAGGGGCCAGGGAGATGGATTTGAATCTATTTATTTTAGACATATATATCAAGTCCCAATAAGCGCCAGATACTGGGTCTGTTGTAATGAATGAGAGACCCTCCTTGACATCACAGAACTTAAAACATACAAACTTAGATCACAGCTCACAAACTCAAGTGCCCACTGAATGAGTAATGGCTAGACGTCAATGGTCAACCGGAGGGTGCCTGTCTTGTCTGGGTGTACGGCGAGCCACAACTCACTTCCTAGCATTGTTGCTATCGGCCATGCAGACCCAGTGTGCCAGTTTGCTACTTCTGTGTAAAACAATTTTAGTAAATCATTATGACAAAAAGAATAGTCAGGGTACGACCTGAAACCATAAAGGGGGTCCTTACACTAGTCAGAGACTGCCTCCCTGAAGCCTCTATATTGAAGTTATCATATGGAGGACAGAGTTGCTTGCATTACTTGATTTTCATTTCCTGTTGATTGATTGCTGTGGCTAGAATCTGTTTTCTTTTCTCTCTTCTTTTCCTACCTCTCCATTCCTCTCACTTATACAAACTGATAGTCGACTTTCTGTTTCATTACCTCAGGGAAAATGTGGCAGGGCCAGTGCAGAATTAGGTTGCAAATCTTTTCTGGCTTTTATTTTCCCAAAGCTCAAAACCTTAGGAGTAATTTGCAGATGAGGTAAAAGAAGAAAAGATTTTCCAGTACACGCAGTCTTAGCTATCCAAAGGATAAAACAGCACTTCTTTCCTGCCCCAAGCTAAAAAGAAACTCCTCCTAGACTAGGAAGAGGTAGGAAAAGAAAAGAAGAAACATTTGTATCCTCTTTTAAGATTCCACATATAACTGATATCCTATGATGTTTGTCTTACTTGTAGAACAGAAACAGACTCAAAGACTTTGAAAAACTTACAGTTACCAAAGGGGACGGATGGGGTGGAAGGGATGGACGGGGGGTTTGGGATTGGCAGGTGCACACTAAGGTATATAAAATGATTGGCCAATGGGGACCTGCTATATAGTACAGAGAACTCTACCCAGTAGTCTGTGATAATCTAGGTGGGAAAAGATTCTGAGAGAGAATGAATAAGTGTATATGTAGAGAATGAATAAGTGTATATGTATGACTGGGTCACTTTGCTGTACAGCAGAAATCATCACAACCTTGTAACTCAACTATTCTTCAATAAAACTTCAAAAAATGAAAGAAAAAAAGAGAAAAGAAACAATAATGGGTTTCAGAGGCTCAGTCTCTGACGCATCTAGACAGAGAGGTCTTAAGGAAGGCAGCTGTCTCCCATGCAGCATCAGGCGCTGCCAAGAACTGCTGAACAAGAGGGGCCATGCAGACAGGGCATCAGGGAATTCAGCAGACACTACATTTCCCTGTGAGCCATAGCCATGACCACAGAACCTCTGCACCATCTCTGAGCTTGGAAAAGATCTTGGAACCATGACACAGCCCTAATGGGAGAGGAGAGCCCCAAGTGCAACCAAAGTGAGGTTTTCTTCCTCCTTATCAGTGGTAGCCAAGGTAAAAACAGATTGAGTCACAGAAAGGACATGGCTTGAAATTCAAACCCACTATAGATTTTAGTTACAGGCTGCATGCACTAAAGTGTCCATTTTCATAGTCAGTCCTTTGGAACTTCTTTGTTTAAAACACAGTTATGGCACATATTTTTCTTTTTTGTCACTAACCCTGAAAGACTATGTTCTCCCCCTGAAAGACCCCGAAGACAGTTCCTGATGCTTCTTCCCTCGAAATTCAAGGGCAGGATACTCTTGTCTTCTGAGGGACTAACAGGCAGGAAGAACGGAGCTGGGACAGTGGTTGCCCACACAGGGCACAGTCTCTTGGAGCTGTGGGGGAAAGCATCACACAGTATATTATTCACCTTTAACAGAGTGGGTGAGAGATTCCAAGCTGTGGGGAAGCTTGGAAACACCTTGGACTGCATTTCCAGAAAATCTGATCCATCAGTGGCAGGGCCAGGCATCCCATCATCCAGAAACACTCGGGAGAGTCGTGCTCTTAACAAGTATTCCAGGATATGGGCACAACGTGTCACGGCCACAGGCATGCCAGGAGGCATGGCCATCTTACCTTCATGCATGGAGATCCTTTTAAGGTATGTGATATATGGTATATTGTGATTTGTTCTCTGTGCTTTGTCAAGAAAACACCACATCCTAAAAAACAATTGCTAGAAATTGGAACCAAGAGGAATTTGGAACCAATAATGCAGGGAAACTGTGATGGTCCACTAGAAATTCCACAAAGGTCTTTGCTGAAAGATCCACTGTTTTAAGATAGGTAGAGAAAGAAACAAATTTTTTTTTTCCCTCTGCTTCCTGATATAGTAAAATTAGGGAAAGGAATGAGAGCTCAAAGAAGAGAGAATATTTTTAATTCTCACTTATAAGAAAAAAAACGAGGAGTTCCCATTGTGACGCAGCGGAAACGAATCCAACTAGGAACCATGAGGTTACGGGTTCGATCCCTGGCCTCGCTCAGCGGGTCAAGGATCACAGTCAAGCTGTGAGCTGTGGTGTAGGTCACAGATGTGGCTCGGATCTGCTGTGGCTGTGGTGTAGGCCGGCAGCTGTAGCTGGGAACCTCCATATGCCGCAGGTGTAGCCCTAAAAAAAAGGGGGGGGGGACAAAAAGATAAAAAAAAATGAGTAAATGACTTAAAAAATGACACAAAAGGAACAGTAAAAAAAAATTTGGCTGGAAGAAAGATGAATTCACAGTAATTTGAAAAATGCTCCTATTAATTTTCAATTAATTGCGGAGTTAGTTGCAGGCCTTAGGCCTCCCGGACCCTATTTCAGGAAGGCATCTCTAAAAAGCTTGGCTCTTTTTTTTCTTTTTTCTTTTTTTGCTTTTTAGGGCCCACCTGCGCCACAGCTACAGCAATGCAAGATCCATACATGTCGTCAACCTACACCCCAGCTCATGGCAACGCTGGATCCTTAGCCCACTGAGCGAGGCCAGGGATTAAACCCACATCCTCAGGGATCCTAGTCGGGATTGTTAACAACCGAGCCATAAAGGAAACTCCAAGGTTGGCTCTTCTTGAATTAACTAGATTGGGATTCTAGGGAATACGAACTTTCTGGCACGCAAATGCTTTGGGTTCCAGGGACATATTTTTGAACTGGGTGTTTCTTGATGACCATTGCTGAGTACTGATCTTTCCTCTTACTGTTGTCATTTCACAGAATCTATTCAATTTTTCTCTAAAAAGCAATTTCTTCTTCCATGTATGTCTTACTACTAAGAAAAATTTTGCTCTGACACCTTCACCCTCTGTCATCAATAATGGCTCTCAACTATTCAGGTGGAATTCACCTCTAACCTTAACTTCAGAGAGTGGGATTTTAACTTAAATTGTGACCACAAAATACACAAACACATGCCATCCAATCAATTGTTATCTGTCACTATCTGTCATGGGTTTTAAAGCCACCTAATAAGCTTCAGAAAATAAAGGCCTTCACTGCTGGTGGTATTTCAAGACATCTGGAGGTACCATGATTGATTGTGGCAATCTGAGACATATAATTTCTCTTACTTTGAAATAGATTTTGAGAGAGATGTTTAAAGTTTTAGAGCAAGACCAGAGAAATCCTTCCAGGGAAGGCATTTCCAAAAAGCAGTAATATGCTTTAGGTCTTAAAGTGAAAAATCATTAAGAATCACCTAGTTTTACTGTAAATGGTCTTTAAGGATTAAATTTGGTCATGAAAAAGTACCATCCAGGTTATTTTACATTATAGGGCTTTAAGAAGTCTATAAAAGCGTATTTTTGTTACAAATGCTTTTATGCATAGTGGATATTATATAAACCATGAAAACAACGTCATTTCATACCGATGAATGATAGAGAACACCTACATCAATTTACCTCAATTGTTTTCACACTGTTTTCCTATATTAGGGTTTATTAATGCCTTGGGTTTATTCTGTACTCTATCGGATTTCTTTTTTTTTTTTTTTGCCTTTTTGTCATTTTGGGGCCGCACTCGCGGCATGTGGAGGTTCCCAGGCTAGGGGTCTAATCGGAGCTGTAGCCACTGGCCTACACCGAAGCCACAGCAACGCAGGATCCGAGCCGCGTCTGCAACCTACACCACAGCTCACGGCAACGCCGGATCCTTAACCCACTGAGCAAGGGCAGGGATCGAACCCGCAACCTCATGGTTGTCAGTCGGATTTGTTAACCACTGCGCCACGACGGAACTCCCTATCGAATTTCTTAATCCCAAAGGAAGAATAAGGAAGGAGATAATAAAGGTGAAGTGGAGAATATAATAAAATAGAAAACAAAATAGAGTATCATCCAAGACAACAGCATTTAAAAAAATTGGCAAACTTTAAAATATTTTATGATCTATCGGCCATTGAAACTCACCTTAACAATCTCCCACTTTGATGGATCAGTTTTTATTTTATTTATTTTGAATCTGTATTTCTAAGTATTTACAACCTTGAGATTGTTTAACGTTTTTATGAACTAAACCTTGAATCAATAGGTAGTGAGCCTTCTCATCACGAAGTAATATTTTGTCTTAAAATTTTTTATCAGGAGTTCCTGTCTTGGCTCAGCAGTTAACAAAACCAACTTGTATCCATGGGGATGCGGGTTCGATCCCTAGCCTCGCTCAGTGCATTAAGGATCAATCCGGCATTGCCATGAGCTGTGGTGTAGATCGCAGACTCAGCTGGGATCTGGTGTTGCTGTGGCTATGGTGTACGCTAGCAGTTATAGCTCTGATTGCACCCCTACCCTGGGAACTTCCATGCCACAGTGCAGTCCTAAAAAAATTTTTTTATCAAACATATCCACGGTAACTCTCTTTGTTTGGTGTTTTTCCAGTTTTCTTTTTTCACTCTTTCACTTTCAATCTTTAAAAAAACTTTCCATTTTTAGGTGTATTTTTTGCAATCATCATACAGCTAGAATTTTTTAAAAAACTATCCTGATGACATTTTTTAGGTGGAAAGTTCTATACATTTTCATTGATTATAATTTCTGATATATTTTCTGATTTTTGCCATTCTTTGGACTTTTTGTCTTTATATTGTTTCTTCTCCCTGCTGCATTTTTCCCCTTAAGGATTTCTTGAATTCCACTTTCTCATTTCATTGTCACCTTTATTAGGTTTTAGAGTTTGTGTGCTATTTCTATTCTTTTAGTGGTTACTTAAAAAATGTAATATTTCAGTGTTTAATGTTAATTTTACCCTCCACCAAATCAATACAAGAATCTTGGAACATTTTAACCCCAATCATTACTTTCTGACAAAAATGTTATTGTTGTTCAAATAAACATGATCATGTTTTACATAATTAATGTTCATACAGATGTGCCCTTGTATTTACCATTTTCTTTTATCTTAGACCTTACTACAATCATATTTATTTTCCTAAAGTACATCTTTCCCCATACTGTGAGTAATAAGCTCTATTTTTATTTGGGAGAAAATAATCATAAGTACACCCTCCTTTTTTAAAGGATAATTTTAACAATTTTTATTGAAATATAGTTGATTTACAATGTTGTGTTAGTTGCAGGTGTACAGAAAAGTAATTCATATATCTCTATATATTCTAAGATTCTTTTCGATTATAGGTTATTACAAGATATTGACTACAGTTTCCTGTGTATAGTTCTCCATACAGTAGGTCTTTGTTGGTTATCTATTTTATATACAATAGTGTGTATATTTTAAGCTCACACTCCCGATTTATCCCTCCCCTCCCCCTTTCCTGTTTGGGAACCGTAGGTTTATTTTCTATAACTGTGAGTCTATTTCTGTTTTGTAAATAAGTTTATGTGTATCATTTTGTTAGATTCCACATCTTAGTGACATCATATGATGTTTGTCTTTCTCTGTTTGACTTAACTTCACTTAGTATAATTTTTAGGTCCATCCATGTAGCTGAAAATGGCATTATTTCATTCTTTTTTATGGCTGAATGTATTCCATTATGTCTGTCTGTCTGTCTATCTATCTATCTATCTATCTATCTATCTATCTATCTGTCTATCTATCTATCTATCACATCTTCTTTGTCCATTCATCTGGTGATAGGCATTTAGGTTGCTTGCATGTCTTGACTATTGTAAATAGTACTGTTAGGAATATTGAGGCTCATGTATCTTTTCTCAATATGATTTTCTCTGGATAGATGCTCAAGAGTGGGACTGCAGGATCATGTGGTAACTCTATTTTTAGTTTTTTAAGGAACCTCCATACTGTTCTCCACGGTGGCTGCACCAATTTACATTCCCATCAACAGTGTAAGAGGGTTCCTTTTTTTTTTAATTTAATTTAATTTTTTTTTTTTTTTTTGCTTTTTAGGGCTGCAGCTGCAGCATATGGAAGTTTCCCAAACTAGAGGTCAAATGTGAGCTATAGCTGCCAGTCACAGCCACAGTCACAGCAACGCCAGATCCAAGCTGTGTCTGCGACCTATACCACAGCTCACAGCAACACTGGACCCACTGAGAGAGGCCAGGGATTGGATCCACATCCTCATGGATACTAGTTGGATTCATTTCTTCTGTGCCATAACGGGAACTCCTGAGGGTTCCTTTTTAAAGGATAATTTTTATATATGTAATTGTAGGTTTTTTCCCTCTGGACATTTTTGAAAGGCAGTATTACTTCTATCTAATTGTTATTTTTTTTAATAGGTAGTCCTTATCTCCTCTTTTGTTGTATTTAAAAATCTCTCTCTCTCTCTCTCTTTTTTTTTTTTTTTAATTGTTTTCTTTTCAGGGCCATACCTGTGGCATACAGAAGTTCCTAGCTACGGGTCGGATTGGACCTGCAGCTGAGGCCTATGCCACTGACACAGGAACACTGGATCCAAGCTGCATTTGTGACCTAGGCTGTAGCACACAGCAATGCCAGATCCTTAACCTACTGAGCAAGGCCAGGGATTGAACCTGCATCCTCATAGAGACAATGTTGGGTTCTTAACCCACTGAGCCACAGTGGGAATTCTGATCTTCTCTTTTCTTGGGTGTTTTTTAGTTTTGTTATGATGTGTCTAGATGCAGTTTTATTTTAATTATTTTGCTTGCCATTCACTAGATTTTCAGAACCTACAGATTTGGGTCTTGCATTAATTCTGGAACCATGTTGCCATTATCTCTTCGGTGTCTCTCTCCCTTTCTTACCATAATCTCCTTCCAGAATCTGAGTTCACGTTGTACCTTCTCATTTTACTCTCCATGTCAATTAATATCTCTTTCATATTTTATTTTTATCTTTTTGTGCTATATCTTGAATAAATTTTTTAAAACTTTCAGTTCACTAATTCTCTTTTAATTGAAAGTGATTCTGCTTAGCCTCTATATGGAGTTTCTAAATTTCATTTCTAAAAGTCCTATTTGGTTCTTTTTCCAGATCTACTTGATCAAATTTTTTTTTCTCATAATCTCTTTCTGCTTTGTCATATAATAAAAGTCCTCCTCTATTTCTTTAAACACATTTACTTAAAATTTTAATGTGGTAATTCCAATATTTATAATCTGCAAAGTCTGTTTCTGTAGTTTAGTGTTATGCTGGTTCTTAGTCAAGGAGGTTTGTTTTTTTTAGTTTAACATAAAAAAATTATTAGCTCATGCTTCTTTTAACTTTACCTGTGGAGATTTTTGAGATCTTATTTTAAGATTTATTCCTCCAGAGGATCTGTACTTGTTGATGTTCAGCACCTAGAAAAACTACTAATCTGAGACTACTTAAAGTTAAATTTTAGCCTTAGTGTTTCTGAATTCACATACATAGTATGATTTCAGATATGTATGCATGTAGGCCTTATGGTCAGAAATTCACGGAGGAGAATTTATGTCTACTGATTATCCTCTAACCAGATCAAATCTCAGACAGGCACATATTCCCACCTCTTCTTTTTATGGGTCAGAGTTCATTCATTGAGAGGATTTCCCTTTACTGGCCCAGAATTTATTGTAGGTCTCTAGTCCTATAGTCCATATGTCTTGTGTTCTAGGCTTTTGCTTTTGAATGCCATAAAGGTGACCCATTTTAACCAGTACTCTAAAATTAACCTCTAAACCACCAGGATTGGCTGCTCTATACATGAGGGTAAGCCAGCACTACTGGGAGTATGTCTCCTCTGCTGAGTTTCTGGCAGACAGCTTGTGCCTGGCCTCTATAAATTCCCTTAAGTTTCCTGTAAGGTCAGTTATGCTTAAAAAAAAAATGGGACTTTTAAAAATACATTTTATCCCATAATCTTAGGGATGCTGTACTGGGGAAAGTTTCTCAGAATACCTATCCTATGTCATGTTTACAAATTAAACAATTAGAAAGCCTAATGAGGTCATTTGAATAGTACTCATTGTCTGCATTCCAGTAACATAAAAGGATATGGGAGGTTCGCCTTGGCAAAATATACTAAACGAAAAATAGAAGATAGAAGATTGATTTATTTATAGGATATAGAATTCTTGAAATTAACCCATTCAGTTATATCAATAGTAAAACTACCTCCTCAACCCCAAAAAGCCAGGAGAGGCTCTGGTTAGGGTTCTGAACACTAGATATGCATTTAGAGGGGAAGCGTAGATGTGCCCTTGACTCAAAACCAGCCTGGCTCCTGTCTGTTTCTTCTTAGTCCCCAGGTATGGAAGGTGTATACACAAATTTAAATACAACAGCAAAAAAAAAAAAGGGTTTAACATCTGTCTAGAAAAGAGATGAATCTATTGAGTAATGTATACTCTGCATTAAAAAGTCCTCATTAAATTTCTCATAATGTGGATACAGACTTTTAACGGCCCCTCATAAAAATATTCTGAAGAGATATATTCAAAACTATTTTGCTATTTACCTAAGTTTTAATTTTAGGAGACTAAATTGCAGAACCACCATGGGCAAATCTGATTATGTGTCAATCACAGACCTGGGCTTTTTGAGCACAAATCTACTCATAGAAGTACTGAAAAATCCTGGGAACAAGATAAGAGAGTTATCTTCAGGATAAATCTTACATCTGTCTTCTAATTGTCTGGGTTTCTCTACAGGTCCTGTTAGTCTCTTCTAGTTGACTGTGGTTAGAATAGGGTCCTCACTGAGGTTCAGTGCAGAGAATTTTCTCCATTTCCAGATTACAATGGGATAAAAAAAGGCAACTGTTTTTTCTTTGTATGATTCTCCTTAAACTATTCACCGTCCCTTTTCTAAGCACATGTTAGGTAATGGTTATCAAAGATAAAAGATGCCAAACTTCACTTTTAATATTAAAAAATAAGACTAAAAATAAATTCTCGTAATTAAGATGGTCAGCTGAACTGACTACAAACAGAAAAGGACATGACAAGTTTTTTAAAAAGTAAATGTAGAAACACAGAGTCCAAATATATCCCTCCACATGGCAATATATTTAGGGCGAGCGGCTGGGCCCTAAAAACAGGGCACTATGACAAGAGAGGTGTGGAGAAGGACATGAGGCAGAACATTCCAGGTGGAGAATGAGGAAAGGGCGGAAGAGGCCAGAGCGCTGGCACCCTCCAGACAAGGGTCAAAGATCCCCTAGGAGATGTAGATACTTAGCATGCAGACACCCGAGAGATAGGAACACAGGGACAGGGAGCCGTGATGGGGATCTGACTAACTGTGGTTTTCAGTTTCATGGGTTACTTGAGTTGCAAGGTTGGGAAGTTACTGCTGTTGGAGCAGCAGTATCCATACCTTACAAAAATGGACATGAGAGAATTCAACATCCACCCAAACAAGGACTGTGAAAAAGGAGGTTTAACAGTGTGACACAGGAAACAAAGAAGTAAAGACAAATAGGGAATGGCTTGAAAGGCACTTAACAAAGGCATTTTCTTCCTGCCAAAGGACAGTGTGGTCTATGTAACCACCGCCCCTTCACACTCAGGCAATGAAAAGCTATTCCTAAGCAGGCAGAGACAATTTTTTTAGAGTTCACAGTAGATGCCAAAAGGACTTGGAACCTACACTAGCAAATTGAAAGGATCATTCTCTAGAACAATGGAACTATAAATGAGGAAGAGCGCTTGAAGAGTGAATACTGACTAATTTTAAAAAGACTAAGAGGAATTCCTGTTGTGGTGTAACAAGTTAAGGATCTGGTATTGTCTCTGCAGCACTGTAGGTTCGATCCCTGGCCCAGTGCAGTGGGTTAAGACCCCACATTGCTCATCAGTGGTGTAGATCACAGCTGTAGCTCAGATTCAGTCCCTGGCCTAGGAACTTCCATATGCCACGGCTGTGGCCAAATTTTTTTCTTTTTTTCTTTTTAGGGCCGCACCTGCAGCATATGGAGGTTCCCAGAGTAGGGGTCCAATCGGAGCTACAGCTGCCAGCCTACTCCACAGCCACAGCAAACATCAGATCAGAGCTACATCTGCAACCTATACCACAACTCACAGCAACACCAGATCCTTAACCCACTGAGTAAGGCCAGGGATCAAACCCACAACCTCATGGTTCCTATTCGGATTCGTTTCCATTGTGCCATGATGGGAATTCCCAAAAATTTTTTAAAAATTAAAAAAGACTAAGAATTATTTACAATTTGTACCCAATTTGTCACAGATCAACGAGGAGTTTAGAGGACAATAAAAAGAAGAGACTGGACTAGATTAGAACAGAAATCATCTCTTGTCCAAGTTCTGGCATTTTCCCTTTTAAATTGAAGAGGAAAATTCTTAAAGAAATTCGATCCATACTTTTCATTCTGAGTTTTCACAATGAACCTTATGACTATCCCATATTCCAACTATAAGGGACATGGGAGGTCTTAACTCCTTTATTTTCTTAACCATTCCAGTAAGTTTTCATTTAAAAGAAGCAATATAACAAAATAAAATCTGTCTAACATGGTATAAGGATAGGGAGGCTTACTCAGAAAAGAAGAGCTTGGTCAGTTATATTATATATAACAATATCTAATATACAGCTTCACATTTTTAGGGACCGTGGAGAGAGCAAAGAGAGTTTAAAGGTGTGCAGTGAAAGCTATGATAAGCATAGAAAATAGGAACTATGAAGAAAGCTCTAAAAAGAGTACAGTAGTCTTTGATCAAAGATAGAAAGGTTTTAGTGGTTTAATATGATTTAAGGTGACTCTGAGAGATACAAAAGATAATTACAAAGAAGTGAGTTTATGATATGGTGGCAGAAATTCTGGTCAGGTACGAGAAAAAAGTGACTTTTTAACAAGTTGAACGTTATGGAAGTAGCTGCTTGGGAAAATTCTTTCCTACAATAAGGATATAGGAAGCTGTAGGAAAATAAATTACTTTTTCATTTGGCATTATTTAGGTGCAGTGAGCTTTGAGTGCAAAAAAAAAAAAGATCAAGTGCAAGTTTCAATTTTATTAAAAATGTAATATTTAGAAAGAGGGAACTGATGACTCTCTTCCCACTCTAAACAACAGAGAAGTGGGTTTTTCTCTATTAAAGGGAAAAGGAAAAATAAATGGAAGATGTTGAGGATTCAGAATGGAGAGAGGGTAACTTCTGAGGGACTGGAGAGGTTTAGCCTAGAGAAGATACATGTGTATGAAGTGTTTCCAATATTTTAGTGTGAAGAATTTAATAGTCTTTGGAGCCTCCCAAAATAGATTTAGGATAATAGGTATCAATGAAAAAGGGAACAGTTTTTTATTCATTGTGAGGAAGAAATTTAACAGTCAGAGCTGCCCAAAGATGGTATGAATTTCTCTGGAACATAATGAGTTCAAAATACTTAAGTATACTTTGTGTCTCTGGATAGGATACTGTAGAAGCAGAGACAAAGTCTCCATCCATACCTGTTTTGTTCTTTAATCAATCTCACTGTAAACAAAAAATTATTTTCCATATTTGACTTTGACTAAAACCACATTCGTCAACTATAAACGATGTAATGACCACAGATACTTTATCAGGTCGAGCTGAAGTGCTTCATCAAAACAATCCTCCTGTCCCTAACCTTCAGGTATGATTCTCACCTTCTACTCCAAAATGCTGGCATGAAAACATACGGCAATAGGGTAATTTCTGAAACTGCCAACCATATTTCCCAGTAATATATATGTATATGCCAATGACAATGGTGGTCTGATCAGTGGGACTGGGCTTTCCTGTACCTTTCATTTGATTTAGTTCACTGCTGACTTCAAATCTTTGCAAGCAGGATCAATTACCTTCTCTGAGACTTAGGGTTAAGTTTTAGAGATCTCTGTACTTTGTAACCAAGCAACCAACTGGCTGAACCATTAAAAATATATCTCTGCATTAAAGCTCAGCTGAGACATTCCAGACAGATTTCTGTAGATGCTGAAAGCCTGTCACATGACTGGAGAACAGAGAATTCCCCAGCAACCTAAAGAGACCCATGAAATATAGTTTGCAGGTTTATGTAGACCTAGTCTGTGGCTGTGGTGCCTTTTTTTTTTATCTTTTTTGGCTGCACATGTGGCATATGGAAGTTCCTGGTCCAGGGACTGCCTACGTTATGCCACAGCCGCAGCAACACCAGATCCTTTTTTTTTTTTTTTTGCCTTTATCTAGAGCCACACCTGCGGCATATGGAGGTTCCCAGGCCAGGGGTCTAACAGGAGCTGTAGCTGCCGGCCTTTGCCACGGCCACAGCAACGCGGGATCCGAGCCGCGTCTGCAACCTACACCACAGCTCACGGCAACGCCGGATCCTTAACCCATTGAGCGAGGCCAGGGATCGAACCCACAACCTCATGGTTCTTAGTCAGATTCGTTAACCATTGAGCCACGAAGGGAACACCAGATCCTGAATGCACTGCGCTGGGCCAGGGATCACACTGGCACCTTCATACTAATCCTCTGTGCCAGAGTGTGAACTCCCTGTGATCCTTTAGAATTAAAATCTGCCACACCAGCTCATACGTGGTCAATAAAACCTAAAATTTTGGCTTTTTCTTACTTCTCTGTGGATTCCTTCTCTTGTCACTCTGCCATGAATGAGAGAAGCTGTGACTCTTTTCTACCCTACAAAGGGAGAGTTTTATACATTAGGTCTCTTCCTCCTTAGATTCCTTCCTTCTGGTAGGTTCATAAAAACAATGGTTTTATATGTTTTTTGTTGGCAGAGTGAGACTTACAGTCTTCTGTGACTTAGTATATACTAAATGGAAGCAACTATATACTTTTTGATAAATTAACTAATATTACAAAGCCTCAGTTTCTTTATCTGTAAAAGGACCTATACGATGACCTTAAAAATGATGCAGTTATGTTGTATATTCTCATTTCCTTTCTCTTTCTCCTTGGGTGGTACTTGCAATAGTGCATAGTGTGGTTATAAAATCAAACTCACGGTGCACCATTGCTTTCTTTCTTCCTTATTTAAGAGTGCACTTCTCTCTGTTCATTTAACCATCCAAGTTAAATGAACTGACTCTTCACCTGTGGCTTCAGAAAAATATTACTCATCCAGGAATATACTAGGGTTTTCTTGTTTTTGTTTTGCTTTTTAGGGCTGCATCTGTGGAAGTTCCCAGGCTAGGGGTCAAATTAGAGCTGCAGCTGCCAGCCTATACCACAGGAACACAGGATCTGAGGCACATCTGTGACCTACACTAGAGTTCACAGCAATGACAGATCCTTAAGCCACTGAATGAAGCCAGGGACCAAACCCACATCCTCATGGATGCTAGTTGGGTTCATTACCTGCTGAACCACAATGGGAACTCCTTGCAATATATTAGTTTTATTCAGAGCCAGAAAATTAAAGGCCTACCCTAGAAACTGAATACTGTCTCTCAAATATCAATTAGCTTAGCATTTTAATGAAACCACTGTGGAACACATAAAATGATCAACATGTGTTAATAAATCACTTTTATTTGATAGTCATCCCCATTTTTTTCAGGAAGAAAATCTGAGTCACAGAGATACTAAGGTGACCTGCTTAGGGTAGGAACATAACCATAGTAGAGACCATCCTTGAATGTAACGTGATCGTCCTGAGTCCCACAGCAATCATCTAACCATGCTGCTAATTTACACTGATTTAGAACTCCTGGAACCTACTTCCATACCACATTCATTATTTTTTAAAAGAAAAGATAAGAAGCATATATACAAAACTCACTTCATTTTTAATTTTTTTTTTTTGCTTTTTAGGGCCACATCTGTGGCATATGGAGGCTCCCAGGCTAGGGGTCTCATCGGAGCTACAGCTGCCGGCTATGCCACAGCCACAGCAATGCAGGATTCAAGCCACATTTGTGACCTACACCATAGCTCATGGCAATGCCGGATCCTTAACCCACTGAGCGAGGCCAGGGATCAACCCACAACCTCATGGTTCCTAGTCGGATTTGCTTCCACTGTGCCACAATGGGAACTCCTCACTTCATTTTTTAGATTAAACATTAATAAAAATACCACAAGAATGAAGAAAACCATATGTAAATGACACTGAGCTATAGAAATAGGCAGGATATATCTGGCCAATGGGCATAGGCATACACTGATATTGGCAAAAATATGTCTGTTTCTCTCTCTGATCTATTATTCCCAGGCAATAATATTAATACCAGTAAACCTCCCCTGGAGTCCAAAATCCAAATGCTAAAAAAGGCCCAAGGGTTATCCCTCATACTCTCTTTCTAAGCAAAAATAATCTCTCTCTCTATTTTAAAATGGAGATTCTGATTAAACCACAGGTAAATTGACCCAAGTACTTTGGTTTACATGATGCCCTACAGGATTATTACTGATGTCATTTATGTGATCACAAGCTGTATTTATAGCCATAAAGAAAGCTAGGCTTGGGTAGTATTAATAGTCCTACTAATTATACTATTATAAAAGGCTTATGGATAATATAAATTTCTATGTTATTACTCCAATGTTCTGGCAATGGCATTCTTCCAGAAGACGGTATCACAGGGCTCATTTGTTTCCCCTTCTTTGTGCTAATTCATGAGGAGATGAAAACAAGAGACTGAGTAAAAGAAGCAGAGTCCACTGTGACTTATTCTTACACTAAGAACACACTGTGCAGAGGGATCATTATCACTTCACGGGGTTTTTTTAGGGTTTAAAAGTTATTTGAAATTGCCAATTAACATATGAAAAGATGCTCATTTTACTGGTTATTAAGGAAATAAAATTTAAAATAATAAGTATTTTTCACTTTTCAAATAGACAAAAAAATTTACTAATATCCAATGTCGATAACTAAGTGGGGAAATAGATACTCTGAAATATTGTTAGTAGGCTTTTGAACCTGTAATACCTTTAGGAGAGGACAGATTCGGTGATATTGATTAATATTTAAAATGCTCCTCGACTTAGCATTTACATTTTTAGAAATCTAAACTAAGAGATATTCTTACATGTATTTAAAGATATATCTATAAGAATGTTCTTATAAAATGGGTGGGATAATATAAAATTGGAAATACACACACACACACACACACACACACACACACACACACACAATGGAATACTACTCAGCCATAAAAAAGAACAAAATAATGCCATTTGCAGCAATGTGGATGGAACTAGAGACTCTAAGTGAAGTAAATCGGAAAGACAAAGACAAATACCACATGATATCACTTATATCTGGAATCTAATATATGGCATAAATAAACCTTTTCACAGAAAAGAAAATCATGGACATGGAGAACAGACTTGTGGTTGCTGCGAGGGCAGAGAGGGAGTAGGATGGACTGGGAATTTGGGGTTAACAGATGCAAACTATTGCCTTTGGAATGGACAAGCAATGAGATGCTGCTGTACAGCACTGGGAACTGTATCTAGCCACTTATAATTGAGCATGATAATGTGAGAAAAAAAGAACGTATACATGTATGTGTAACTGGATCACCTTGCTGTACAGTAGAAATTGACAGAACACTGTAAACAAGCTATAATAGGAAAAAATAAAAATCATTATTAAATAAATGAAACAATCTGTATGACCGGTAATTATTAATTTATCAATACTATTGTAGCAATTAAAAACTTCAAGGTAGAGCCCATAAATAAACCCACACACTTACAATCAATTAATCTTTGATAAAGGAGGCAGGAATATACAATGGAGGAGAGACAGTCTCTTCAGTAAAGGGTGATGGGAAAGCTGGACAGCTACATGCAAATCAATGAAATCAGAACAAGCCCTCACACCATACACAAAAATAAACTCAAAATGGCTTAAAGACTTAAATATAAGCCATGACACCATAAAACTTCCAGAAGAGAACATAAGCAAAACATTTTCTGACATAAACTGTCACAATGTTTTCTTAGATCAGTCTCCAAAGGCAAAAGAAATAAAAGCAAGCAAGAGTAAACAAATGAGATCTAATCAAACTTATAAGCTTTTGTACAGAAAAGGGAACCATAAACAAAACAAAAAGACAATCTACTGAATGGGAGGAAATATTTGCAAACGATGTGACCAATAAGGACTTAATTTCCAATATACACAAACAGCTCACACAACTCAATATCAAAAAAAAAAAAAATGACAACAAAGAACCCAATGAAAAATGGTCAGAAGACCTAAATAAACATTTCTCCAAAGAAGACATACAGTTGGCCAAAAGACACATGAAAAGATGTTCAACATTGCTAATTAATAGAGAAATGCAAATCAAAACTAAAATGGGGTATCATTTTACACAGGTCAGAATGGCATTCATTAAAAAGTCTAGAAATAATAAATGCTGGAGAGGGTGTACAGAAAGGGGACCCTCCTACACTATTGGTGGAAAGGTCAATTGGTATAACCACTATGGAGAACAGTATGGACGGTCCTTGAAAAACTAAAAATACATTTACCATATGATCCAGCAACCCCATTCCTGGGCATATATCTGGAAAAGACAGAAACTCTAATTCAAAAAGATACATGCACCCCAATGTTCATAGCAGTACTATTTATAATAGCCAAGACACTGAAGTAACCTAATTGTCCACCACTATCTGGGTAAAGAAGATATGACCTAGCTATCTATCCATCTGCACATACAATGGAATATTACTCAGCCATAAAAAATAATGAAATAGTGCCATTTGCAGTACCATGGATGGACCTAGAGATGATTATACTAAGTGAAGTAAGTCAGACAGGAAAGAGCAAATATCTTATGATATCACTTATTTAAAAAAATGATACAAATGAACTTATTTATAAAACAGAAACAGAATCATAGACACAGATAACAAGCTTATGGTTTCTTAAGGGGAAAGGGGGAAGTCAAGATAAACTAGGAGGTTGGGATTAACAGATACATACTACTATATATGAAATAAATAAACAACAAGGTCTTACTGTATAGCACAGGGAAATATATTCAATATCTTATAATAACCTATAAAGGAAAATAATCTGGAAAAAAATGCATGCATAGCTGAATCACATTGTTGTATACCTGAAACTAACACAACATTGTAAATCAACTATAATTCAATTAAAAAGAAAAACTATAAGGTAAATATACATGTACCAAGATGGAAAAATTTCCAGGATATGTTATTTAGTGAAAAAAGCAAGTTTCATACAATATGTACAGTTCCCTGCATTTACATGAAAAACACATTATAACTATGTATATGAGTGCATATTCATAGAAAAATTTTGTGAAAGATTAATAACAAAATTTTAGCAAAGTTCTTTGAAGAAGACAGTAGCATTTATATGGTGGGTGAGAAGCACTATCCCTTTTTTTATAGTTTATTTCTGTATTCACAATGTTTATATTTACATGAATATTTAATATATATATTCATGTATTACTTGGGTAATTTAAAAAATACAAATGAATTTTACAAGTGGTAATAACACTGTCACCTCAAATATTGTCTCAGAGTCCCTTGACTTTTCATGGTTTCTTCTCAGTATTCGGCCATTTTTATAACATAGGCATCACCCTTAGAAGTAGACCAACAAATATTTTTTGATCAGAAGATTTGTTATTAAGGATATCTTCCAGTTTATTTTAACTTTCAACTAAAGTGAACTTGGTTTAATTGGAATTTATATATTAAGAGATGAATTCTGAGATTAGCAATAATGCTGTGTACAGAGCACAGTATGAAACAAAATTATTTCTTCTGAAACTAGCCTAAAATACTAAGTTTAGTTTTTGGCATTAGGATCAAGTTCTCACACGCTAAAATCCATGACAACTTGGCTTGCATTTTAGAAGACAACCATTTAGAGAACAAAAATTAGTTATGACATCTTTGGTCTCGTTTCCTCAAGTAGATGGGCTAATTAGAAAGCAGAGATAGCAGTATTCTAGCATTTGATTTTAAGCTTCTTTGAATCCTTATTAAAAGACCTAATTTCCATTTACAGAATGAAGTACATGTTGATCTCAATGGATATGGAAAAATAATCACCTCTTACTAAACAATGCCTCCCACAACTGTTTATAAAAATCCTGATGTCAATAAAAGTCATAAATAAACAAGGATTTCCGTCATCATGCAAAGCCTGGTTGACTGCTGCACTTGAGCTTAGCACAACTAAAGTTTTCAAAGGATTACAGTGACAAAGATGTGGCAGAGGTCAGAGACAGAGGGCTGTTCCTGGTGGTAGCTGCAGTTCAGGTGAGAAGGGCTGAGTAGCTTGCCTCATGCAATGCTAGAGCATATGGGGATGGAGAGAGGGCATCTGAAGGAGTCTCACATGCTGTTTGGTACCAGGGGGCTCAATAAACATGTGTGAAATTTTATACTGAAGATAATCTTGTACTAGTCAGTATATTCCACAATCAAATGTAACTTCAAACCCAGAGATGATGGTACTTCTCCGCAGTTATTTTCTTACATCTTCCTATATCCTTATTATAGGAAAGAATTTTCCCAAGAAACTACTTCTATAACTTTTAACTTGTTTTATAACATTAAATTATTGTGGTTTCTAATATTTTATGGGGGTTGTTAGCAACTTGGGAAGAGCTTAAATTCACACACCAGTAAGTGCTAAAGGTACACCCTTAAATCACTAGAAAGGTATGGGCTTCTTAAAAGGATAAAGCCAGAAAAGTAAAGGACTATTTTCCACTATGTGGAGGGGTCACTTAAGAAAGGCAAAAAGGTATAGACTTGTGAGCCATATATAAACTACTCCTAAGAGAGCAGAGACCTCTGAGGGTCCTGCAAGTCACTAATAATCATGAAATTACCAACCACTCTAGCTCCTAGAAGTCTAACAGTCAGAAGGCTGCCACAGCCAAGTCTAAATAAAGGAGGTGGCTGATGTCTGTGCTGTGTTCTCCCAGGAGACAGAGTGGGAGATGGTTCAGCAACTGAGGGAACAGCTGCTACCGTTCTTAATGCAAAGTCAGGGTCCTGGAGCAAGTGGTGTGTGCACCATCAAAGAAAGGCCAAAGAGGGAGGCCAGGAAACAGCAATGAATTGATTCTAACTGCTTAAAATGAATCCTTCTGCTGTGAATAATTGAGAAAGGGTGGCTGGATGGAGAAGAGGGTGATAAAATGGATGGCAAAGACTAAATTCTTTTGCAATGGTGGAGATATGGGAAAGTCAGGCCCTCTGCTCTGTACTCTTGTATTTACACGGACTCTTTACTCTCGTCTTCTTGTCTGTGAGCTTAGAACAGGTGTGAGAAGGAAGATTATCTTCTCTCATTTAGGTATCCCTCACACCTGAGCAGTGCCTAGCAGAAAAAGGCCCTCAAAAAGTACAGACTTGGAGTTCCACTGTAGCTCAGCAGGTTAAGGTCCCCATGTTGTCTCTGTGAAGATGTGGGTTTGATCCCTGGTCTTGCTCAGTGGGTAAAGCATCCAGTGTTGCTGTGACTGTGGTGTAGCCCCCAGATGCAGCTCCAATTTGACTCCTGGCACGGGAACTTCCATATGCCACAGGTGCAGTCATAAAAAGAAAAATTAATTAATTAAAATTAAAATTTTAAAAGTGCCAACTTAATGAAATACTGCCTCAATGAATACATGAAGAAGTAAGTGACTGAGGAAGGTAAGATAACTTCAATTTAGATAAATTTGATAGCTATAATCATGTCAGAGCCTTCTAGAAGATTCTCTATGAAGTAATCATGGGCAGAATTAAAACTATAAATCTCTGTAGGCCGGGGACAGGTTGCATCCTTGGCTTACACATCAGGTTGACTCCTTCAGTTAAGAGACACTGAGTATAGGAACATATTTACCACTGACTCTCCTGTCAGGTGTCCAAATTAGTCAATGTAGCTGATGCCAAAACAAGAGAAATCGGGGATTGAGATCTATTAGGTTTCCATATAGTAAATAACTTACAATTTTTCTCAGTGCAGAGACTTCTACATTTATGCCACTTACATAAGCTCTGCCCACACATTTCTCCGTGAAAAAGAAGTTACCAAGTTCCTTAACTTTATTTTTAGGAGTTGAGTTCTCTGCTTGCTCCTGAGTGATCTAACTTAGTTTCTTTTAGTCTGACAAAAGTTTAAAATCAATAGCTTGCTTAAAGTTGTGCTATAATGGAACTGAGTTTAACACAGCACAGTTGGAAATTTTGACCTCCGCAGATGGCATTCACTAAGCCAAAAGTTGAAATGTACTTGTAGGTATAGAACCTGCGGCTTTCAATTTGGTAAGGCCCCAGCAGTCCATTGAGGTTGTCTGCAATGTGTTCTTCAAGCTGAAAGATGGCAGAGCAATGGCTCCATGTCTGTGACAGCCTCCTCCCTTCTCAGCTAGGGGATGATGCACTGGTGGCCACTTTCCTGGCTGTGTTGCCCCCAGTGCTTTGTGCTCTCTCTGTGTATTTTGCAGCCCTTTTCATCTTGAATTATTTTTATTTTCTTTCTATCCTTACCCTGATTTTATTTTTCAACTTTGAAACAGAAAGTTCTTAACCTGTCAAAAAAATGGGAGCGAGATTCCTTTCAATGAGCTCATACGAGGACAATTCTTGTCCTTGCAATAGTTCATTAGTAAACTAGATCTCTGCCTATGAATTTCTCAGTACGGTTTCCAATGAAATGGCCTTAAAAGGGATGTACTGCTCATTGATTATTCCACATAACTAATGGAGATTTGGGATTTTGCTTATAAAATAGTGGCCCAGTTCTCCCTCTGGGAATGCCTCCGAAGAATCCCTACTATTGCTTTTTGTTTGTTTTTTCTTTTCATGGCCCCTCCTGCAGCATATGGAAGTTCCCACGCTAGGGGTCAAATTGGAGCTGCAGCTGCAGGCCTATGCCACAGCCACAGCAACAATGAATTCAAGCCGCGTCTGCAACCTATGCTGAAGCTCATGGCAATGCCAGATCCTTAACCCACTGAGCAAGGTCAGGGATCAAACCCACATCCTCACAGATACTATATCAGATTCTTAACACCTACTGAGCCACAACGGGAACTCCCCTACTATTCTAATAGGGTCTACTCAGCATCTGCAGCCCTTGTCCTAAGAACTGATTCCTTGCTGGAATTTGTCAGGAACAGAAATGCCATTTCTCCTGGCTTTGGCCAAACCACACCTCTATTTCCTCCATCTCTCAAGCTGGTACATGCCTCAGTCAACAGGCCAAATGGGAATGTAATTTCCTAGCTGCTTCAGATCTGCTTTGCTTTCTTTTTTTTTGTCTTTTTTTGCCTTTATGTAGAGCCACATCCACGGCATATGGAGGTTCCCAGGCTAGGGGTCTAACAGGAGCTGTAGCTGCCAGCCTTCACCACAGCCACAGCAACGTGGGATCCAAGCCGCGTCTGCAACCTACACCACAGCTCACGGCAACGCCGGATCCTTAACCCACTGAGCAAGGCCAGGCATCGAACCCGCAACCTCATGGTTCTTAGTCGGATTCGTTAACCACTGAGCCACGAAGGGAACTCCCTGCTTCGCTTTCTGTATGTGTATTCAGTTGGTTGCAGGTCACAGATGCATTCTCTCTGTGTTGTGGAAGAACAAACCTTCAGGAAAAAAGGTGGTCAAGCTTAGTTTACAACACATTGACCTCACTTGGTGTCCTCGTGCTCTGAGTCTTTTCCTGTGTAAAGTATAGTGACTTGGAGTGGTTATTTGCAGGCACGGCTTAAACTGAATCTGGATCTTCTCTGCAAGATCTGAATTTGTAATGACAGTCCTGCCTCGGTAAAGGGAATGGGAATTTTTTTTTCCCATCTCCACCCATTTGTCTATCACTTTGCAACTATGTGAGAAGGAAAGTGCTGGGTGACAAGAGGAAACAAGAGAAGAGACAGGAAACACACATGGAAACAAGAGGGAGAGAAAGGGTGGGAAGCGATTCTGCCTTGAGAGTTCACAGGCACCATCAAAACTTCAGAACAAAAGTCTCATTCCAAGGGCAGGGAATCGTTCTTTCAACTCTTCCTTTTGCAGTCCTCCCTTTCCGATCCCAGCTTTTGCAGTTGGGACCATTTTAGTGCACTTATGCTTGAAAGTTGAAGTGGGGCTCTGGCTCCTTCTGAACAAATTCTGGGTACCCACGGTTTCCCAGGAAGTCTGCCTGCTGGGGGAGGAGGACTTGGGGCTTGGGCATTTTAGAGGTAGTCCTGCCCTAGTGTGATAATTATATCAGTGAATTCTCTCATTCACAAAGAAAGCCAAAGTAGTAAGAAAGCATCTAAAATATCTCTCCTTTTTGATCTCTCTATGAATCATACCAGGGCCTACTCTGACGTCCAATGACAAGTTAACATAACTGCTGAGATATGGCTAATGAATTTCAGGGTTTTATGATAGAATCTATCCAAATTAAGGGGTGTCTGTGTAAAATCCAACTTGTTTGGAAGGAAAATCAATCATCGATTAAGCAAATCGACTGCCAATGGCAGATCATATTTGTTGAATGCTTTCTATATGCCTGACACTGTGCTGGGAGCTTTCCATATACATCACCTCCTTTAGTCCACATGAAAACTGTAAGGCAGTTACTATTATTATCTCAACTTACGAAATGAAGAAATACAACACGGACAAGCTAAATCAGGATGACTCAATGACTCCTGAATTTTGATTGAACTGAAAAACAGAAAAAGTCTAGATTCCAGTTGTTTAAAGTTGTGTTTTGATTTAGTGAACTTAAGTGATAATTCCTAAATACGATTCTTAAGGGTAGGTATTTTCTTAGACATGGCTAATTAGGCAGTTAAAGGTAAAAGAAAGTAATACTGGTGCTCTTTCATACAAAGAAGGGTCAAACAGTAAAAAATGGTCAGAAACATAAATTCTGACCATGTTTTCTTTTATTTGGAAGTTATTTCCTTCTGCTTTTCCTCATACAGGTCACTGAAGGGGCCCAGTCACTCCAGTTTACAGTCAGAACTCACCACTATCAAGAATCACATTTAAATTTGGTGAGTTACAGTGGTTCTCTTCCTGGTCCTTAAAAACTCAGAAAGGGAAACCAGTGGAGCCAGACACTCAAAAAAATGCATGGTCAGGGAATTCCGATCTAAAGATAATCACAATGCAATTCTAATCCTGCAAGGGAAAAAAAAAAGTTTGCTTCGTGGTTTATTTTTTGCCCCTGCAAATCGCATGCAGCAGACTGCAATAGAGTCTGCAAGATGGCTAACTGCTGAGTCTTTGATTTAATGAAAACTTAGGGAAAGCAATTCAGTTCACTGCAGGGACGGCTTTGTTCTTCCATTATGATTCTTTTTTAATGAGAAAGATGATTGTAAGGATAAACTCTATTCCTCTGAATTTTTACACTAATTACATACAAAGCACTATTTTGGCAGAAGGGGACTTATCTCCTTCAGGCAATACAGTTATCATCTTGTAACCACCCTTCAATCTCCCACAAGAATGCTGGAGCTTCGTGCCGGGAATGAGTATTGCTTTGTGCCAGCTCTCAGCATGGAGAGATGAATGCTTAAAGATTTCCAGAATTAACAGCCAACATGGGCTCCAGATAAAACAGGGAGACAATCTCTCCCTCCATGCTTATATGCTGTTTGGAATGGAAGAATCAGAAGCGCATTCATTAGTGAAGTATTTGGCATGGCGAATGAGGGGGGCCTGATAGTATAAAGAGTGTGTGTGTGTGTGTGTGTGTGTGTGTGTAAGTTTATATGAGAATTCATTAAAGAGGAAGATGGTGTTGCATATTCATGTTATTTTCCTTCAATCTAAAAGCCATTTATTGTGCTAAGTGATACTGACAGTTCTGGCGAAGGTATTACTCTATCTGAGATTCATCTACTTTAGCACAAAGAGGATATACACTACCGGGTGCTCTAAGTTTGATTAAGACTGTGCGAGGCTTGATGTGGTGCAGAGTCACCTTGTAAGCACTGCATATGTACAAAATGTATGTGCCTTTATCTTAGTGGATTATGAACTTGATAAATAATAATTCATTACCACTAGCAAGTTCTTTATAGTAGGTACATTTTTAGGGGGTTGGGGAACCGAACTCATTCTTACCGTCTGAAAGCATGCCACAATGAAGTAAAAAGTTTCAATGGCATTTCCTAATATTCATAAGTGACTGAGGGAATGGCTACATATCGGAAACGATGACCCCAATGATATATTATTTCATCCTGGAAACCATGCAGTTAAGAATAGATAGTCAATTCTCTTTCTCTTTTTTCCTCCTTTCATCAATCATACAAAGTATAATTTATACATGATAAAAGTCACCCCTTTTAAGTGAACAGTTTGAAGAGTTTTGACAGATGTATATAGTCACGTAACCTCTACAACAATTAGGATATATGGAATATTTCCATCACCCCAAAAGTTCCCATCTGTCCCTTTGCAGTCAATCCCCTGGCTCCTGCTCTGGCAACCACCGATCTATTTCCTGAACCTATAGTTCTGCCTTTTCCAGAACATCACGTTACTATGCATTATGTAATTACACAGTGAATAAGCTTTCGTGTCTAGCTTCTTGCACAAAGTGTAATGCTTCCGAGATTAATGCCTATCATTTCATGTATCAGTAGCTTTTTCCTTTTATAGCTGAGTCATACTCCATCGTGTGAATTTTACCACAATTGTTTTTATCCTTTCATAAGTTGATAAGCATTTAGGTTGCTTAGTTTGGAGCTTATGAATATGAATAAATCTGCAATGGACATTTGCGTATGGTTCTTTGTGTGGACACAATGTTTCCATTTCTCTTGGAAGAATATGATTGATGGGTCATATGGTTAAGTGTATGTTTAACTGTTTAAGAAACTACCAAGCCATTTTCCAAAGTGTAGGTATCACTTTGCATTTCCGCAGCAGTATATGAGAGTTCCAGTTGCTCCATATATTGGCAGGCAGTTTTGTTTGAACTGGATTCTAATTTTTTTAAGTGATTTTTTTTCTAACAATTTCCTAGCATGGTTTGTGAATAAGCCCATCACCCTCAACCCCGCCCTGCCTCATCTTCTCTTCTCCCTTCCCTAATAATGTAAGCGTAATTCCCGTGGAGCGTCTACCAAAGATTCATTTAAGAAATCACTGAGGTACAATCCTTCCATACTATGTGGGCTGAAACTCTCCAATCATACATAAGAAGTAAAAATAAATGCCACCTGTCAGGGAATAGGAATGGAGGTTTGCCAAGTAATTTCCCACAAGGGAGACGGTTTAAGAGGCTCCAATGAATATTACCTCACCGGACTTAGGTAAGTGACAGTAATATTTCCCCCTCAACTCCCAAGGGAACTGTAATTCAGTGTTTACATTTGCCAAGTCCTTTCTTACTCTGCCAACCCTCAAAGAGTCCTTTCTCCTCAGTGATTTAGTCAAGGTTATCAGAGAATTGGAAACTGAGCAAGCTGTGTACGAGCAGAACTCGAGCTTCTGCTCTGAGAAAATCCTGGATCCTGCTTTAACTCTTTTTACTGCCTGAGTTTTCTGGCCTGTGTTTTTGACTTCCTGTGGTAAGCACCACAGAAAATTCCAACAAAAGCAGGGGACAAAGATTCAGAGGCAGAGCTGTACCAACAGAACTGGGGAGGCGGGCTCTTCAGGTGACTCTAGGGTCTGACTTACTGTGAAATGCCAGATACCGAAGTTTCCCAGACCTTGTTGTGGCTTTCTGAAAGGTCTATGTTATTTCATAAGAAGTCCTACATTTCTTCGAATTACATAGATATTTTTAATCTTGTAACATTGGTAATTGAGAACTTGGCTTATGAAACTGCAAAAAAGTGTAGGAAGTACAATATTTCTTCAGAGCACAAATATGAAGCCTGTCTTACATTGGAAGAGGCAACAGTTATATTCTTTTATGTATATCTATCTATCTATCTATCTCTCCATTTGTTTTCAGATTCTTTTCCCATACAGCTCACTACAGAATATTGAGTAAATTTCCTCGTGCTATATACACAGTACGCCTTTGTTATTTATCAATTTTATACATAGTAGTGTACAGATGTCAATCCCAAACTCTTAATTTGTCCTTCCCCCCCTTAAGTTTCCCCTTTGGTAACCATAAGTTTGATTTCAAAATCTGAGTCTATTTCTGTCTTATAAATAAGTTCTTTTGTATTATTTTTTAATTAGATTCCACACATAGGTGATATCATATGGTATTTGTCTTACTTACTTCACTTGACTATGATGATCTCTTCTGATTAATGCTTCCCCAGCCACCACCCAAAGGAGGAATACTTTTTTGGTACAAATTCTGAGAAGAACATTCACATGGGACTGGACCACTAGGCCATGAGTTGCATCCAGCTGTTGTGTGTAAACAAGGCCACCACTTTTTATATATTTCTCTTACCTCTCCTGCCCTACTTATTCATCTGGATGGCAAAAGAAGAGAGTGGGTAGAGGGGAGTGGGAGAGGGTGGGTGCTTGATATGCCTGAGCTGACTTCATTTCATCAGCCTCCCCACTGAGAACTGAAATTTGAACTTAGACTTCTAGGATTTCTGTCTTCTGGAATTTAATGTTCAAAGCAAGAATATTTCTCTTGAGGAGTAAGGTATGCATTTACTTTTCAGTATTCTCTTTGGGAAAAATCAAAGGGATTAAACACGGTGACATTTTTGAGTGTTTTGTTAGTACTATGAGGAACTTGTTTTATTTTCACAGTCAGACAAAGACGTATACAAAAGATTCAATAAATACTTTAATGTCCATGTAAGAATTTTCTGGAATTCATGCGATACTCATCAAATTGCTGTTAGCTGCACACTTGTCTTTTATTCAAAACTGGAAGAGCTTATAAAAATATCTTTCAGGGAAAAAGCAAAACTTGTAGTCACCAGAAATATCTCTAATGAGGATTAACAATGGCGACCTTTTCTTTTCTTTCCAGGGTCTATATATAAAAAGAAGCAGGCACTTCGGACTCTATTTATGCATTCATTACTGATACCATTTTTTTGCACCATCATGACTTGAAGAGGAAAATAAGGAATGAAAGCATTTTCTTTTCACTCCTAGCATTCTGCCCTTGCCTCACAAGTCTTACCCTCCCCATCGCTAAGTAACTTGGTGATGGGAAAACAAAAAGAAATTGGAGAGACAATAACTGAGAAAAACTGGCAGAAGAAAAGGAGGAGGAAATTATTAACTACTTAAAATTTGTGTGTGTGTTTATGTATATTCAGAAGTTAAAAAACTGCCAAAAGAGGAACCATGGATATCTATTATTTAAGAACTGCTGAAAGTAGTTCTGAGAAGCAGCAGGATTCCTGTAATAATTGATAAAAGAGGCTTATGGGCAAAAAGTTTGATGACAATTTTCCTTGATAAGAAATATATCCTGTTTCACTATTGTTTTAAAAGCCTATCACATGTCTTGCTTCTACATCACAAATGCAAGAACTGAGATGTTTTTAGTGGGACGCCGGCCGGCACCTTCCTCTTTCCTTTTTGTGTTTTTCTGCTTCCCAGTTTCAGCTAGTATTACATGGAATTTTAAGAAAAAAAGTAGACATGAGGAAGAGGCTTGCCTCTCTTGAGAATTTCCTAGGCAAATCCATAAGTTTTTGAAAGCTTCATTATACTTTCTTAGTTATATTTCTTTGAGTTAATAGAAAATATATATATTGTCCTCTGCCCCTGGTTCCTGGAACAAAGCTCTTAAAACCCTTGTAATTTCTTAAGTGATAAAAGCCTAAGGAATATCTTTTGTTCTAACATTTGGTCTTTGACCCTGGTTCCTGACACAGAACCTGTAAGTCCCTTACAAATTCTACACTTTACAATTTTTTTTTCGTTCTAATGAGGTGACTTTTGGTAGGCTCCTGGATGGGGCTGGTCACCAGCAAGACCAGCCTATGAGTAGAAGTTTGGAATTTTCAGCCCCTGCCTTTCCATTCCCCAGAGAGAGGAGAGGGGCTGGAAATGAAGATAATGATCCTGTTTACCTAAGGAAGCCTCCATAAAAATCCGGACATGGGAGCTCCACACCCCTTTTCACATACCTTGCATTACTCATCTCTTTCACCCAAATGTACACTTATATCCTTTATCATATTCTTTTGTAATAAACTGGTAAACACTAAGTAAATTGTTTTCCTGAGTCCTGTGAGCCACTCTAAGGAGAGGTTCGTGGGAACCTCCAATCTCTAGAAGGTAGGTCAGAAGTAAAGGTGATAAACTCTATCCATCCCTAGGGAGAACAGTCAGAACTGAGTTAAGTTGTAAGACACCCAGCTAGTGTCACAGAACTGTGTGGTAGAGTGTCACACTATGGTACATAGTCAGAGTCAGGTGTTGTACTATGGTGTCAGAGTATTGTACTACAGTAGTGTGTGTGAGTAAAGGAGAAACAGGAGGAGGAATAAGTTTCTCTTTACAATTCCCGAAGCCCTACTTCATACCTACAGCAAGAGTTTGGATTTCAGGCATTACTTCAGTTCCTGAAGCTCTACTTTGTACCTACAGCATGAGTTTGGATTTCAGGCATTACTTCAATGGGCATATGATAATTGTTTGAGTAACTTCCCGAAAGTGGTTATAACTAACCAAATAATAACTGTCTCAATTTTATCTAAATTCTCAAATTTGATACGATGTCAACTGAACTACTTTTCTGAAGTACATTTATTTCTATAAAGATGTAGTAATTAAACTATTATAAACAGTAAGATTTTTAAAAAAAATTTAGAACCATCAGGAATAAGAAAACCTGCTCCAATCAAGGAGAAGGGCTAGAATTAAAACCTGTTCTACAAGATACAATTTTTTTAAGAAGTATGGTTTTTGCAGGAATTGATTTTTGGTTTCCAACAAATTTTTGTAGAAACCAATTATTAACCATGGACAAGTACAAAGTTCCAGTTTGAACTGTAATTATACTGAAACTTATACTGCAACCTATTGCTTCAGTCTTTGATCACTGGTTCAAAGCAAATTTGATGAAGAGAATTCACTTTAACTCTAAAGTCAAATTTCCAGGGTTCCCTTCATAGCTCAGTGGTTAACGAGCCGGACTAGGATCCATGAGGTTGCGGGTTCAATCCCTGGCCTCACTCAGTGGGTTAAGGATCCCGTGTTGCTGTGAGCTCTGGTGTAGGTCGCAGACACAGCTTGGGTCTGGCATTGCTGTGGCTGTGGTGTAGGCCAGCAGCTGCAGCTCCAATTTGACCTCTAACCTGGGAACCTCCACATGCTGTGGGTGCGGCCCTAAAAAGCAAAAAAAAAAAAAAGAAAAAACAAATAAATAAAATAAAGTCAAATTTCCACAAGGCTTTTATAATAACATCACTCTTAATGCACTCGAAAGGCTTTCTGCATTATCACATTGTGTTTACATGCTATAATCATACATTTTTAGAAGTTGTTAGAGTAAAACAATAAAGATTCATTTAAAAATATATTCTTGGGTCTAACTTCTTGCTGTTATGCGGCTGCAGTTAGCATCAAATTAATGTGGTGGTCCCAGGGTCAATGATTCCTGTGCTGAAAGAATGGGGAAAGCTTGGCATCTTGCTCAATTCAAACCTGCAGCCCTCCCGGGAAAGTAGTCAGGGAGCACCTGGAAGGGAGGAGGAAAGTAGCTAAGACAGCACCTCCCTCACACATAGCACACCTTCCATCCTCTTCTCCTCTTTGCCCTGTTCATTCCCTCCCAAATCCTGAGGTGCACAAGAAAAGAGATTATTATGTCTCCAGAACGCAGCACTGAATCAGCCTATACAAAATTAATGTAATTACTATGTTGATTTCCAGATGTTAGCTTAATGCCAGCCTATTAAAACTTCTAAAGATGAAGCTTAAAACAAACAAACATTCTGAGTAAACACCCAAATAAAGACATGCCAGCAAATTTAGTGGTAATCTGAAGCAATGGCAGAAATCTCTAGAGAGAGCATTTCAGAAATTGATTCTATCACTGACTGTGATGACAGTCAGAACTCTCAGGCTCTCTTCAGTCTTTACTTTCCAAAGAGCCTCTGAACTCCTTGCTGCTTCTAGTCCCTGGTCTTTTTCCCAATATGCCTCTAGCCTGCCCACCCTCACCATCTGCTCCCAGTGCTCCTTATGGCCACATCCTCCCGACTTCACTGCTATGTCTTACTAACCTCATTTCTGTGCCTCACTAGACCCTCCTTTTGCTCAAAAGTGTCTCCCTTCCCTCCTCTTGCCACCCCTGGACCTCACATGTGTGGGCTGGGTAGGCTATGAAGGCCCCAGCCCTGGCCCAGCATGGGTCTCTATACTTCCTATTTCTAGAGCCTGGAGCAGGCTCCTGATGCTGGTGAAGGCTCAGTTTTCTCGTTTATAAAATTTTGGATAATAATTCCTATTTATTTGGTTTGAAAGAATAAAAGAGGTAATACACATACGTGGTGGTTGGCACATTATAACGCCTCAATAGATGGTATGATTATTAACTTTGGGTCTTCTTCTATATTTAGTTTTCTAAGCTTTTCTGTCTCTACCTATAACTGTGAAATTATTCTCTGTTTCTTAGAACTGGCTTGATTTTATTTTTTCCCCTGATGTCAGTTTTTGTCAAACCTCTGGGCTCCTGGAAAGGAAGACCAACAAGAACCCAAAGGCTAGTTGTAGTTGACCATCCTGTAGTCTAGGCTGTTCAGTTCTAAACATCTCTAGAGAAGATAAATTCACCATTTTCATGTGATTTTTTTTTTTTGGTTATATTAGAGTGTTGCAAAATTGTTCTTAATTTAATCTTCCTATCCTTAATTATAGGCCTTGTACTGGGCTGAAATAATTCTATGCTTTAATCATTCTAAACTATTATTCAAGATTTCATTAAATGATTTTTAAGTTGAACTGCATACCTCTTTCTTCTTGTTATGACAAAACTGTACATTCCTCATGTTAACTACTCTCATAAGTAAACTTCTAATTATATGCCTTCCCCATCTCCCTGCTTTCTGGAGTTATTTCTTGGATCAAACTCCAACGGTGGAATGGGGGGTATAACTGTGATATAACACATTTGTAGCATTCAAAATCATTAGCTTCCAAATCATACTGAGGAAATATAGCTGAGACACAGCATTTATAACTTTCATAGCCTGAGGTTTTTATTTAAAAATTTATCCTTAAATTAATTATGTCTATCGATGTTACATTTTAAAAAACAAACACCAATAACAACCATTTTGACCAGTAAATGAAATTAAGTTCTCCAATACTTCAAACAAATTCCAAATTAAAGTAGAATTCAGTCCTAATTTGTTCATTATTACTCTCCCTCTAAAATGATATCTAGTCCTGGCCAAAACATTATAATTAAACAATACTATTCTGGATGACAATCCAAATAAGAAAATGTAAAAATTCAATACTGATATGCAGTTCTTAGCAAAGTTTCAAAAATGTATGACTACTAGGATTGATGTGTACAGCTATACATGGGTCTTTATTCATTATTAAGGTATACAATTATCTTCAAACCTATTAATGGTAATTTTTCAGTGCATATTTTACAGTTGACAGCTGATAGTGGGGGAACACTGTCGGCTATTTCTGGGCCATAGATAAGAGTGTTTATACCAGATTCAATGGTATAATCATGAATCTCTGAAGTATACCCTCCAGAGATACACCCCAAGGATTTCAACTGCAACTGCCCCTTAATAAGTTTTACTTGCTCTGACTCCTAGAGTACTTGTTTCATTGTTTTAGCTTTTTTTTTTTTTTTTTGTCTTTCTAGGGCTGCACCCATGGTATATGGAAGTTCCCAGGCTAGGGGTCTAATCAGAGCTGTAGCCACCGGCCTACACCACAGCCACAGCAACTCAGGATCCAAGCAGCGTCTGCGACCTACACCACAGCTCATGGCAATGCCAGATCCTTAACCCACTGAGCGAGGCCAAGGATCAAATCCATGTCCTCATGGATGACAGTTGGGTTTGTTAACCACTGAGCCACGACAGGAACTCCGGCTTTAGCTATTTTAAGTTGAGACAGAACATCTCACATGACCATTTGTGGTAGTTTTCTTATCCCCTTTGTTATTACTAGAGTTATTTGTATTTACTATTTTTATCCTTCTCATAACACTTTCCCAAAGAATATATATTTGTTTGTAATCCCCTTGAGTTTCTCAGGGCTAGCATTATGTAGAACAGCTTCATCAGGCCTGTTTCAGGTTCCAGGGAAGGATTCCGTTTGGAATTACTGAGGGGTACAAGGAATGCTAACAGGAATTCAAATAGTGAGGAATCGTATGTTTTTACTTATATATGCATTTCCTATGTCCCGCTGAATTCACACAATTTATGCTTCTTTGTGATTTTATTCATTCATTTTGTTTGCCATATCACTGCAAAATAGAAAAGGGAGATTTGCGGGTTTGAATTGTCTTATGAAGCTGTAAGTGAAAAGAGTTAATCTGGTCATGGCTCATTACTCTTGTAGATGTTTGTAAAAGAGAAATGAAGCTATATTCTTGGGGGTTTGCATGCTTACCTTGTCTGACGGCTAGTGTGGTGGTATAGACCAAGAAGAGAAGGATATAATTGAGGAAACTCTGGAAGACTGGTGTATTGGCATGGAAATCTTCTGACAGGTACTTGCTGGTCAAGCTAATTCCACAAATAAGAAGGGATAACACCTGGCCTAGAGCCACAGAGATGAACATCTCCCTGAGAAATAAAGAGAAACATAGCAAAGATCAGCAGAAAGTCCTTTAGAACAGTGACTTAAAGTTCACTGAGCACTTGTGCCATTCACTAGGCTAAGTGCAATACATAGTATTTCTTTTAATCCATCACATCAATCCTATCAGAAAGATAACAGTTATTACTGGGGTTTTACAGAAGGAAAAACCAATGTTTAGAGGTGTTAAAGAATTTGCTCACAGTCTCATAACTAGGAAGTGGCAGCTAGGATTTTAGACCAAATCTCTCCAAGGGATCCTGGCTTCCACCCACTGTACTCTGGAGCCCGTGGGGGAAATTCACATCATCACCATTGCATAAACTTAGGATTCAGAAACCCCGGAAAGAACCTGAACAATGACCAAGTAGGACCATATTCCAACCTTATCCTCAGGTTCTTGCACCAAAAAAAGGGGGACTCTTTTCTTTATAGACCAAAATCTCGGTTCTAGGAACACTTAGATGAAGGGGCAATACAACCTCTCCACCCAAATCTAGAAAGACAGTCTCCTCTCCATTCTCAGATCTTGAATCTCAGTTTATTCTTATAAGAAATAGCAATCACTAATCTCTGCTCTCCTCTGCTCAAGTGACAGTTGCTCACACATTAAAACTGTTCTTCAGAGTTCCTGTCGTGGCGCAGTGGTTAACGAATCTGACTAGGAACCATGAGGTTGTGGGTTCGAGGTTGCGGGTTCGATCCCTGGCCTTGCTCAGTGGGTTTGCCGTGAACTGTGGTGTAGGTTGCAGATGCGGCTCAGGTCCTGCGTTGCTGTGGCTGCGGTGTAGGCCGGTGGCTACAGCTTTGATTGGACTCGTAGCCTGGGATACTCCACATGCCGCTGGTGCGGCCCTAAAATGACAAAAGGCAAAAAAAAAAAAAACCTGTTCTTCATGAAGGAAATTCAGTGACTGAGGTGGTATAATTAGACATTCCAAATTCTGCAAATATTTTCTATGGCTTTTTTTTATAGACACCGACCCTGCAGACCACTGTAGTGGATATTTCAGGCAAGAGTCAAAGGGTTCACTTTGCATAGAAATAAAATGCCCATGTGGGTTTTACGTCACTTACACCTGTGTGCTCTGATACAAGATGAGCTCCTAGCTTCTGCAAAGTAGGTTTCTGCCCTCCGCAAAAGTCTCATCTGACTTTCCTGGTTTACTTATTTATAAAAAAGGCAATATAAAATAAGCAGAGGGTACTATTTCTGAACCCAAAAGCATGAGGCAGAGCGTTTGCAACATTACATACTTCCCCATCCCCCTGGGCAGATGTGAATCCATCTTTCTGGAAGGGTCCTGGGCAGCTACCTTGGTGGTATTTTGCTTTTTAAAAACATTCCCATCACTCATTCCATTTGCTTCCTTTGTGAGGAGGAAAAATTGTGCCAAGGCATGTGTCCCTATGAAAAAGACTCTACAGAGATTAACCTATAACATATTGGCAGAGGCTGACTGAATAGATTAGGATTGCTCTATTTCCAGGTACTGGCCTTGACCCAATTGAATTCAGTCTTCATAAAGGAGTCTCAGAGACATTTTAAACATAGAAGTTTAAAATGTCAGTCTGTTGCTTAAAATCTACACTATAGATAGTACCCTATAGAATGGTACCCTAAGGAACGCAGTGATCTTAAGGCCTGTGGTATACTCTCTACAAAGATGGCTGCCAACATTTCCTCACATCCCTCTACATTCATGCTGCTCCTCCCAAAGGAAGGTGAAACCTAGTCTCCTTTTCTGGAAGCTGCTTTTGTGATTTGCTTTGATCACCAGAATGCAGGTGAAGAGAAGTCATGTGACTTATAGGCTTAAGCTTTAGGAAGCTCTGTGGCTTCCACTTTTTTGCCCTCTTAGGATATAGCTTCCATGTAAAGAACCCCAAGTTAGACCACCAGATATTGAGAGGCAAGGTAAATAGAAAGAGAGACCCAGCCAGCCACTGCCATGACAGCGGGGGCACCAGACATGTGAGTGAGGATCTTGGATCCTCTGGCCCTAGTGGAGAAGTGCCCACCTGCATCACATGCAGCAGAGATGAACCATCCTTAGAGACTGCTACCAAAGGAGAGCTGCGAGAAGTAATCAATGGCTGTGTTATTTTAGGACATGAACTTTGGGGTAGGCTGTTGTGAAGCAGCAGAAAACCGAAACAAGGTCCTCAACCCCTCCAGGAACTCTACTTCCTGCTTCCCCCAGTTCCTTCCCTCATGAAGAAAGAGCTCCAGCCCCACAGAGCTACTTGCACTTCAACCATGAGTCATGGCTTCTTTGCCAGCATCCTTGTCACATGTTATTATTTCCAGAATGTTCATCCTAGCTTGTCAGTCTGACTCCCATCCATCTTTTAAGATTTGGCTCACACATTGTGTTACCCCCTTAAAGAAGTCTTCTCTGGTTTCCCTTCCCTGGGATGTAGCTCCTTGACTTCTATATCATTGTACTATAATTACTGTTTTTACTTTGAAGTGGGTATAATGTTCTTTCTTGTATCTATCACCCGGCAATGCCATTCGGAGGAAGTAGAAAATGGAGAGCTTCAAAGACAGTGTAGAGGTAGGCCTAGGTGACACCAAGGAGTTTTGTTGAAATGAAAGGGTAATTTAAAAAATAAGAAAGGCAGAAGTAAAAATAAGTATGAGAATAACTCAAAGGTTTTCAAACCAGCTCAAGAGGAGTGTGACATCCACTAAGGAAAATCATGATAAAGAGTTGGCATAATAAACCTTTTGGGTATATTAAATTTGAGCTGCCAAATGAAATTCCAAATGATCTAGCATATTAGAATCACAGGACCAGAGTTGGATAGGAGGTCATCCAGGAGAAAAATATATGGGAGTTATAAGAGTGGTGGCTAAAGTATGGAAAATGGATGCTATCACCAAGGAAGGAAGACTGGGAGAGAGAATAAAAGGTCCTAGGACGAATCACTGAAGAATCCCCAGACAGGGGTTAGAGAAGAAAGAAGAGGCACCTCACTGGAGTCAGAAGTGGTTGGAAGACTAAGGGGAGGACCAAGAGTGTTCTTGGTGTAAAGGAAACCAAGGGAACAGAGGCTTTAGTGGAGGGAATAGTAATACTGAATGCTGCTTAGATGGTTGGAGGAATGAGAACTGACAGGAGATGATTTGTAGTCCCTGCCGGCCTTGGCAAGACCACTTTTGGATGAATAGAGAACACTAGAGCAACACTGGTATCATGGTAACCCAGGGAAAAGAGAATTTCCGTTAGTTAGCGGTAACGAATTGGACAGGAAGTGGTGAGAAATAAAGTTGCTGACTTTGAAGAATTCGAAGAACTCTTTGAAGGAGTTTGATCTAGTCACTACGTAACATAAAAATAACAAAAATAATTAAAATAATCATGTTAAAATGATTAAAAATGATTAGAGTGAATTCATGATTATTTTCTCATTGGGTCACTTATTTGCCTGATAACTTACCTCCTTAAGTGAAAGAGAAATGGGGAGAGTTACAGCTCACGTACCAGAAAGTGGTTCTTGGTGCTCAGTGTGTCCACTGGAGAATGCTATATATGGAATGTGTCTCCTTGGAAAAAGAAGGTCGACAACTACCTCTATGACATAATAATTCTTACAGCTGCTTAAATTACAACTATGGCATTTGAAACCTTGGCAATATCCTGAACAAAATGAAGCCATCAAAAAATGACAGATTACTTACATAGGACAATAAAATTTTAGTCCTTCGAATGTGTATGTGCCAATATACCATAAAACAGCCTTCACATGCCAGGCACTGTATATGCAAAGATGAATAAGACATAGTCCTTGTCACTGGGGAGTACTAAACCAAGATTTTGGAGCTTAGGTCCCAAACAACTTATTACAAAACAGAGGTAATTAAGATGAAATATCAATGACAATTCATATTTAATAAGTTTTTACTATGTGCCAATTCCTAGGCTTAAGTTTATAAATTCTGTCTCTTGTAATCCTCACTATAACTTTACATGGCAGACATTATTATGGTTGTATTTTATAGATGAGTAAACTGATGCTTAGAGAGGTAAGCACCAGCTCAAGGTCACAGAGCTAAGGGGGAGAAGAGTTTGGGTGGAAACTAAGTCACATGATTCAAAATCCCAGCTCCCTAATTACTATGCCACACCACATCATGTTTGCCAAAAAAAATACTCTACGCCCTCACAGAAGGCACAGAACACTGTGCTAAACCTAAATGGCTGGTTTCCAGAAATATCCTAGGGAAGGTGAAGACAAAACAAGTCGGTCAAACTGACAGATGAAAACTCTTCCACCAAGACATCTGTAATGCGTGCCTTTCAACAGAGGTCAACACAAGCCTATTCTTGTTTCCTCAGCCAAACAAAATAGCAAATCTGCTGTATTCAATTTCTGCTTTTAATTAGTGGCCATGTCATTCAGCTGCTGGTGGTCTGATTTGATAGAAAACACAAATTATAGTTTTTTTATGCACCATAATAAATATGACTTGTAAAACAGGAGGGAATGGAAGGGAGCTTTTAACAGATTAGCTCACCAGTCCTCTCCTAAGTGGAGGGAGCTGGATGCCGTAGCTGCTGCAGTCTGTACCTCTGAGCTGAATTACTAGAGTTACCGGAGAAAAATAAGCAAACAAAAATATAAACAAACCTAGACACTGACACTCTGCTAATTCCACCTCCCACCCCTCTCAACTGCCCCACAATCTTCCTCTCATCATATTTTTTTTTGTTCTTTTTTAGCACAAACAAATCCTTTTGGTGATTCGTTTCACAGAATGTCTCCCTACTACTTTCTCTCTGCTTTAGGATCTTTTCCCTTCATTTACTGTCACCTTATCCCCCTTCACCATTTTCCCCCATACAAACCACTATGGTTGTCTGTGGTCCCTTCACCTAATTCCTCATAGTCTTAAGGCATCATCTTCTCCAGAAAACCTCCCCTTGGTTGACCCTTGCTCACTGGCTGAGTTAAGTGTCCTCATCTGTTCCCGTCTCTCCTTGTGCTCATCATATTGTGTAACTCATGAGCTCCTAGAAAGAAGAAAACATATTCTACTCATTTCTAAACTTCTATTTCCTTGAGGATTGCTGGATAGGAAGGAAATAGGTGCTCAATAAGTAATGAATGAATAAACAAATTTACAAGTGAACAAATACCTTAAGATGAAAAAGATTAGAAGATTTGAAAGACGGCTGCTTATCTAAACTTGGAAAACTACTAGCTTTGAAAGACAAAAACCACCTCATTTTTACTGTATTCCATCTGCCAGTGAGACACTGAGATTAAAAAGCTCTTTTCTGGTGCACTTCTGAAGGCTGGTAAGGTGCTACCTTGCAAAAATGATGCTAAATGTGGTGCCGGTGGAATTCTGCACAGGGAGCTGTTGGTTATTCATGCAGTTTATAGAATAGCACACCAGATGCATTCTAACATAGGATACATAGTTCCTATAATTTTAGCAGCACACTTGAAGAAGAGACTATGATACATATTTTCATCCTCTTTGTTTATGCTCTCAAAAGGACATCCTATCCACTTTAAATTCAGAATGACTAGACAATGAAAAATGCATGAGTCTCAGGAAAAACAGTGCGGCTGGAAGCTGAATACCTGTTATAATAGAGCTTGTATTCATAAAGACTGACATAAACCATTACCACAAGCATTTGGTTCTGTTAAAGAAATAGACTTTAGAATCTTGTGGATGAATTTGTGTTTGACAAAGAAGATATTCGAAATAAGATTTTAAATAAAACATAAGTTGAATCTCATTTTCTTCCCTTAGTTATAAGAATATGTTCTTTTAAAAAGGTATATAAAATTTCAACATCAAGTTACATAATCATTGCTTTGTAATTTTTTGGCATGAGAGTGAAACAATTATGTCATCATCTTGAATTAGAGCACGTCAACTTTTCTGTAGAGACATTTTCATTCTGTTAACTAGTCTCAGGCAAGTCACATCAGATCTGAGTCAGCGTATGAGTTCAGATATACATACATAAAGAACACTTCAGTATACTGCCTTGACTAAACACAATCCCACTTGAAAGTGGGGTGGGGGGATATGTTCTACTATGTTCTTTGACGAGATTCTTGTTTTCAGAAGTTAGGACACTGGCTTCTTGAAGCTCTTTGCTGAAAGGTTTTATTCCATTTAAGTATTAATTAGAATTCTATGTAAGGAGATTATTAGGCTAGAGGCAAATACACATTTCCAGAGGTTTAACATTAATTGGAATTTCATTTCCTCAGATTCTGTATCCGTGGAATTTAACCTATTCTCTGGTTTTGTGGTATTTAACCTATTCTCTGGTTTTGTGGTATTTAACCTATTCTCTGGTTTTGTGGTAGTAGTGTCTTTGTTTTTGTTTCTTAGGGGCAACCAAGTCAAAAGGAAGCCCCCCCAAACAATATTCCACTGAGTCTATGAGGTACTAAGTGTTGGAGACATTTGAAAGTCTAGTATGAGTGGATGAATCACAAATTTATGTCTATTAGTTGCTGTATGGCTACAGAAATGCGGCAGACCAGTGTAAAGGCACCAAATCAGGAGTAAGAAGCCCCTGCCTTTGAGTTCCATTCATTAAGCTCCACGATCTTGTGCATCTCCAATTTAAGGCTTGGATTCCTTCATGTGAAGGAAGGATTTTTAATTGATAAATTATTAAATGAATATGAAATTTAAAACATTAAATTAAAAATTAAATGAATATTGAATTGATGAATCACACTTGATTACTAGGAAACTAAAGCAGACAGAGAGGTTCTTCTTCCTTCCCCCTCTAGGCAGAATGTCTTGAGAAGCAGTCACTTCTACAGGCTTTCTGAAGATGGTCCTGCCTCACAAGGTACCTGGGGCTGTCTCTCGCTCCTTCCCCTCCTCATTCCTGTTCCCTGGGATTACAGTCCTTAATAAAGTAGCAGCACTTAAGCTTCTGCTTTCTGGGGAACTCGGGCTAAGATAATGAGCTTTACAATTCCTTCTACTCTGTAATTCTGACTTACTTTTAGAGGACACTGATGTGTAAGCATTAACTCTTAAAATTGGTATCTTCGATCTCAAAAAGTCTATTCCTTTTGTGTATTTATTAAACTCTTAGTAGCTGAGTTACCAACAATGTTTACTGATTTATTATGTGCACACTCTGTGGGTTTGGGGATTAGCTACAGAGAAATAGATCAGTCAGTAGCATTTGCCAAGGCCTGCTGGATACAGGTTATGAGAAAGGAATGTTTGGCCCCCGCCTCCAAGAATCTTAAATAAGTGAAACTATCTGAATAGAGAATGTTAAAAAATCCTGTTTCCAGTAAGTTTATATAAAACTGCTAGAAGTTACTGGAGATAATTTCAGTCTTTAAAACTGGGCAAAGCAAATATAGAAAGGTTTCATGGAGAACATAGTTTTGAGTCTTTTTTTTTTTAAATAATGGAAGAGAAGACATTTGGTATTTTGAAACTGGCATGTCATTCCAGGGAAAAAGAACACTGCTGTCTTAGAAGCAGAGGCTGACACACGGAATCACCAGGGTGAGAATCATAATAATAGCAGAGATGGGTAAAGAGAGGAAAGCAGAGGGCCCTAAAGTGTAGGGTAGAGTTTTAATTCAGTGGGAATTGTTCTTTGGAATTTCTGAGCAAGGGAAATGAAGTAAGCTCCTGACATAATGTTCCCAATGTCTCTGCTCACTCCATTAGTCAGAACCAAATCCTGCTGGTATTACAGGGTAAAAGTTTCAGTAAGAAGCAAAATTGAAGAACCAGATATCGCTGTGTAAGTTCAGCTTCCTAAACCTCCATTAGCTTCATCACACATCCACTTCTGATGGAGTCATGATAAACACATCTGTACTTTCATCTCAATGTTGCAAAGCTGCAGGCTTTTAACACTTGCTTCTTCAAATCTTCAGTATGACATTTTATGCATCTTTCAATATTATCTGCAGAATGTGCTTTATTCTGTTGCCATGTTGTTTTTCTTGTGTAATACAGCCATCTTTCACAGTGACAAGAAGATTAATTTCTCTAGTAGTATAAGGATTTTGATCATTTCCTAACTAGTAAACTAGTAAGAAATACCCACTGAACTACTTAAATAATTATTACTACATTTAATGGAATTTTTTTAAAGTGATAGGTTGTACAACTTCACACATAACTTCCTTTCCTCCCCTCAAAATTGTAAAACTTATTTTTATGTATAGTCACTTAATTTTTAATTGCTTGCTAACATTGTGTCAGGTAATATCTTACTTAAGATACACTGTACATTTAGAACAATGTCCTTCATTAATAAAATGGAAGTATATGCAGATTTATAATTGCCTTGTTAACAACTACAGATCACAGTTAATATTTTTGTTATATGTGATTAGATTTCACTCTGTTTTACTTTGCTATGCAGCTGATGGAGAAAGGTCAGATGAAGAATAAGAGAAGTTTCCACTGAGCACTTTTTTTGGTTATTTATTTATTGTACATTGTGCTACTCTCTCTGATTCAAAGCTTTTGTGTAGAAATCATGTTTTAAGCCAACAGTCCTCTTTGTGAAGCTTAGTTACTGAGATTACTAAATTCTTAAATCAGAATCATACAGAATGGGTGAAGTCAGGGAGCTACCATGGACCCCCCTCTAATAGCAGGACATCCACTCCTCTGTCACATACCTTAAAAGAGTCAACCATTTAAAGAAGCCAGTGACAAAAGACCACATTTTACATGGTCTTCCACTTATATGACACATCCAGAATAGGCAAATCTACAGACAGAAAGTAGATAGCTTGTTGCTTAGGGTCGGGGGGATGGGGAGATAGGGTGGTGATAATTGAAGAGTATGAGGTTTCTTTTGAGGTGATGAAATGTTCTAAAATTGACTGCGGTGTTAGTTGCACATATCTGCATAGTAAATAATAATATTCTAGAAAATACTGAATTGTACACTTTAAAGAGATAAATTATATGAATTCTATCTCAATAAAGCTTCCATTAAAAAGAAAGTAAAAGAAGAGAGGAAGGAATAAAACAGAAAAAGAAAAAAGATAAAGAGAAGAAAAATAAAATCATATAGCAGTTAAAAAATAGAGTTTCAGCCATCTGATCTACAAATTGAGAAACTGCACCAGGGCCAATTTCTATGTTAAAAATTAGTGAAGCTTAATTATTTTATTTTTTCCTAATAAAATAATGACAATATTTTCTTCCTATATCCCAGGGGGATCAACTTGTATTTTCCCTTGAGATGGGTACTCTCACTTTGGAGACAACTCACTTAAAAGATATGATTTTAAGGCCACACCCACAGCATATGGAGGTTCCAAGGTTAGGGGTCGAATCAGAGCTACAGCTCCTGGCCTACACCCCAGCCACACATAGCATCGTGGATTCTGAAGCTCATCTGCGACTTACATTACAACTCACTGCAACGCTGGACCTTAGCCCACTGAGCAAGGCCAGGGACTGGACCCATGCCACACAGATACCAGTCGGATTCATTTCTGCTGTGTCACAATGGGAACTCCCGATATGTTTTTAATGTTTAGTTTATAATGTAAACTCTTTTGTCATCTTTCTCCAGAGAACCATCATGGTGTCATAAAATAAGAGTATGTTTTGAAATGGATAGATTTGGATTTGGATCTTTACTCTGCCACTAACTAGCTGAGACTAATTTTCTTCATCTATAAAATAGGGATACTAAACATCTCTCAGGGCTGTCATGATGAGTAAATGAGACAGTTGATATAAATTTTCTATTCCAGGATTTGGCTCTTGATAAATACTTAGAATAATAGCTCTTACTACATTTTAGTACACTCTGTAAGTACCAAATATCCTTCTTGATTACTTAAATATATCTACATGATTGGATTATGATACACTGAGGAAAAAAAGCAGAGAAAATATTGCTAATATGCACCCCAGATTTATTTCCTCAAGTTCTGACCGATTTCTTCTCAAGTTCAAAAAGTTTAAAGGACTCTTGCATTTCAGAAATTGGGAAAGGGAGGTTTAAAAAAAAGAAATGAGGAATTTTTAAAGATCTAAATATTATGAAACTAACAGATCTTAGTTTTAAATAGGAATTTCTGACTCGAATTCTCACACTTGCTAACATTTTCTTGGAGAATAGGAAAAAGATGACTACATTTTTAGGCTGACTGTGTTGCTGTCTTTGTTGATTCATTTTTAAATGACTTTGACATTTTTCATTACAAAATGCTTTTAACTTTGCATTTTGAATTACGTTAGTGAGCCCTGAGGCCAAATGACAAGCATTTAACTTTAAAATCTATTGAATAAATAAAAACAAAGTACGCAAGTGGACTGGTGACTCACTTTCTTTTAAAATAAAGACCCATGTCAAATTCCATTATTTTATCACATATTTATCGAATTTGTATGCAGGAAGTAAGTGTATTTGAAGGAGACCAAATTGGGAAAATTAGATTCCAATAAGTGCTGAACTTCTCCACACACAATTATAACCTGCTTGAAAAATGAATAATTAACTGAGATCATCAATTATGCCTTTTACTTGGAAGAACATGCAGGGAACTTAGGATAAATAAATAGGGAAGCCATGCCTCATTTTAGAAGACAAATATATCTGGCTTTTGCTTTCAAGTCATAAAAGGATTCTCTGAGTGGAGACTAGCTGACGTTTTCTCCCCCCTCATTCTTTGCATCAAAAGATGACTCCAATTGCACCATCACAAGGATCTGACAAAAAAAGGAATAATTTCATCTCAGTACTTCTGACACACTACCTTGAAAAACAACTCAAAATTACATCAAAATCCAATTTTTGCAGCATGGGCTAGACAAAATTTACTCCAGGGAAGAAGGTCTTCTGTAAGAATGAACACTGGATATTTACCATAATTAAATATTATAATATTGAAGAAATCTGACCTGTTGAAATTTCTACTGTAGGGATGATTCAGATGACAACAACAAAATTCTATTTTTGTCACTCCTGCCTCCAGGTTAAAAGAGGAAAAAGCAGTTAGAAGATCAGAAGGAAGGGAGGCACTTAAATGGGAAGTCCCAAATGTTCTCAGTTCCCTTCAAGGTGGAAGAGGACAAAAGGATAGATGGATGGAAAAGAGACTGAGACCAAGCAGTCTAAAGAGGGTTTTTAAGACTTAAGGCAGGAGTTGGAGTTGGTAGAAAAAGAAAAAAAATTAATTGATGGATTTGTTCAAGGACAGCTCATTTTGGTTCATGAGGTGTGAAATGTTCCAACTTTTAAAAGGCACCAAGACTAAACATTATGGTCAATACATCAGGCCAAACAAAAATATCAAGCAGGGAGTTCTCATGGTGGCTCAGAGGTAACGAACCTGACTAGTACCCATGAGGACACGGGTTCGATCCCTGGCCTTGCTCAGTGGGTTAAGGATCTGGCGATGGCCAATGCTGTGAGCTGTAGTGCAGGTCTCACATGCAGCTCAGATCTGGTGTTGCTGTGGCTGTGGTGTAGGCCAGCAGCTACAGGTCCTATTTGACCTCTAACTTGGGAATTTCCATATTCCGCAGGTACAACCCTAAAAAGACTATATATATATATATATATATATATAGTCTCTTTATATATATACAAAGATATATATATATAATATAAATATATATTATATATAAAGTTTAAAAAATATATATTATATATCAGGCAGATTACAAACCAGCAGTGTCGTGGCGATTTATACTCTGAAAATGATTCTTCTCATTAAATTCATATTCTACTTAAAAGAGATTAGCCTATTCTTATAAGTGGAGTGGCTGCTCAGGCTATGACTGATTACCAGTCTCAGGCCCTCAAGTCATGTGCTTTAACAATAAGGAAGAAATGAAAAATGAAGGGTCACTTATGTGAATATAAATTGTACACTCACCGTTCTACTTGAGCTCATTGTGAAATACTGTTAAAAGAACAAGGTATGTTCCTGTAACCCATCTTAGAGAAATCCAGTCGCCAGAGTGGGGAGGGTCAGGGGAGGTGCCTTCCCTAACCTTCACCTTGGCTCTAGTCTGGTCTGGTCCTTTTAAAACAGGGACTCCTGGGGAAAGCAGGCACTGTCTCCAACAGAAACCATTTACAAACCACCTCTCCTTTCTTTTTCTCTTATGTCAAGACCTGAGTAAATCCAAGCAGTTTCAGATCTTTAACACACTTCACCTAGCTTACCTGTCTCACCTATGTTTTTTTTTTTTTGCCTTTTTGTCATTTTAGGGCCACACCTGCGGCATGTGGAGGTTCCCAGGCTAGGGGTCTTATCGGAGCTGTAGCCACTGGCCTACGCCGCAGCCACAGCCAACGCAGGATCCGAGCCGCGTCTGCGACCTACACCACAGCTCACGGCAATGCCGGATCGTTAACCCACTGAGCAAGGCCAGGGACCGAACCCGCAACCTCATGGTTCCTAGTCGGATTCATTAACCACTGCGCCACAACGGGAACTCCCTGTCTCACCTATGAAAGGCTGCTGCAATGTTTCTAAACTGTCCAAGGCCCAGAGGTTATCTGATGAGGATGCAGCCAAATACCAGGGAAGACAATGTCAAGATTTTGTCTTTTCAAAATTAAAAAAAAAAAAAAAAAATGGGAATGGCCTCATTCAATACTTTAAAGATCCACTAACAGGAAATTAAGTAAACTTCAAGAGCTG
>PVHT020000077.1:35167564-35315582 GCA_004024745.2 Catagonus wagneri
CAATGTTCTTGAAACCATCTAATACTCCTCCTATAAAACAGCTGCACTGATGCAGCCTGGTGGCTGGAAACAATGCTGAGGCATTAGGACAGCTCTGGCACCCTGGTAAACCAAGAAGGCAGCGGGCTCACCTTCTACTTGTGAATGCCTTATCTAAAAGCAATTTAGGATCAAGAAAGTACAGAGAAAAGATACTCATTATCCTCCTTTGTTTCTTGAATCCCAGGAGCACTTAGTCTTGGAGGATTTCTGCTATACTAAACTGATCCTGGCCATCAACAACCAAACAGACAATGCTATGACTCTCCTCCCGGAAAATGAATTAAGTCAGTGTCCTTCCGGTCTTCAAACGGTGCTTACATAGGACGCACATGGAGCCAGGACCCTTAAGATGCTGTTAGTAATAAGCCCTGTTATATTCCAGTATGGTATGTCTACTCAACAGAAAAACACCTTCCAGACACTTTACAATTTTGAAATACAGAATCCCTAAAGAAGACAGTTTCAAACTCCATCCTTGGTTTCCCTCACACTCTAAAGTTTTGTTTCTGCTTTTTCACCCTCAGCTTTATCGAGGTATGACTGATAAATAAAAACTGTACGTATTAGGTTATACGATGAGATTTTTTAAGGTGTACAATGTGATGATTTAACCTATGTATACACTATAAAATGATTACCACTGTCAAGTTAATTAACACATCTATCACCCCACAGTTACCTTTCCCTGCACATGTGCTGAGAACCCTCAAAACCTACTCTCTTAGCAATTGTCAAGTATATAATACTGTATTAACTGTAATCGCCATGCTATGCGTTAGATCCCCAGAACTTAGTCATCTTATAACTCAAAGTTTTTACCTTTTGACCAACATTTTCCCACTTCTCTCAGCCTCCAATCCCTGGCAACCACTGTTCTACTCTCTGGTTCTATGAGCTCAGCTTTTAAAATTTCACATATCAGTGAAGTCTTACAGTATCTGTCTTTGTCTGCCTTTTTTCACTGAGCATAATGTCCTCCAGGTTCACCCATGTTGTCACAAATGGCAGAATTTTCTTCTTTTTTATGGCTAAAGAATATTCCATTATCTAAATTATAGATATATGTAGATTATCTATCTGTCTGTCTATCTACCTATCATCTATCTATCTATGTACCCATCTATCTATCACATTTTCTTTACACATTCACCCACTGAGGCCACTCCGGGTGTTTCCATATTGTGGCTGTTGTGAATAATGCTACAATGAACATTGGAGTTCAGATATATCTTTGATCTTGAGATACTAATTTCATTTCCTTTGGATATAGACTCAGAAGTGCGATTGTTGGGTCATACAGTAGTTCTGTTTTTAATTTTTTGAGGAACCTCCATACTGTCATATTGTTTTCCACAATGGAGATACCAAGTTACATTCCTATCAACAGTGTATAAGGGTTCTCTTTTCTCTATATCCTTGCTAACATTTGTGACCTCTTATCTTTTTGATAGTTGACATCCAAACAGGTGTGAGGTTATATCTTCTTGTGCTTTGACTGCATTTCCTCTATGATTAAATAATGTGGAGCACCTTTCATATACCTGTTGACTATTTGCATGTCCTCTTCAGAAAAATGTCTATTCAGGTCCTTTCCTTTTTAAAATTTTTTATTGAAGTTTAGTTGATTTACAGGGCTGTGCTAATTTCTGCTGTACAACAAAGTGATTCAGTTATACATATGTACACATCCATTCTCTTTCAGATTCTTTTGCCACATAGATTATCACTTGGGGTATTATGGGTATCATATTGGGTAGAGTTTCATTATTTTTTTATATTTATTTATTTTGCTTTGTTTTTTTAGGGCCGCATCTGGGGCATATGGCAGTTCCCAAGCTAGGGGTTGAATTGGAGTTGCAGCTGCTGGCCTATACCACAGCCACAGAAACACAGAATATGAGCTGCAGCTGCAATCCACCTGCAACAGTCATGGCAATGCCAGGTCCTTAACACACTGAGTGAGACCAGGGATCGAACCTGCATCCTCTTGGATACTAGTCGGGTTTGTTTTCACTGAGCTACAACAGGAACTCCTCCTTATTTTTTCAATTGGGATTCTGTTTTGTTTTACTGTTGAGTTATATGAGTTCCTTACATATTTTGGATATAACCCCCTTTTAACAGTTTTACGATTTGCAAATATTTTTTCCCATTCTGTACTTGCCTTTTCATTTTGTTGACTTTTTCCTTTGCTGTGCAGAAGCTTTTTAGTTTGATACAGTCCACCTTGTTTATTTTTGCTTTTGTCATCTACGCTCTTGGATTGACACCTTAAAGTTTTAGCAGTGACTGCGAAGGTGATTTGAATATCATTTCCTTTCCTTTATTGATCCATTAATATGTGTGTGTGTCTGAGGGAAAACAAGGGAGGCTCTTAAAAGGTTTCCCTTTTGGAAGTGTAAGTGAACTGATACCTGAGGTACTTGTCTCCCCAGTGCACTTGCTGCCAAAGAGATTAACTTCAAATGAGTTGTATGTGGCATGCATAATGATGTACACATTTAGTTTCCCTTAGTGCTCCTGAGGGCCAGTTAGTTTATGCATGAAATGGATTACTTTGGATAGACTACTGTAGGGCTAAATAACTCCACTGCATCTTTAAAGTAAAAAATAGCAAATAAATGAATCAAGGTGCAACATCTAAAATGATGTATGCATTCTGCTGAATTTAATTGAATTCTAATTAAATTACTTGGAGCCAGATAAATTAGATTATTTTTCAGGCACATTTTAGATAAACCTAATGAAGTTCTACGAGTAAGAAAGGTAGAATGGGCTTAGTTTAATGACTAAGTTGCTGATATCTTCTCTTACAGTGAATAAAAGGTCAGACTGACCTTGGGTTATTTCTTCCTTGAGTGAGATAGATATTACATTAACTTCAGAAAGACTTGTTAAAGAAAGACAAGGGTGTACTTTATGCTGATAGTAAGATAATGTATGGAGGCATTTAGTTATGTGGGTTTCCTCCTACATTTTTTTTTTTCCCCTCTCAGGCCTTGAGTTCCCTGTCCTAAGAGCAGTTTCTATTGGGAAGGAAAACAGAACACTGAAAACAGAGGGCTAAATTTGTTTCTGGAATCCCATGCAAGGAACTGTGCTAGGAGTAGGGAAGGCAGACAACTAAAAAGAGGACGACACAGAAATATCAAGCTGGGGGAAGAGTCCCCAAGATTAGAGAAGGTTCTATAAGGGAAATGGACTCAGACCCACTCCCTCATGCCACGCTGGGGAGCGGAAAGGTGCAGACGTCTGGGTGAACTGATTTGGTGGTCCATTTAAGGAAGCTACATCCCAGAAGCCAGGGCTCCTAGCAGGAAGAGATTACTGTGTCCACGGGCAGCATAAACTACATAGCACTTCTGGATTCCAAGAGACAGTGTAGGCTTGAAAAATATGCATACCAGTGGTCTGGTGTTTTTTGATATGCACGGGAACCTGAGTCATCTGTTTGGCTCTCGAGGAAAGGATGGGATTGGAAGGAGCTGGATGCCAGGGTTTGGGGTGAATTGGGAATGAGGAAAGGGAACCCCTCTCCAAATGGCTGAGAGAAAGTTTCCTCTGAGTCTAGAGCTAAGGAACCTGGAGTTGTACTTAATTGGTTTTGTGGAAACTTGTGGAACAGAAGGTCTCAATTTCTTCCACTCTTGGGAAAGTTCACTTCCATTTTGGTTAGCTAAGAAGACATTCATGAGTAAAGCACCTCTCTTCCCTAAAATGTCCTCTTTTCCTCTTTCTTTGGAAATGCTCGGAATTTTATAGGGGCAAGGACTACAGTTTCTTTGACTTTGGGAGAGAGTGACAAAGTCTGAGAGGATGGGGAAGGGGCAGAAGAGAAAGGTTTACAAAGCTAAGTGACACTCAAATTATGTGCTAAAGGAAAGGATGAAGGAAGAGTAGACAAGATCAATCATGTGTAATAATATCCAAAAAATAGAGCTATTCATTTGACAATTATTCATTTTTCTAAAACAATGACTTATAAAATCAAAGGAGAATGGGCTAAGAACCTGCGAACATTACCTAGCTCCAGATGAAGGGATGTTGCCTAATCTACATTTCAGTTCCACAGCCACCCGAGGAAGGTGAAAAATGAGCCGCTTTGAAGAACAGAACATGATGGCTGCTGTGATACATATTTCATAAAATGTTTTCTCACAGTATTCTCTGTGCATCCCCAATGCCACCTGAGAGGGATCAGTGAGGGAGAGGAGAGGTGCCAGTTTTCTCACTAACTCACCCTTTCGTGTTTGGCACACAAACTTTTGGTTCAGTTGACAATCCCAGGACACCTTTGCAAACATTTTCCCAGTTGTATTTCTGTAAGTATATGAGTAGAAGTGGAACAAGACTCCTGAACTGCTTTGAGAGCCTCTGAGAACAAAAAAGGAGGGGTGACAGTAGACAGATTCATCTTCTACTACTGTAAAAATCCTTTCATGATACAAATGCTGTGATTCAACTATAATAAAATTAGAAACTGGAAGAAAGAAATGGTTTATTCCCATCAAGGCATGCATGTTAGCACAGAGACCTAAAAGTCCCACATTGAGACACTCAAATAGACCAGAGGGTATTTTTTTAATGAGCTATGTTAAATGCTTCAGCACTATGGGGACAAGTCTATAGCTACATCTCTTCAAAGATGAAACAAATATACACATACACCAGGGCATTTAACGGGTGAGTAAGTAGAGGTCACGTACAAAACATCTAAATTCTTCACAAATATTCTGAGGTAAATGTAGACCATTACACCAAGACAGTTATTAAAAAATACTAACCAATATAATATCATGGCCAGCTAAAGGCAGCAGTGGGAGGAGACACTCCAGTAAGAGGAGACATACTCACAATAGGGCATTGTGGGGAAGGCATTGTAAGGGAGATAGTCTTTACATGGAGGTACTCGTTTGTCACTGCCAGCGTCTGCAGTCAACATGATGGCAATGACCTAAGGGTTTCTGATCCTGTGTCCCAGTCTTCCCTAAACCCCAGTGCATGGAGTGGGAACCCTGGAAGCTCAGTGTTTCACAGGATCACTGGCAGATGTGAACATCTGGCTTCCAGGTCTATGATGAAGATCTAATTCAAGGACATCCTCCCCCCCCCCCACACACACTGAACTCCTCAACTATGTGAGATGGGTGGTCAATACCTGATGTTATTCTCCCTCTACAGAAATATTTGGAAGAGAATTGGTGAGGGAATTATGCTAGAGAGAATGTGAATTTTGCCCAGTATATTTAGTTTTAGTGTCAGAAATCACCCAGATGTGCTGTCTAAGCTCTAACTTCCCTGCACTCCATCAGCAGCAAAGGTCTTCGGAGGACTTAGAAGCCACCAGGTGTTTAATCTGTGCATGCAGGGACAGATGCTGAAAGCCAACTGGACTGTGAAGCAAGTGGTAAGTTCCGGAGGCCTGCAGAGCAGCGAAGCCAAATTAGGGGCCTGGGCAAGACCCTATTCAACAACCAGCACAGATGGCTTGTACCCCACATCTAAAGGCCTCAAAAAGCAGAGAATTCATGATGCTTCAGTCCTCCCCTTTATTTCAAATGCATTTTCTTGTTAAATGACATGAACAATATTCTTGCTATGGAAACATGAGAGAGAGTTCAAGTAGCATTGTCATTTCTTGAATGGTATTCTCGAGAGAATGCTGTGATTGACAGAGTTTATCACCTGGAGAATAACTCTGAAGGCTAGAAGGACTATTAACTTCTCAACTTATTAGCATGCTAGTAATTAAGAGCCACACTTTGGCTATTTTGAGTTTTAATGGCTCTTTGGTAAACTTGTATTCTGAGCATGCTTGTACACTAAAGACAGGGGTGGAGGCAGGATGCCTCTCAAAGTGCCTAGCATGGCCCATAGCTATTTTAGAAACAGACATCATCATAACGGGGAGATGTTTACTCACAAGCCCATAGAGAGGTGACATTCTTGATCTTGATCTCCATCTACTTGACTTTCTCCATCTACTGATTTAGCCTTTGTATATATAATCTCTGATAAGAATTAAGAGTTCCAAATTCATCCCTCACTTTGAATAACAGAACAGGAAGTCAAAATTCAATTTTTAATCTCTGGTTTGACAAAATGAAAGACACAACTTGAAGAAGAGAAAGAAGAATAAGGAGGAAGAGAAAGAATAGGAGGAGGAGAAAAAGGAAGAGGAGCGGTAAGAAGAGTAGGGAAGAGAAGGAAGCAGTACAGATCCTGATGCTCACTTCATTTGCTTCCAGGAGTTCTGAGCCACTTTCCAGGGATGCACATCTTGGAGGGCTTTTTTCTCACATCTCATTAGAATTTTTTTTTAGTCCCTGGCTGCACACCCCAGAAGAGTCAGCCACATAGAGTCATATTCAGAAAGTAGAGATAAGCAGAGCGTCACTGCCCACATCAACTCACCTTGGTACCTAGATCTAGGTCTCTGCTTCACATTCACCTTGGGATTACATTTAAGAAATTCTGGGAGTTCCCTTCGTGGCTCAGTGGTTAACGAATCCGACTAAGAACCATGAGGTTGCGGGTTCGATCCCTGGCCTCGCTCAGTGGGTTAAGGATCCGGCGTGGCCGTGAGCTGTGGTGAAGGTTGCAGACGCGGCTCGGATCCCACGTTGCTGTGGCTGTGGCGAAGGCCGGCAGCTACAGCTCCTGTTAGACCCCTAGCCTGGGAACCTCCATATGCCACGGGTGCGGCTCTACATAAAAGGCAAAAAGACAAAAAAAAAAGAAAAAAAGAAAAAGATATTCTGCATCATGTGGCCTCATTCTGGGACTCAGCACTATTTACTGACCAGCTTTCATCCACCACCTGCTGCTGTGATCAACTCATTTGTGGACCCATACACTTCTCCTGGCTCTCATGCCCCCAGAGTGTAGAATCAGAGCCAGAAACAGCCAACGACGTTTATAATCCCGTCTCCAACTGGACTTGACAAATGACAGAGCAAGTGTCCCAAAGGAAAGGAGGACCGTTTCATAATAAGTAACAAGAGAACAGACTCCTCTGTGAAGCAATACCTTGATCTTGTCCCAAACTGTGTTCTTTAAAGGTCCCAAACCTGCCTTAAGCAATTCATCTTTAAACATGGTATCACGAGCTGTCTTGTTCAGGTACCCTCCTCTTTTTCTGGTGATGTGGTAATCTGTTTCTCTTACTGATACATATTTATTAACTTCAGATTTTATAAGGTTTTGAACTTTCAAAAATGGGTTGTGTTTTATGTTCTATAGATAGGAGATAGGTTCACACCCTCAAACACATGACACATTAAGACTGTCTTGATAGTCTCAGAGACACTTAGGAAAGCTGTATCAAGACATGAGGAAGGGTTTATTTCTAGGCTTTCTATGCTGTTCCATTGATCTATATTTCTATTTTTGTGCCAGTACCACAATGTTGTGACGACTGTAGCTTTGTAGTAAAGTGTGAAGTTGGGGAGCCTAATTCCTCCAGCTCCATTTTTCTTTCTTAATATTGCTTTGACTATTTGGGGTCTTTTGTGTTCCATAGGCATTCAAATTGTTTCTGTTCTAGTTCTGTGAAAAAATGCCATTGGTAGTTTGAGAGGGATTGTGCCGAATAGATTCTCTTGGGTAGCACAGTCACTTGGACAATGTTGATTCTTCCAGTCCAGGAGTATGGTATATCTTTCCATCTGTTTTATCATTTTGTGATTCTTTCATCAGTGTGCTATAGTTTTCAGAGTACAGGTGTTTGATCTTTTTAAGTAGGTTTATTCGTAGGTACTTTATTCTCTTTGATGTGACGATAAATGGGATTGTTTCCTTAATTTCTCTTTCCGATCTTCCATTGTGGGCATAGGAATGCAGGAGATTTCTGTGTATTAATTTTATATCCTGCAACTTTACCAAACTCATTGATGTGTTCTAATAGTTTTCTGGTAGTATCTTTAAGATGTTCTATGTTTAGTGTCATGTCATTGGATACGAAAGGGGAAACATGGTGGGAAGGTATAAATTAGGGGGTTGGGACTGACATATATACACTACTAAATATAGGATGGATGGGTAACAAGGACCTGTTGTGTAGCTCAGGAAATCTACTCAGTGCTATGTAATAACCAATATGGAAAAATAATCTGAAAAGGACTGGATACATGTTTAACTGACTTATTTGTCATACACCTGAAACTAACACAACTTTGTAAGTCATCTTATACCCCAATAAAAATTTTTTAAACAGACTCGAAGAAGGGATGGACAAGTGTTAACCAAGAAGTCTTTCTGTGGACAGAAAGGCCAGTGCTTCCAAGATGCAGAGCACTAAACCTTCAACAGGACCATGCCATGCAGCCACTGGGCATCCAATGAGTGCTACAGTGACACTGTCCTAGGTACAGAGACTATGATGTAGGAGGTCAGAGCAGATGTGTGTGATCACCTCTAGGAGTTAAAGTCTACCAGGAAATCAAAGAATCCATTATTTTTGACATTTAAAAAAAGTCTATAAGCAACAACAACCAACACCAATAATAAAACAATACCCTGGATCTCTGCATTACAAGAAGGAAAAGGGGAAAAAGTCAAAACTCATTTTCCTTGAAAGTTGAAGGATGTTTTCTATAAATTTTACTCCAAAATGAAAATCAAGAGAAAATGTTCTTCCCCCAGTAATTCTGCACATTGAAATGTTTCTTTGCAGTATAATATAGGCCTATTTTATTCTATCAATATGATTAACCTTTCTATAAACTTGTTCTAGGTGGAAATTCTTTTTTTTCCCTCTAGCCAGATATGTTGCCATTTATGCATCTAAAAGCTAGTTTTAGTGGAAAGAAATGACATTTTTTTAAAGAACCTAAAAATAGTTCTGTCACTTAACTTTGAAAAAACCTTCTAAGTCAGGGAATAGTTTTCTGCTCATTCACATCGCTAGGAATGCATGCTTCTGCAGCTGGGTTTTATCTTTTATTCTTTTCTTTCTATTGTCTCTTTTTTCTTTGCTGTCAGGCCATCCTGCCTACAGAGCTCTATGGGCCAGAGCCTTCCCCTGGATCCAGGTGCAAATTACAGATCACTGATTCCGGGAAAACATCATTTCAAGGGTAATGCAGAGACATCTTGTTCAGATAAACCACCTAACTCCTGGATCTGTCCTTTTCAGAGATTCAGGCCCATTCCAGCCACATGTCATAGCCAGATGCAATGTCCAGAGACATGTATGGAGCCGACTGTCAACCTTTTTCTTTCCTGCCCTAGAGGAACCACCTTCAGTCCCATAGCTCACTCTCAGTCCTTCTTTTTCCACCTCCATGCCTTCTTCTAGAAGTAATGTGGGCTCCTGTGTTGCCTTGACATCCTGGTAACTCTGTTGATGCCAAGGAGATAGTGGAGTAATAAGCAACCTCTTCTTCATTTCAAAAGATGGTAGGCAAACAGAGTAGGGCCAAACTCAATAGAAAGGAATGCCTGTAATACTGGAACTTAACAAATTAGTGGAAGATTTGGTTGAGGATAGAATCTTCCACACAGAGCTCAAATCATACTGTATGGGCAAATATCTTGGGTTGGCTAAGGACATATGTCACAAAATGAGAGAGAATAAAATATCTCTACTCAATCATTCACCACTGAAAGTTTATATTAGTATATATTTGCATATGCGTATTGTGTGAACATTATAGAATAGTAATACAATGTAATATAATATAAATAGCATGAATTCACCTGTCTTTGTCAGAATGCAAAATTTAGAGTTACAACATCAGTAATGCAAAACTTTCATCAACTTATACTCATGAAAGTAGAAAAGGTGAGAGTACCCATGTTTAAAAAAATGGGGTAAAAATCTCCCGCATTACTGACAGTGCTATATACTGAGATACAATCATATTCATATTCTCTGACACTTCTAGTAATCTCCTATCTGAGACTTTATTATAAGAAAATCATCCAAAAGATGGAAAAACTAGACTTGTACATCATTATTATTCATAATAATAAAAAATTGGTAATGACCTAAATGTTATTATAATTTAATGGTTCATTAAGTTACAGTGCTTCAAACTGATTGACTAATAAACAGCAATTTCATATCATTGCCAAAAGATTGTAGAAATATAAAAATGCTTAAAAACAATACCAAGTGAAAAACACTGTTATAAAAATTATTTCTGTGCTTTGACTAAAACTACATGGAACTATTTTATGCATATTGACAGCAATATTTTTCTCTTTTTTTGCTTTCCATGTATATTATAACTTTGACAGGTAAAGAGAAAATTCTTACTTTTGAATCTATTCTCCTCTAGTAAGTTAATTGCAAAGTAACTGAAATTGCAGAGAAAAATACCATTAGTGAAAACAATGTGTGTGTTTGAGGAAAGTATTGTGTTTGGACCAATCAGCATATATGCTGACTATGCCTAACCTTTGACTTCAGCAAGACAGTGACATTTCACATTCATGGTGTGAGGACCATATATGCAACCTTTCCATACCACATATTTTATGAAGATTAATCGGAACACTGTAATCTGAAGCAATCACATGAAAAAATCCCTAGCTATAGAAAAAATAAAACCTTTATAAAATCTTTACATACAATTCTCCTTCCTTTATTGGCTTTGACTCTATTACATTTATTTAAATATATGAGCTCTGAGCCCTTGATTGCAATCTACCTCACATCCTTTCTGAAAGTAGCACAGTAAAAATACGTAAGAAATAACAATAGTGTTTCATGCATACAAAGTAGCGGCTGTTCTCTGCATACAAACCTGCAGATAAAAATCAAAAAGAAATAACTGCCTTCAGGGATATGTTTCTCCACATTCCTGAACATCTTACATCATGTAATGTGATTGGCCACGTGTTGTGCATTTGATATGATCCACTCAAAAAACTACTAATACCTCATTCTTAAATTATAGCTTCCTTAGAAAGACACAGCATTCTATAAGAAACTAGATTTTCCAATGGGTTCTGAGAAGGGGATCATCTTTATCTTGCAGATGAAGAAACTGAAGCACACATATACTGAGAAGCCTATCTAGATGAATAATAAGAGCTAAAATTTATTGAAATCATACTATGTGACAGGCATTGCATAGCACTTTACAGGTACTGAGTCATTTAATCTTCACAACAACCCAAGGAGGAAGGCACTTCTGTTAAATTTCAGTTTGCAGATGAAGAAGCCACGAAAAAGAGGTTGACATTTGCCTCATGTTCTAGGAAGATAAATAACTCAAAGTGCTTGTAACATAATGCTTAAAAATTTAGTTCTAGAATCATAGTGTTTTGTAAATATCATGTAGTTTAGAAACCATAATCTACAGTCTATGTAAATGGATGGAGAGTTTGGAAAATTAATGGTGCTACATCTGAGGCAACAGGCCACCTAGCAAGGATAAAAATGTATGATGCTTACCCAATGTCCCATTCAGTAAAGAAATACCCCAAACATTACATAGCTCTTCTAGCTATTAGATTCTGTTCCATATCATGCAGTATAGGATCTTACATTTACGGGCATTATATGTAAACTGTCTCTTAAATATGTAACGATTGTTTCTTTGGCAGCACTGACTTAATATTCATCATATTTATCATCAAAATTAAGGTAGGAACTTTTCTTTCATATCCTTAACTTTTCCCTACCTCTGATATCCCAAGCCCAACCCATCTGCAGCAAATCCTGTTGATCTGACTTACAAAACATCTCTCGAGTTCACCCTGTATCCCCATCACAACTGCCAATACCCTGGTCCAAGCCACCACCCTTTCTCACTTACTTCTGGGAATGCCCCCATTTCCCTGCTCCCACAATCCTCACCACCACCCCTTTCCATCTCTTTCCTATAACACAGCTAGAGGAATCTTCAGCAAACGCAAATCACAGTACCTTAACTCCTAGGCTTAAAAAGACTTTGATGCTCTGACTTCCTCCTCCCTTCTCACTCCGCTCCAGCCACTCCAACCCTTGGACTTGCCTCTGTGCCTTTATGCCTCCTCCTACTCCCACGGCTCAGTACACTCTCACCCCGGCTGTTCCCAATCTTCATAAACCAGCCCAAGTACCCCTTCCTCAGAGAAGCCACTTCTTATCTCCTCCACCTAACTCGAGACCCTGTTATTATTATTCTTTAGCCCTGCTCCCATAGATTTCCTCTACAGCTCTAATCAAAATCTATAATTATGGAATGTATTCATTTGCCTACTTATTTATCATGTGTCCTTCCAACCAGACTCTCAGCTCCACGAGGAAAGAGACTGGGTGTCCTCTGTACATATTATATCTTACCTGTCTAGCACCTTGCCCCTCATATGGGAGACACTTAATAAATAGTCAATGAATGGATCAATGACAATCTAGTGAAATAACAGAAAGGGAGCAAGGAGTGTGTTGAACAGGTATTGCTTCATCATTTATTTTCGTGAAATACCCAAAGTTAAAACACTGACATTCAAAGATTAAAAAAAAAAGTAGCCTAATGCAGCATGTATAATGTGGCAGGATCTTTCTAAATGTTTTATATGGACTCATTCATCTAATCCTAACAACGGGCCTCTAAGGAGAGTTCTATTTGTATCCTTCTTTTACAGATGAGACACCAGGCCCAGAAAAGACAGCAGTCGCTCTGTTAGTTAGTGAGGGGAGCATCAGAGCTATCATCTTAATTTAAGGTCTTAACGACTAACCATTCTGCCTCTCAAAGTAAAACTCCCACTGTATATGTTCCGAATTAATTTTCTTAAAATGTTCTGATCCCGTATGATTTCTAGTTCAGTCAGTGTTTCCATGGCCAAATGCTAGCAGAAATGTCTAGTGCCCTAGGAATTAAGTCAAACAAGCTGGAAAAAAAAGGAATAGAGATTATCCATGCTCAGCAACCCAAGAGCTGCTCCAGGCCATGGAACTGCCAGGCCTCCTCCTCCTTCGGTGTGGCTGGTTGAGAGTAGATGTGATGATATTAACAAGGTCACGTATTCCATATGCCTTTTATCCAAAATCTTATCAAAATCAGATGTCATCTGGCTTGGCTTGCTCCATCTCTGGCACACTGGCAAATCCCTCATATTAGACACAGGGAAAAGTAGAACCAGCTTGGGGTTATAAGGCTGCTTGCCCACTGTGTAGGGGAGTTCTTATATTATATGAATACTAAAGAAAGGGAGAAACTCTAGAGGTACAAGCTTTAAGAGGCTTAACTCATACTGCTCAAGGAAATCCATGAATACTCAGGATATGCTCACAAATAAACAGTGTCAAGTAGTCTAGTTAAGAGTTGTTGCACACACAACTCTCTCAAGGGCAAAACCATTCATTCATTTTCACCTTTCAGAAAAATGCCAATGAATAACTATATATCATACATAAACATACTACATATACAGTAAGTATGTGACAAAACGTAAATAAGTTATTAAAAGTATTCTGATCCCATATGTGTGTGTGTGTGGGGGTATCTTTTCCCAAATAACTGTGTAAAGTTAAGATAGCATGATAACATGAATGGAAAACTGACACACTTCCTAAAACAACAGATACTAGCTAGTAGTTTTAAATCAGTAACAGTAATAAAATCTAAATGCTTAATTCTGAAAATACCATGTTCTTTTTTTTCTATGAATAAATGTGTTCTTGATTTTTCCTTTAACACACACACACATACACCTGCAAGCACCTTCTTATTATCTGTATATCTGAAGACAGAAATTTGTGCAAATAGTTGCTTATGAAGTAGAGATTCTAGAATGTTGGAGTAAATATGAGATGTTGAGTTGCATGATACCCTTCCAGCATTTCTTTTGTCCATGATTCCTGGCTGATCAAGTTTTGCTTCATTATAATTTACCGTTCATTCATTCTGGTGCCATCTATTTTGCACATTGTGAAGAATACTCAGTTGCAGAAAGAAAGAGGTCAGGCACCATGATGAATAGCATTTATAACTAACTGTCAGTCATTTTTATAGTTTAGGTTTTGGGTGATACCTTCAGAATATATAAAATTTCTTGCTGTGTTTCTGAGACTAGATGTGAATAAATGCACTCGGGTCTTACCCAGGAGGAAAGAACCTGTGTAAGTAGGTTTTTTTAAATTAAATATAGCTAATTTGCAACATTTTTTCAATATCTGTTGTACAGCAAAGTGACCCAATCTAGGATTTGGTTGTTAGTTAGGCTTAGAACTGTAAAATGGTATAACAGGCGACCTTGGGATGTCACCTGAAACAAGTCAAGTCAGCCTGGACTTGGACTCAGTAACATATCAGGGGCCTGAGAAGACAGTGGAGGATTTTCTCCTTCCTGCCAGTGTGGGTATGACTGTTAATATTTTATTTTTCTCCTAAGCAGAGATAGGGATACATAGGTCTAGTACCATGGAGGGGACATTCGGATTGGAAAGTGCAGTTCAGAGAATGATTACCCCAGAATTTCCATGGTATTATCTTTTAAACGAAATGCAATAGATGTAACATTAACAATCCCTGCCTTTGAGACCAAAGAGAAGTTGTATACTAATTTAAGACCAAGAGGTTTCAAGACAATTGAGTGAGCTTAAGAATCATATAGTCTACCTCTTTCATTTTAGTTTATCTTTTTTTTTTTGGTCTCATTCGCAGTTATGAGGTAGTTCCGGGACCAGGGATGGAACCCGCACCACAGCAGCAACATGAGCCACAGCAGTGATAGCGCTGGATCCTTAACCCACTGCACCACCAGGGAACTCCAAGCTCTTTCATTACGGAGTTGAGGAAAATAAAAGAGAGGCTAAGTGAATAATTCAAGGTCAAAACTTGTTAGTGGCAGAAGCCAATCCTGGAGCCCAGACCCCTTGATTCTTAATTCAGATGTCATTTCTCCATGTCTCCCAGAGTTCTTGCTCTTGAGAAAATAAGAAATACCGTAGGACTACAAATCCTTAAGAGACAAATTCTGCTCAAAATGCAGAAACTCTGTGATTGGGGTTTCTGCTCAAGAGGCATATACAGAGGCCAATTTGCTGTCTATAGGTATGATCACTTACAACCACGCCACCTTCCAAAAGACACTGACAAGTCTGGCCACCATCACTTAACCTGAGCTGACTAAGCAGGCCCCCAAAGGACAGATTACAAAGGGTTCCTTAGTCCATCTAGAAGTAAATGCTTCCAGAGTCATCAATTTGATCCAGAGTTTCTAGAAACTCTCACCAAGGGAACAAAGGTGTACCTTCAGTTCAAGCAAGTTGTTCCTGAGAATAGCGTAATGTTTTAACAATTATAGGAGCTCACTGCAGGTTGCAAGACGTCATTTCAGAAAGGTTTTCCATTTTAAGTCTGGGGATCTGTCATTCTATTCAGGGAAGACCAAGGGTTGCAGAGATCCCACGAGTCTAAAATTGGCATTTTCCAAAGCTTTGGATATAGAACAGCAAGGCACAGAAGGGAGTCACTTATTTAAACTCTACACAGGCAGTTTCTTTCCTTGCCATTTATTAAATAGCTTATCTGTTTGTGTAGAACCCATTTCCATGGTAACTGTAAAAAAAAAAAAAAAGTCTGTCACTTGGCATTGAACTTCTAAGAATGGTCTCATAACACCTACTAAATATTTTACCTTTGATTGTTAATTCTACCCAACAATATAGTTAGGTGCTGGAGTTAAAGGAAAGTATAAGCTTTGGGTTGAATTTGCGTACTGATTTGGAAAAAATGAGATTGTTTTCCTTTAAATCTTCCCAGTAATTGCTTTAACCCTCCATTTTAATTGAACCTGGAGGCATAGCCAGAGAAGTGTTTCTCTCAGGGTTCTAGCTTTAGTTTATAGATAGGTATTTATTATACAACATAAATGGGACATAAAACAGGTTTAAAAAATGGCCTTTTGAGAATAAATCCTATTCAAACTACCAATTACCCACCATCTCATCACTGAAAGTGAAAACTGATCTTTTTTCCAGCTATTAGATGAGTTTACTGCTGCCAGCTGGCTGTCTAATTTCCTCTCTCCTATTGGGGTCTCTGTTTCTAACTTTCTGATTTTAGCCCACAGCCTTGTTCTCCCAGTAGTTGATAAACACTCCAAATTTTTCAGTGCTTTTCTCTGTGCTCTATTCATTGCTGAACCTCTGTTAGGTGTTGGGTGGTTTTTTTAAGCTAGCTCTTAATTATTTGGACACCAATTAGCCAGGATCTGGAATTAACTTGACTCTGCTCTTTCTCCACTTCTTTTCTGCTGCCTGCCTTTTGGCCATAGCACAGCTTGTTAGTTCCTTCATGAGGGAATAAGGGGCAGGAGTGGAGTAGGGATAAAAGCCTAGAGACTCACATAAGCTCATTTCGTTATTTGTTGGCAGCTCTGGTTAGAAGTTTGGCAAGGTAGTGTATTAAAAGCTCACAATTGAAAGTAAACTTTATCATGTACATCTCATTTACACAAGCTCTCCCAGATTCCCAGTGCTAGGATTAAATTGAAAGCTGGCAGAACTTATATTATGGCAGGAAAAATAAAATTTTCCTGACTTGGCAAAAGACTGTTTCATGAGCAGCTATGCTTGGTACTGAATCCTTTCAGATTAGCAAGCACAGGGCAATTGGCCACTGGAAATCAAGCTACCACGCACATTGTCACAACCTCCCCTAGCTGAGCTGCAATGGTTCTAGCTAACAATGGCATTTATGTTATTGCTGCATTTCCATTTTTTTCTGAATTTAAAAAAAGAAAGAAAAGAAGGAATTTGAGTAAAGATGCTCTTATATAGTACACATAAAAATGCCAGGCTAAATTGTTTAATTAGAAAAAATTGTTATATCATTATTTTGCTTCATTTGAAATACAAAAATAAAATTTCACTGGGCCACAAATTGCAATCTAAAAATAAAGGTAGAGTTCATTTGTATCAGTTTCCCATTTTCTGAGGGCAACTTCAATTTTAAAGAAAAAAAAACTTTGAAATGAAGAAATTTTTATCTTAAAGGATTTGATGGCAGCACTGGATTCTGTAAAACTGGAACAGCTATTCAAACATAGAGTGTACGAGGAACTTATTCTGGAATCCTCAATTGTACTCTTGTTAATCACCTAGTAATTTTTATTTTAATAGCATCTAAAGATCTGAGAATTGTATTTGCCCTTATGTCCACCACAACAAGTCAGTGTGTTAGAGCCTTCCCCTCGGGTGATGAAAATGCAAAAGGGAAAGACTTTGGGAGATCATATGAAAGATATATTTAGATACAAAGAGGGATTTCATACCTTCCAGGGGAATTTTAGGAATAGAATGCATATCTAAGGGCTGTGTTTGAAGACAAAATAATTTCTCATTTACACAGATAATTTAATGTGATTTTGCACAATGAGAGAGGGTGGTTGGCTGAAATGATCCTTAAGAAGGTGATATTTATACAGTGGAGAAGAATCTGGCCAGATAGTGCTGGGTTCAAACCCTGGTTCTGCAACTTACTAGTGATGTTACCTTGAGCAATATATACAACCTTCATGGGTTTCACTTCTCTCAACTAAGAAATGAGAATCATGATGATGCACAATGGTTTTGTGAAGAGTAAATTACATCAGTATATTAAGGCCTTACTATGTTGTTTACATCATAATGTGTTTTTAGGAAGCAATAGTTAATTTTATTAAGGTCACTTTCAATATTCTAAAAATAGAGTAGTGTCATGGATTCTAATTTATATCTCTGAATCACTCCCCTGAATGCCTAATAAAGCAGTGAATATCTCCATACTAATGTTTATCATGGTAAATCAGGGGATAGACACAAGAAACAAGTGCTAAAGCAAATAAATTTTTGCCTAATTCATGGTTTTTTGATAGCTGATAACACTAAACCTCTTTTCACTGTTATTATTTTTATCCATTTTTAATTGGCGCCCTATCTACTTTCAAAAAAGTTTTGAGATCACTTAAAATTCATAAAAATATATATATACACACACACACACATTATATTTCTGATAGAACTGTTAAACATTTAAACAGAGGGTTGAAAAGACAGCAGTAGAAAGAAAGAAAGAAAGAAAGAAAGAGAGAAAGAAAGAAAGAAAGAAAGACAAAGAAATCATACATGTACCACATTTTCTTAATCTATTCATCTGTCAACAGACATTTAGGTTGTTTCCATGTCTTCGCTATTATGAATACTGATGCAATGAACATAGGGTTGCATGTATCTCTCTGAATTATAGTTTTGTCCAGATATATGCCCAGGATTGAGATTACCGTATCATATGGTAGTTCTATATTTAGTTTTCTAAGGAACTTCCACACTGTTTTCCATAGTGGTTGTACCACTGTTTACATTCCCATCAACAATGGAATACTACTCAGCTATAAAAAGGAACAAAATAATGCTATTTGCAGCAACATGGATGGAAACAGAAATTCTCATACTAAGTGAAGTAAGTCAGAAAGAGAAAGACAAATACCATATGATATCACTTATATGTGGAATCTAAAATATGGTACAAATGAACCTGTCTACAAAATAGAAACAGACTCACAGACATAGAGAACAGACTTGTGGTTGCCAAGGGGGTGGGGGGAAAGTGGGATGGGTGGGGAGTTTGGACTTAGTAGATGCAAAGTATTACATTTGGAATGTATAAGCAATGAGGTCCTGCTGTATGGCATAGGGAACTGTATCCAAGTTCTTGGGATAGAATATGATGGAAGATAGCATGAGAAAAAGAATATATATATATGTATATATATATAACATATATATAGATATCTCACTGGGTTACTAGGCTGTACAGCAGAAATGGATGCGATATTGTAAATTACCTATACTTTCATAAAAATAAAAGATCATTATGTCAGGAACTAGAGATAATCATTGAGCTATTACAGTTAAAATTTAAGTTTAATGTTGAAAGTCCTGGCAGCCAAAGCAAAGGGCTCCTTTCACTATTAAATTCTTAGAGTCTTAATGGAATTAATTCTGTCTGTGTCACTTCAGAGTGGAATCTTGCAAGGAGTTGTGACTTCTTTCATGAGCCTTCAACTCACCGATCACTCTCCATCATCAACTTTTCTCCATTCAGGTCTTTACTCTTAAAGCACAATGAATTAAGGTTTGGAGACTGTGTTCATTATTTCGAATTATCTTGAGAGAAGATGAAAATTACTTTTAGGCAAAAAACCCAACCCAACTAACTCATGTTCATGAGGTTTGAACTATGTGAGAGAAAGGGTTGGTAAACCATGAGGATAATATGGCCAAATTTTTCCCTCCTAAACTTACAGCTATAGATATAAAGGGAGTTACCAACCTTTGGGGATATTTGAACCATCAGCATATATCTGTGAGGGAACTGTGGAGCTACTCTTAATACAAAATAAGTTCTCAATTACTTTTTAAATTAGTTAAATTTGACTCTGCTTGATGAGCAGGTGGTTGGCTTAAGTGATGCTTAAAGATGTGGTACGTGTATAAAAGCAAGCAGATTTTCAGAAATGATCCAGATAGCTCAGGCTTCATAAGCCTGGTCTCAGCTAACTCTATTTGTAGCATCATTGCTTGTCACCAGACATGAAAAATTTTAAAAGGTTTTTTTTTTTTGCTCTGGATACAATTCTTTGGATTTTGAGAATTTCCAAGTTGCTCATCAAATTGTACCTACTGCCTATTCCATGCCAGGCACTGTGCACTGTGAGAAACCATCTGTATGTTTATTACTGGTGTCAACTTAGCCCACAAGAAATGAGGAGAGGCTCTGAAATTCGGGGATCATATGAGCCAAGCTGCTTAGAGGCTAGTTAGTCCTTTGTGCTGTGTCCAAAAGCTGCTACTTTTTTGGTCATTTGTCTCTTCTGGTTTCCATTTCAAAGATTATCTTTTTCAATATGTAACTTTAGTATTTTAACAAAGACTGTTAAATTAGGGAAAATTTGTTTTATCTCCTCTCTCCATCTGTTATATACTCAATTTATTACACTCAGTAGTGCAAAATCTAAGTTATTTATGTACTTTGAATTGGATACCTAAAAAGATAAGCTACAGTGATCTGAATGTCCCTCAAAAAATGTGTACCTATTATTTCATCCTGAAAAAAAAGAGCACAATATTGTATGTATCCTGCACATTTTAGGTAAACTGCCATGATTACTGAGATTATGTTGGGTAATTTTCATGGGAACCTCATAATATACACAACAGTGCTGAATAAATATTATTTGGTAATGACTCCTTAGTACACAATGATTGTGCATTATTGCATATTAGCCAATAATGTATAAATATTTAAATAATCTCTAATATAAGAAAATACTATCATTTCTAAATTATTTTATATCATCTATATAAGCATTCTATCTTAAAGCTTTAAAAGAACACTTGTGCTATATTCCATTTTTTAACATAAGATTTAATGACCATTTTAAACCCTCTGTGCTCTGAGAGATCTATAACCACAAAGCTTTGTCAATATCTCTAATTCCAATATAGGTCTGAAAGTTACCTTATGTTATTTTGGAGGAACGTCTGTCAAAAAAGAATAGTTTATTGTCTCAACTTAAGAAGAATCCATATCTAGACCCTGCAGCAAAAAACCAAAGTATATCTAACCTTAGAAGCTGTCATTTACATCACAGGGCCTGTCATTCACACCTTGCCATGGGTATCAATGGTGCATATCACTCAGTGCACCATTCAGCCACACTGGGAAAGGAGGCTCATTAGCTCCCAGCTCTGTACCTTCCTGAAATAAATTCTGCTCTGCCTACCTATCAGATTTGTTACTTCCTCCACATTTGCATTCGTGTTTCATATTTATGAAAACTCAGAGATTCCTGAATTCTTTAAAAAATCTGTTTGAAGACAAGTAACCCAATTTAAAAACGGACAAAAAATTTTGAACAGACATGTCACCAGATATATGAATGGCCAAGAAGTGTATGAAAAGATGCTCTATATATCACTAGTCATCAGAGATACAAAGTAAAACCGTAATGAAATCCCACTCCACCTCGACTAGAGTAGCTAAAGTTATAATGGCTGATGACAGCAAGTGTTGATAAAGATTCAGAGCAACTGTAATTCTCATAGGTTGCTGATGTGAATGCAAAATGGTATAGCCACTTCGGAAAATCTCCTAAAGTAAAACATACATCTCCTGGGTGAAGCAGTAATTTGCATCCCTAGATATTTATCCAATAAAAGTAAAAACATGTTGCATAAAAATGTATATGAGAATGTTCATGGAAACATTATTTACAATAAAAAAAGAAAACAACTCTAATCTCCCTCAACTGGTAAGTAAATAAACAAATCGTTCTGTCTCCTTACCACAGAACAATACTCAGCAGGAAAGAAGTATGAGATGTAAATAATGCAACAACATGGATGAATCGCAAAAGCATTATGCTGAGGGAAAGTAAAACACAATTGAGAATTTACTGTGTGACTCCATTCTAGAAATGGCAAAACTACAGTGACAGGGGCAAATCAATGGTTGCTTCAGTGTAGGAGATTGAGGAGGGGATTTTCTGCAAAGGGGACAAAGAGTCTTTAGGGTGATGAAAATATTCTGTATCTTGATTCTGGTGGTGCTTTCATGGTCATATACAATTATTAATATTTATCAAACTGTACACTAACACTAACAAGTTTATCATATGTGAAAGCCAATTTAAAATTTTTATTCTGGATTCCTGTTTTGGCTCATTCTATTTATTTTAAAGTGATAAAACTGACTCCAATTTATTGATCTTCATTAACAAGAAAATCAACCTCTGATAATCTCAAAAGCCCTCTCACTTCATGACTGTTCCCTTGACACATGTCATTCCCTATTTTTCTAATTGCGTTTTCAAAATGCAACTGCCACAAATGTCCAAGTGTTATTTTTTTCTCTTTCTCTTGGTTCTATGGCATAACAAGTATGGTGTCCTTGGAGAAGTAAGCTGTTCCACAAAAATGTGTACCCCTCACTCAGGGAAATGTAGTAAGAATTCTTTATAAGACTCTGTTTTGAAAATGTTTGTACCGATAAAAGTTATGCTACTTAGAATCAAATATATGCAAATAGGGCTGTTGATACAGCACTGTATAAGCTACTAACCTCTCGTTTATCTGCTGCAGATCTGAGAAGGGTCATCTCATTTCATTTAAAAGGAAAGGTGAAACCTATGTGAGGCCTCAGGTAACAGGATGAGGGTCATTTGTGGAAGTTATAGGGTTTGTATTTATACAAAAATAGACCTTCTCAAATAGACAGCTGAAATTAAAATGGGCTGCTTGTGACATAGTTAGCCTTCTGCCAGCAGAGATAATGAAGCAGAGGTTGAATAAACATTTGTGAAGATGTCACATATAAGCCAGGAGGTGAGACTGTGTGACCTTTAAGGTCTTCCTCAATGCTGGATTCTATTTTCTAATTAAACCATTAATGCCTTCTCATCTGCATTTTCACCAAAATCATGTGTCAAAAATCTAGACTGCACAAGGAATAAGCAAGTCTTCACAGACCAGTCGCTTGAGTAAGTTTGAGAAGGTGGCCACAAAGAAGAGAAAGAAAGTAAGGAAAGAGTGGTATATGTTACAGGGTCTCTACAGGGTCTAATAAGTGCCCCCAAAACTTTAAGAACATTATTTGCAAAGACAACAGGAAGGAAGCAAGTTGAAAAAGGAAAACTGAAGTGACAGAGAGAAAGAAAATGAAAGAATATAGTATAGACCCATATAGATGAAATAAAGTCACTGGATGGTTTCTACCTTTTCAGTAAAATGGGAGGCAAAGTCTTTTGAAAAGGGGAGAAGATGAGACTGAGAGTTTAAAGAAACATACTGTGAAGAACGGATGAATGAGAGGATGTTTGTTCAGACACAAGAGTCAATATAAAATTAAACTTCTTGGGTGGGTTATCTGCACGTTCTGTGTCTCCCTGGCAGCTCCCATACAAAGAAAGCAGACAGCAGGTAATCTAGGGTTGAGAGTAAGGTTTAGTCCAGTCTCAGCTAAAGATCAAGGGAGAAAAGAGAATTCCAGCTGTGGAAAAGAGTAGCATGAATGTGGTAAACGCTGAAGAACAGTGAAAAGCATTAAGATGTGGTAAAGCAGAAGATGCTTAGAGGGCTTGATAAAGAAGGACAATGGGAACCATCCTTGACGGTATTTTACCAATGGCTTTCACAGGCACGATTTTACTTAATTGCCACAACAGCGCTGCCAGATATTATCTCCTAATTTTCATATTAAGAAACTATGGCTCCTTAATAGGCGTCTAAGTAGGATTAGAGACCCTCATTGTACCCAGGTCCCCTAGGTCACGAGGCTCATATAGTGAGGCTGGGATGTGAGCGAGGTCTTCTAAACCAAACAGTCCTCTTTCTTTGAACTCTCCTGTCGCTTCTGTGTATAGAGCCCAGTATAAGGAACAGAGTGGGAGAGAGGAGCAGCAAGTGTCCCATGGCAGATATTCTTGTGTTCCTCTCCATGCCTGCTGCTCCCAGCAGTATTTACCAGCTCAGAGCTGGGATTCAATGAACAGAAGTGGACTGAGGCTTTTCTAAGGAAAACTGTTTTGTAAAGCATCTTGAAAGCCACAAAAATCTAAATGAATCAACCACCTTAAGACATTGTTCCTTTATAACCTATAAACCATTACACTCAAGTTTTTGACCTTCACATTTTTAATTCTTTTCATTTGTTGCATTTTTCAGTTGCCCTGTTTGACGTACCTTAAAATTTCTCTTTTCTCTTTTTATTTTTAAAATAGTCTGAAGAAATATAACCTATTAAAATAACAATTTAGAAAGGATTAATAAAATAATATATTTATCTTTTTCATTTAGCATGAGTTAGGTGCTAAAGCACTATTAACTATAAATTGTCAAGTCACTTTCATTCTGGTGTGTATTGCTTATTCTATGCATCTTAGATGGTAGTATACATGGCTTGAACTGTATTACATTTATAGGCTTCATATTCAATCTCCCTCCCTCTCTCTCTCTCTCTCTCTCTCTCTCTCTCTATATATATATATATATATACACACATATATGCTCCCAAGTGGAAAGACTTAGTTCTATAAACATCTTTAAAATTTTCATTAACTGCAAAGTTACAAAATGTTAACCACATTTGTATTCGTTTTATAATCCAGTGGTTTTCAAACTGCGTTGTGTCCCCACAGAAGCTTTACATAGCTTTGCAAGTACAGCTGGTTTGAAGGCGATCAGTCTGCAGAGCACCAGCTTCCCTATGTATCCTTCCTCAATGGATCTTCCTGAGACCTATGGCTGAATGTTAAGCCAGACTCCTTTCTCATCTCTTTCAAGATCTCCTTTCTCCAAGTTTACATAAAGAAATGAATATCTCTCACCCATCCTGCATTTTAGTATGACCAGGAGAGAGCCTTGAGGAATAAAGAGAACCTGAGGACACTACGCAGAGGGACAGTTTGAAACATGGTGTCTACCAAGCCTTCTCTCACCAAGGCACCAGGTCTGTCTCTCAGTTGCATATTTGAATTATTTCAAGGAGAAAGAGAAATGTCCATGTTTACCTCCAACAGTTCAACCCTCAATCTTTAAATTAAAAAAAAAGATATGGAAGGTAAGTTGATGCTTTATATTTCTTTTTGCCAAACTGAGTAAGAAACTTTTTCCTAACTTTTAAACATTTTGAATATTAAAAGCTTTATTTTAGTCAATATTTCCAGGACATGATGAATCTATATTCACTTTCAACTTGAGTTTAAGTCAGCTTGCTGTCATTTTGTCAACAAATTTTTTGATCATTTAGTCTCAATTTTATTTATAAAATTTATACTATACCTAATAGAGTTATATTGTGGTTGGGAGAAAAACGTAAGAAGAAAATTTCAGAACTAAGATTTAGAACTATCTGGAAAGTCTCAGGTTCAGATAGTGCACCTGGTGCAAAAAGTGTGCCCTACTGGCCAGCTTCAGTGTCTACAAAATCATTCACCTTCAGGACCATGGTGAAGCCCCAAAGAAACAACTGATGTTAAATGTTGTGTGGACCATTGAGTTCCCAACATGGCACAGTGGAAATGAATCGGACTAGGAACCATGAGGTTGTGGGTTTGATCCTAGCCTCGCTCGGTGGGTTAAGGACTGGCATTGCCGAGAATGTGGTGTAGGTCGCAGGCGTGGCTCAGATCTGATGTTGCTATGGCTGTGGTGTAGGCCGGCAGCTCTAGCTCAATTGGATTCCTAGCCTGGGAACCTCCATAAGCATGGCCCTGAAAAGCGCAAAAAAAAAAAAAAAATTTGTGGACCATAAAATACAATGAATACAAGTATTTCTATTTTGGAATAAATAGAGAATAAAGTGTAAGCATTAAAACCACCACTTTGTCCTTGATTCCTCTAACACTTCACCCTTTTTCCTTATTGGTACTATTAATTTTCCTTCTACTTCCATTTGTCAACCAACATGTGCCAACTGCACATCTGCTATCTGGTCAATGCACCTTCTTTCTCTCAAGAAGCATTAGGACCTTCTCCTCCTCTACAAATCTTCTCTTTATCTCCCATCCTGCAGGTAGATGATGGCTAGCTTTGATACCCCAAGCATAAATCATTCTTCCTGGGTCACAGTGACAAGCTCAACAATGTGGAATTATGGATATAGTTGCACCTAAGAGGCTCAGCTGGACCAGTCACAAGGTCTGAAACAAAGTTGCGTCTTTGAACACAGTAAATAATGACCTTGATGAAGATGCTTAAGGTCAAGGCCAGCCTCTTTAATTGCATATACACTATAATTCTATTTTACAAAAGCAAGGGTATCCTAGATGGTTCTGGTGCTTCTCTGAATAGTATTTAGTCTTTGTGATTAAAAATGTAATTCTTTACAATGGCACCCACAGTGTGCTGCAATTATATGGAAATGTACTTCAAATGAACCCATCTCTTGATTAGAAGACAGCAAAGCACCTGCCTGAAAAAGTAGCACATTGTAAATACTATAAGTTCCTGTTTTATGTCAATGTGGAACTGTGCTAGCAATAAAATCAGTGACTGATGTTCAGCATTATCTGAGGCAAGAGCTAAGAGAGTTCCTCAAAGAGAACTATGAATTTAAAATCAACTAACTCAATGCATCTGCTTGGGAAGAACAGTCTGGATACCAGACCAGAAGTATCTGAAACAAACACCTTCTGTGCCAAGTGGCTTCTACATAAACCTGGTATTATATCTGCATGATTATTAAATGTAGCAAATTATGTGTCTCTTAAGCTACTCTACTTTTTAAAAAAATTTAATTATTTGTCTACATTTAATGAAGACACTGGATATTTTAAATAAACTGCCCACTGACCCCAAATGCACATGATTCCAATCTGATATAAGAAGATGGACATTTTCACAACTTATATCGTGTGAGGTGTGGAATGGAAATGAAAAGCTGTAAGGGGAAGACTTCAACTGCTGGGGTGGTAGAAGGAATGAGAACTTGAATCATGGAAGAAAATTAGGAGGCCAAACATCTTTGAGGGGAAGCTAGAAGATACAAGTACAGTCAAAATATAAGACATATAAGAAAATGGTAAATTAAGGATAGTAATTCATTTGTGGGCTAAAATATTCTAAGAACATGGACTAAATGCAGGAAACAAAATCGAAACACTATTGTGATAATAATCTGGTGTTTATAAAGAGAGAAGGTAGGTGTAGTGCTTAAGTTTTAGGGCTTTGGAGTCCAACACAGCCCAGTTCAAGCCCAGCTTCTCTAGCAGCATTGGCTAAATTCTGTGGCAGCCTCTCTGAAACTTGATTTCCCCATCAGTACAATGAAGTTCATACCTCTTTAATAATCACTACATGATAGAATATATATAAAAGAGCTTAACTTAGATTATAGGAGTATTTTTGCTTCATTCTTTGTAGTATTAAGTATCACACTATGCTGACTAAAGACAAATAAACAAATCACTGAGCACTTTCAAATACATCACCTAATAGGTGGCACTGGAATTACAAAATATTAATAGCTATGCATAGAAGAGAAGCAAAATATTTTTAAATAAGTAAAATTACACAGTATGATCAAATACTGTAAATACTGGACAATTAATTTAATTCTGGATTCTAAAATATGAATAATTGGGGGAGGAAAGTCAGAAACATAGTTAATTGTTAGTAAAGGCAGTCTCAAAAGCACAGTCCTGAGTTTTGCAGTTCTTTCTGCTTCAATCCCCTATTATTATACAGGAGTCCTAGTGATGTACTCCCCAGTGTATTCCCAGTGACAAACATAGTCCCAGACAGAAAGGAGGCCTTTAATAATAATGTGTTGAATGAAGGACTACAGATAACGGTAAATGTTAGATATAAAGAAGGGTGTTCTTAAGGCTGTTAATGGCCTGAACTGGGTCACTAAGCCAAGCTGTATAATCTCCCTTCCAATGGACCTTTAAAAATAGCCCAGTGCTTGTGTGTCCAGCATGGTTTCTGAGTTCTCTCCTGCCAGAAGGTCAGAGGATAGATCTACCAATCTTTCAGTGCTCCTCACAGGTTCTTTTCCTGTTGTTTGTGTGTGTACATTTGTCTCCATAAGGACATCTGGACCATCAGTACATTTCTTCACATGGATTAAGAAAGGTTGATATTGTTATGTCTCAACAGAGGTTTGTTTTTTTATGTCTCAGAATTACTGTCTTCGGTCATTTAGCAAATAATTTGCTGACCATCTTCTATGCGTGAGTTACAGGTGTTTTGTCTGCCAATACACTGTAGGTCTTTCTATCTTGTATGATTTATTCTTACTATAAGACAAGTAAGGCAAGGTAACTTAGAATAAGTCCTCTTTCTAACACACACTCCTCTCAAAACATTTAGGTCCACTTTAGTTTTTGGTCCCCTTCCCTCCCCCCGCCACAACCCAGGAAAGGTTCGTATGTTCTCCAAGTTCTCGCATTCTAAATGCTAGATATTGAAGCCTTAATAAGACTTTCATATCCAACTGAAGCTTGATCCTGAGCGTTGTTCACTTAGAATATGTAACTTGCTTTTTTAGGTGATGAATAGAATATACCTGAGCCTTGAACAGAACGCTGTTGCATGCTGGCACTGGAAAAAATAAAGATAAGGATTGCTAAGAAAAGTTTCCTAGGTGTGTCAGTCAATGCTTTTGGAATTCTAAGAGCTGGTATTTCCACAATCATTCCACTCCTGGCCACCTGGACTGTGGTCAATGGCCTGGCACAATCATCAGCCTTGGGGCATCCACATTTCTCTATATGCTCCACATCTGTTTATAGCACCCATCTCTAATCTGCATAGGTGAGCCTTAAATTGCTTTTAAAATGCCGTTACTTCAAATATTCAGATTTTATCATAGGGCTTTGTGTTACTTCTTACTTGAATCTCATCTTTCCTCAGAAACCTCCGAATCTCATCTTTCCTTGGATATGATTCTCTAATAATGAGGAAGTTGTCCCTATGTGTGCAGTCCCATTTAAAATTAAACTGTCTCTGCAAATCAACTATAGTAAAAAGATTTTGAAAAATAAAATAAATCTGTTCCTTTGACATTCCTCCTCATTAACTTTCCTATGTTTTCTCAGTTTTTTAACTTGAAGCTATTATACCCAGCAGAAAAATCCTTCAAAGAAACACAGGCAAAAAGGACCTGAGAATGATTCAAAACAAAGAAAGGTAATAAATATTTCAACTTAATCTTATGAGAAGTTTAATTTTCCCAGTGTGAGAATATGATAAACCCATAAATGTCACTGTAACGTAAGAAGCTAAACTCATTTCCCCATCTACAGCTTGATTAAAAAAAATTTAATAAATAGTAGCTGATCGATAGTTTTCACATGGGGAAAACACCGTAAAAATGGGGCCCAAAACAATTTCCCAGCCCACACTCTAGTAACAACATGGTGCAGACAATGTATTTCAAGGAAACAGCTGCTCTTGAGAAAAGGTTTTCAAGTAATTCCCTTTGCTTTAATCATACACCCAAGGAGTTCCCTTCGTGGCTCAGTGGTTAACAAATCCAACTAAGAACCATGAGGTTGTGGGTTCGATCCCTGGCCTTGCTCAGTGGGTTAAGGTTCCAGCATTGCCGTGAGCTGTGGTGCAGGTTGCAGACGTGGCTCGGATCCCACGTTGCTGTGGCTGTGGCGAAGGCTGGCGGCTACAGCTCCTGTTAGACCCCTAGCCTGGGAACCTCCACATGCCGCGAGTGCGGCTCTAGATAAAGGCAAAAAGACAAAAAAAAAAAAAAATCATACACCCAAGGTATTTTTACATACATACATTTAAACGTATCTGCAAGCAAAGACCTCCTAGCGCTTTTAAGCATTTTTTAAGGTCCTACACTTCTCAACGAGCTTTCTGGCTTCTCACAAGAGACTATGGGATAAGCAGGCAGATTATCTCAGGGCCTAAGACAGTGGTAAATCACCACCTTAAAAATCCATGGTAACTCCTTCAGATTCTTAAGAAAATTTACCTGGATGTAGCTTAGGCACTGCATCCATATGATGACTGTGACAAGCAAGGCTTGACCGTGACAAAAGCTCACTTCCCACTCGAATTATAGAAGAAATATGACACTAGTAAATGGGTATGTTAAACATCGGGTTCCAGAGAGGTACTGGACCAGCCCAGCTAAACAATGAGTTCTCTGTTATTTGGTAACAGCAGCGTCTTTGGGAATCAAATATTTGCCTTACATAGAATTACCATGCATCTCTTCTCGGCCTTTTGGCTAAGATCAAGTGTAGAATAACCATGCAGACACAGACTATCAATCTCCAAATAATTATATGGATTATACACTAGAATTTTGCATGGCTCATTCCTTCTGGAATGATTCAGAAAGGCCTTCAACCCATCCCAGGGCCTCAGGATAGGACCTAAAGTTCACATTGTGCCAGAGGTATGTGGGAAATGGGGCTAATAAAGGTCTCCTCTTGATAAAACTCCAGGCAAGGTAAAATTTGCTATAATTTGGAGGAATGTTTACAGATTTGTTTGATCCTGAAAATGTCTCATCTTTCCCTCATCCCCAACACCATTTACACTACTGTCTTCACTGACCAATACTGACAATTTTGATCACACACACACACAGTTCTTGCCCATTTGTGTAGATATATATGTCTACCTCACACACAAGTCCAAAAGTGACCAATATTATTTTGTTTGTTTGTTTGTTTCCTTTTTTGGCCACCCTGCAGCATATGGAGTTGGGCCAGGGATCAGATCCAAGCCGCAGTTGTGACCTACGCCACAGGTATGGCAACACCGGATCCTTAACCCACTGTGCCCGGCTGGGGATTGAACCTGCATCCTAGCACTCCAGAGACACTGCTGATTCCATTGTGCCACAGTGGGAACTCCCAACATTATTTTGAAAGCTCTTTTTTATATGCATAAAGTTGGTATAATCTCTATTCCATTCCTATTAGATCTAGGATCCATCTAAACTATTGTCTTAGAGGAAAAAAGAATCCAATATTAATAGGTTATGTGCTCACTTTTCTAGTTTTGTTAAGCAATGAAGAAAATCTTTCTTGATACATGGATTATAAAATCTGTCAGCATTCCAACCGAGGAGCAAATGGATGAGGAAAAAAATACTTACATGTGCTCCCCAACTCTCTCCCATGATGATATTCAGCCCAAATGATGACTGGAGAAGAGGGTTTGTGGGCTGAGGGTGAGGAATATAAGACAGGTAAGAGAAACTAGAGCAGAAACTGATGTGAGTTGTTGCAAAGAGAGTGATGAGGTTTTCTGGCTTGTTTTTCCTTTGAGAACACACAGGCTTAACTTTAAATATTTATAGAAATGATCTGGGCTTTTGTCCATCCATTCCTCCATGTAAGAAACATTTCTTCACCACCTACTATGTGTCAGACATTGTTCTAAGCACTGGACAATGGCACCAAACAAGACAGGCTAGATCCCCATCCTTACTGAGCCCACCATCTATTAAGGGGAAATAGCAATAAACAATAAGCAAATAACATTGATTTTAGCTGGTGATGAATGCTCTGAAGAAAATTATATAAAGTGATGTCGGGGGTGGAATGTTATTTATAGAGAGTGGTTAGAAAAGGCCACCGTGAGGAGATGACATTTCAGTGGAGGCTAAAATGATGAGCAGGAGCATATGCAACAGAAGGAACACACAGCTTGGTGTGTCCAACGGGCTGAGTGGTAGCTAGTGAGTGTGGTAAATGAGGGGAAGTGGTAGAAAATAAGATCTGAGAGGGAGGCACAGCCCCTCAGCCATAGAAAAGACTTCGAATTTCATTCTAATCACAATAGGAAGATATCACACTTTTCAACAGGGGGAGTGAAATGATCTTATTTAAACTTTAAAACAATCAATCTCTCTATTATGTAGAGGTAGATTACAAGAGATCAAAAGAAATAAACAAGCAAAAATAGGTAAGACCAATTAGATGTGAGAGAGCTGCCACAGTGGAATGGTGAGCAGTGATCAGACTTGGTGTAAATATAGTAGATATGAAGCCAACAAGACTTACTGATGGATTGTGTGGCTAAGAAAGAAACCAGGAACAAGGATGCCTGAGTTCTTCACCATGAACATCTAGGTGGAGGGTGGTGCCATTAGGAAAATGAGAACCATGAGAACACATCACTGGGTTAGTGTGGGGAAAGGCATCAAGAATTCTGTTGCAGACTCATAGACAAGGAGAACAGACTTGTGGTTGTCAAGGGGGAGGGGGTTGGGAGAGGATGGAGTGGGAGGTTGGGTTTAGCAGCTGTAAGCTATTATACACCAAGGGGATAAACAATAAGGTCCTACTCTATAGCACAGAGAATTATATTCGATGTCCTTTGACAAATCACAATAGAAAAGCATATTAAAAATGTATGTATATGTACAACTAAATCACTTTGCTGTAAAGCAGAAATGAACACAACATTGTAAATCAACTATACTTCATAAAAAACATGTATAAAGAAAAATAAAGTTAAAGTCTAGCCTTAAAAAAAGAATTCTGTTGCAGTTTACGAGTTCCTGTGGAAAGAAAGACATTGACTATAATGAGTAAGGAGAATTAATGGTTTAAGATTCTAGAGAAAGCAGAAGAATAGTTTATAGAGCTTGGGGGGAGGGGTCATTATTAGTTTTAAAAAGGGTCTATTCTTCTTTCCCAAGGAGGTAAGGGTACTGAGTCATGGTTTTTCAGACAATAACATTAGCATTATCAACATCTAGTTGAAGCTTGATGTTCCATGCTGATGGTACTAATTTGTCCATAAAGTAAAGAAGGCAGAGACAGAGTGGTGATTGAAAATTGAGGCAATCGGAGTTAATTTGAAATATTTACTGTGACACTGGGAGAATGATCTGAACAGTAAAAAGCAGGAGGTTTGCCAGGTAGCGTTCAAGGTCTCTTTGAGGTTAATGATCATGAATAGGCATTTATTTGTATCATCTACTCGGATGTGAGATTTTCTTTATCAGCACTCCACTGGTCAGGTACAGGCATGAACTAATACGCGTTAAAGTGTGTTCTCCTAGAGTCCATGTTTTATCTGATGGGGTAATAAAAATACAGAGAAGGAAGGAAGTTAGAAACAGACCTTTGAATCTAGGGTAGTTAAGGATGCTACTGAAAGATGCTCAGGCAGTTGAGTAAATAGGTCAATGAACTGGAGGGAATGATGAAGTAAAAAGAATGTCAAAGAATGGTCATAGTATGAGTAGTGAAGCAAGCAAAGCAGAACAAGAGAGGGTTTCAGAGAGAAAGGAGAATGCTTGAGTTACTTATTTTGGATGTGATGTGATACCAGGTCCAGGGGGTAGACATAGGGCGGCTTTCTAAGTTGGAATATAGAACATCAAGGAAGTGGTGATAAACAGATGGAGGATCTGAAGCCCATGGTGTTAAGTAGGTCATCATGTGGATGCTAAAATCACCCACCAAGGCCTTACTGGAGATGGAAACTGTGAAGCTTTATCCAAGTCTAACAAATAGGATTTCCCCCTGTTTTCTCCACTTACCTCACACTCTTTGGCCCATCATATTTCTACCTGACTGTTCACTCTTTATCAATCCAAGAATAAAAAAACTCAAGTCTGTTTCTTCATTTCCTTAGGAAGGCTTCAGTGTCAGGTAGAACTTACATTAAATAAATGTGATGCTTTTCTCCTGTTAATTTGTTGCTTGTTTTTTTCTCTTTTTAGGGCCACATCCACGGCATATGGAGATGCCTAGGCTAGGGGTACAACTGGAGCTGAAGCCGCCAGCCTATAGCCACAGCAATGCGGGATCCAAGCTGCATCTACAACCTACACCACAGCTTATGACAATGTCAAATCCTTAACACACTGACCAAGGCCAGGGATCGAACCTGCACCCTCATGGATGCTAGTTGGGTTCATTAACCACTGAGGCATGAATGGGAACTCCCCTCCTGTTAATTTGAATTTGGAAAGGAAAGGACACTTACCACCTTTGCTCAACTGGTCCCCACAGAAGGAAGAGAGAAAAGCCTGACATGATTCTGAGCTGTATGCACAGTGTTTAAAACGCTGCATGGCTGGGATATGCACTATCTTGGTGTGTTTACTTTTTCAGTGTAAGTTCACTAGGAGGCATCTGCTGATAAAACGTAGTAATCAACTTCAAATTCTCAGGCTTTTTTAAGTGGCATTATTGGTTTAAAATAACTGCTGGCAGAACTAAATGATAGAAAACGAAAAACATTCAGTGTAAAAAAACATTTCAAGGCTGCTGGAGCAATCATCCGAATTTGGACAAGCGGCGCTCATAAACAAAACAAGCCCAGACCTGCTGGGATGTGACCCATCTTTTCAAAGATCTGCTGTCTCCTGCAAAGGGACAGGAAAGGGTAAAGAGGCACCACTCCCAGCTCCTGATAAGCTGCCCCCCCTCAGAGAGGGCTGGCGGTTCCACACATCAGCCAACACACACATGGGCTAGTTGGCACCACGTGGTGACTGTCATTTCCGGGGCAGCATGTTTGACAAGTGGATTGAATGTGCTCCCTCGAGCTGCCCAGGCCTGGGCACAGAGGGCAGTAGCCTGGATGGGCACAATCTTGGGGTGCAGCTGCTCCACCCAATCCATAGGCAGACAGAATCCAGGCATGAGGACAAGAGAGCCACATGACGCTCTGGGTACTAATAGATGAACATTCTCAGCTGGACCTTATGATCCCTGAAACAGCAGGTCACTAATTTGACTGCTCATAAGATAAATCAGGCCTGCTCACAAGATAAATTAGGCATTGTTGACTCTCATAAAATAAACTATAGTGTGATCTGTAATGAGAAATACATATCTAGTCTCCATCCTTGGTTCTCAGCACATCGCTCCTAAATCTTTTGTAATTTAGGGGCATCTTTTGTTCCTAGCTCCTGCAATAGCTCCAGAGCAATAAGAGTGAAATGGTTTGGGTTTTTTTTGTTTGTTTGTTTGTTTTATTTTGTTTTGATATTCATAACTAGTCTCTTTCAACCACAGTTGAGTTTATGCTAAGGAGGTGACTTCTGGAAAGTCCCTAAGGATGGGGGCTAATTGCCAGGTTGCCAGGGGATCCAATCCTGTGATTAGAGGATTGGAACTTTCAGTTCCACCTTTGACCTCTGGCGAGGAGAGAAAGGCTATAGATTGAGTTCAAACACCAAATGGCAATGATTTAATCCATTAAGCCTACATAACGGGGGCTCCATAAAAAGGCCTAAAGAATGGGCTTCAAGGTTACCGAACACATAGAGGTGCTGGGAAGATGTGCACCCAGAGAAGGTACAGATGCTCCTTCTCCTACACATCTCTTCCATCTAGACGTTCATCTATATCCTTTCTCACAGCCTTCTATACACTTGATCTTAGCCAAAAGGCCGAGAAGCGATCACACAGCCTTCTATAATAAACTGGTCAATGTAAGTCATAATTTCACTGAGTTCTGTGAGCCTTTCTAGCAAATTATCAAACCCAACAAGGGGGTTATGGGAACCCTGATTTATAGGGTTGGTAAGAAATACAGGTAACCACTTGAAATTTGCGATTGGGGGCCCTGTTGAAGGACAGAGATCTTAACTAAACCCAGTTCCTGTAAAACTGAATTCCTCTGCCGAGTTTATGATTAACCTCTCTATCCCAAACTTTATTCCCTTTCTTGTTTTGCCCCTGTTCCCATCAGGATGGAGGAGTACTAAGGAAAAGAGGGGACTGGAACTGAGCAGGACCCTGTGGGCCCTCTCACTTACAAAAGCCCCTCCATGTCCCCTGCTTCTTGTTTGTAGAAAAAAGCTTTAGTCTCTGAAGCCTTCCTTGAATTCCAGAGAGGAGACTCAATAGTTATTAATTAGGGAATGCAGATACAAAGGAAAAGCAGATAGGCAAGAAAAGCATTGATGGAATAAAGAATAGTCAGTGATAAAACAGACTCTGATGCATATCTTTGAGTTCTTTTATAGAAACTAAGACCTCTGCCAACCAAGATAGAGAATGGTGACTGTATCCTGACCACAAGCACTTAGATCCCAGACTGGCTGAAACCAGAAGGTTGATGATTAAGATTTCTGAAACACCATCTTATCATCTCATCACCAACCAATCAGAATGAAGTATACAAGCCACAACTCTCATCCCAAATGTTGCCTTACAAATCCTCCCCTGAAAGCCATCAGGGAGTTCAGGACTTTTGAGCATGAGCTGCCCATTCTCCTTGTTGGTGCCCTGCAAATTAATGTTGTACTCTCCTTCACTGCAACCCAGTATCAGTAGGTCAGTAGATTGGCTTTGCTGAGCAGCAGGCAAGCATATTCAAGTTCTGTTTGGTAACATTAACTTATGGATCTGGTGCTAACTGCAAGTAGATAGTGTTAAAACTGAATGAACTGTAGGACAACCAGCTGGTGTCACAGAATTGCTTGATATGTGGAACATCTTTCCAGACATCCAGTGTCAGACGTGCAGTAGTAGCATGTAAGTAATGGAAAATACAGGAGTGTTTTCCAAGACAGGTGTCAACTTTTAAAGTCACTGATAATGATTTGCTTACTTCAGTTTTGCCTTAGAAATCTATTTACTTGATATTCAACATATTCTTCTTGTGAGGGGGACATCTACTATGTTTCAGGAATTACAGATATGTTCACTTATCTAATCCTGAAAACCGCCTTGGGAGATAGGCCTAATGATCACCTTGATTTGGCAGATGGGTAAATAGAGGCTCATATAGACAGAATAACTTGCCCTAGACTATTGAGCACAAAGCAGGGGTACAAATGTAGGTCTGGAAGGATACAAAAGTCCGTTTTCTTTTCGCTCCCCTGGCTACCTGGCATCATATCCTGCTATATTAAATGGGAGCTTCCTTTATAGCTTTCTTTTTGGATTGAGACCTGTGCCTTCCACAAAAATACCTCCTTTCCTGCCAAGCACTGGTTTTACCTCTGGCTGATGGGGACAGACCTAGGAAAGGAGAATTCAAAGAGAACAAGAGGAATTAAGTCTCAAAGCCTACAGGTAAGCTCTTAAGGCACAGCAGGAGCTGCTTTCTCTAGATCTGAAGCAACTGATTTCAGAACAGAGGCTGCTTGTGCCATGACATAAAAGTGTCACTCAGCATCCACAGACATTTTTTTAAGTCCTTACCACCCAGGGCTGTCACATTACAAACATGCTGGTTGTTGCATTTGAATATTAACCCGTTCTGTTTTTCTTTTTAAAAATGGAAAAAGTCCTTGTTGTACATGGTTGTTGTGTACCAGTTTATGTTGCTTAAACCAGCAGCACTGGACCTAAAGGGGGGAGTCTAACAGTTTACAAACTGCCATAGTGATTATAAAAGCCCATCTCTCTCAAATGTCTAGTTAGTGAGTGAAGAATAAGAGAAGGCAAAACTAATCAATCTTGCAAATGTCCAGGATACTCAGATGCAAAAGGTCACGCCAAATTAAGCATTCCTTCACCTCTTTCTCCTTCCTACTGGAAATTCTGATTTTACTTATCAGATTTGAGCAGCTTCAGTGTTGATTGGGAAAGGGGGCTCGAGAATATAATAGGAAATCCTATGTTTTGAGTGAGTTAGTAACACAAATGTATAATGTGCATATTTTTGTAACAGCTAGCCCTTTAAAATAAAAAAGGCTCCATCCGTGCATAACAGGCTTCCCTTCAGAGTTCACTCCAGCCTTTATTTATACCTCTTTGCTATTTTCTCATTTGCTTGCTCTTATTTGGAGAGACAGACATAAATGGTGTATAGGCCAATTTTCATGGAAGATTGCTTCTTCTGATGTTTTACCCTCCTCTTCCCCCATCTGTCCCTCATTATTTTTTATTCTAGAAGTCCCTTGGAATCAGAACAACTCTCTCCCCCTCCCTATTATTTGCAAGTACCTCAGTACAGTCTTTAGTTCATAGATATCCATTATTTTCAAAGGTGGACTTGGTTAACTCTGGCATTTTCTCATTTACATGTGAACCAACCCCAATTCACAAGCGCTGTAATTTACATGTTGGGTGTATAAAAGCTTCACAACTGCTGATTTCTGTGGCCCTCAATTCACACAGCAGATACTCACTCCCTTGCTATAGAGTTTGTTTGGTTTGTCTGTGAGTGAGTTCATTGCAAATTACTGCTGGGCTGTGCTCACCAGCAGCTGCAACCACATAGAGCTCTCCGGCTTTCTCCTAATTTAGATGCTCTCCAGTGTCACTTTTTCTGACTTAGGGTTTATTTGCAGAAATTCAAGGAGAAAAATCAGTCCCCTTTCTATGACAGTGAGACTACTGCCTGGCACAGAAATAGTGCTGCTGTTCTAAAAGATGACATAACATTCACATCTGAGCAGGCACCTATTCTACCACCTTGCTGTGCTGTGCTTTTGTGTAATAAAGAATTTAGTTGGCCTTTCTGCTGGTCCCTGGGAGGCAATTCTAAACCCTTGGAATCGCTCAAGGAAATGAAGTGTCTCTGTTATTCCTGGCTGGTCCTTGGACCACACCTGATAATTTAGGCTAATGATGTGACTCAAGTTTGGAGGCTGACCACGCCTGAAAGACCAGTTATGTAATAGAGGGTCCAGGCTTTGAGTCACGTGTTATCAGCCCTAGCTCCAGAGAGGGGAGAAAGGTTGGAGATTAGGTTCAATCACATGGTCAGTGATTCAATCCATCATGCCTTGTTGGACTTCAAGTCCCCTTCAGAGAGATAGAACTCAAAGCCTCTGGCCAAGACAAGAATTACCAGACCCTTATCATCACCCCACCCACCCACTTCACAGTAATGCCACCTCCCCACATTGAGCAAGCTGGCTTACTCCTTCCTGCCCCCTTCTAGGAAAGGTATGTGGCCCACTCCTCACCCCTCCCTTATAAGAGCAATATATACTCCCAACCAACCAGAAAATGTACTGTTAAGACCCTTCTTTCCCCAACCAAACAACAGGACAACAGATGTATTGAAACACCTCTCCTCTCTTCCTGGGCTATAAAAACAGACACAACCATGCGCCTGGGCTCGGCTCTCCCTGATCATCAGGAAGTCATCCCCCTGTGCCAACAGCGTCCTTTCTCTTATCTCAGTACACTCACTCTTCTTTCTTTTCACCTCACTATGCCGGAAATTCTTCTTTCAACCTGAATGCACAGACCATGGCAATGCCTACATAAAAAACACCAATGTAAACTCCACGAGCTGCCATGGTTGTAGTACTGAGAATTTTCACACTGACAGAGGGAGGGAAACACATCTGTGAGGATGATTTAGGCTCTGCATTTGAAACCCTCCTAGACTTTTCCCTCTGTGTCTCCTCCTTTGTTTCTAATTTGTATGCTTTTGCTATAACAAAACTGTAATCATTAAGTAGAACACTTTTCCTGAATTCGGTGTGCATCATTCTAGCAAAGACTGAGGGAGTTCATAGAGATCCCCAAATTTGGAGCCAGTCTGGAGTGAAGGTGGCTGTGGAGACCCTCTAGCTGGCCCAGGCTGGTATCTGAAGTGAGAGCAGTCATTGGAATGCTGTGCCCTGGATCTTGAGTTTGGCTAATTCTGGGTAGCTTTCTCAGGGGTCTATTTAGTTGAAAACTTGGGAACCATTTCGTTAAGGTGAATGAAAGGCCGCCGCTCAGGTGATAAGCATAAAACAGTATGATAAAACAGTTAAAAGAAAGTCCAGGCTTTGGCACCTTGCTGCCTTGGTACAAATCCTGCCTCTATTACTTATGGCTTGTGTGTCCTGTAAGCAAGTTATCTCAACCTCCATGCATCATTCTTCATTTATAAAAAGAGTATAATAATAATAATCCCTACCTTATTGGACTGTTGTGAGGATGAATGTGTTATGCATGCAGAATGCACATTGTTGCTTATACTCAAACTAATACATTGTTTTTTTCTATGAAAAATAATAAAAGAAGCAAATTATACCAATGTATTTTTTTCTCTTATTTACCATAGTATCAAACCATAGCTTTTGGACACTTAACCAAAGGCTGTTTCCATTGCTGTTTTTAGAGCTCAAGAGGAATAGGGCTACCTCTCTGATCCACCCAGGCATGACTGTGAAAGCAAGCCATTCCCAACGCAGGCTGGACAAGGTGGGAATCTGCAGGTGTAGATGGCACCGACAGTTTCAATTCACAGCTGACTGACCTAAGAAGCACCCTTGGCAACTAGGCCATTTTAGCTTGAGTTACTCCCTTCAGCCCCTTTGGCATCAACCCAACTTACATGAGAGAGCACATGACAGCATTTTAGGATTGGAGAGTCAGCAGCCAACAGCAAGTAAAGGGATTCTGGTAGGGGGTGAGGAAGGAGGGAGAGCAAAAGAGAGAGGGGGATGCATTGTCTCCCTGGTTATAGACCCTCCCTCTTTGACAGCTATACCACCAAAATCAATAATTCTCAGAGAAAGTCCCCCAACTGGCAGCATTAGACCTTCTGCATCAGATACTCTGGGGTGGAGTACAAAACCTGTCTGCACAAGTGATCTGGCAGCTCAGGTTTAGAAATCGCTGCTCTAAATGATTTTGTCAGAACATATGGGGTTGCCCGCTGATCAGAAAATACTGGCCAGCTTTGCAGAACCTTCATCACCTTCCTGCTGAAATCTCCCCTCTAACCTCCAGCGGATATGGTTCTGTCCCTCATACCGTGAGCATAACTCCCCCTGAACTCTCCCTCGTCTAACTTCTCCAGCAAGCCTGCATCCCTGATGCTGTGTTCTCCATGGCCCCTGTCCTGCTATCATCCGTCATTCAGACAGTCCTGGAGGCTGCACGAACCCTAGAGAATAAGCCAAACCTCATGGTGAGAAAATGAAGGGAACTAGGGGGAACACACTGAATGGGGATGAAGAACTGTCCACTCTTCTACTCTGCATATGAGTTATTAACAAAATATGAAAACAAACATTGTCTTATTTTATTTCGCCCTAATTAATGATACCTTTGCCCTGATTAGTAAAAATAAAATTCCACCTCAAGTCATTTTACCCAAGGGTGTAGTATTAGAGACACTAGTTTAATCATTAAATAGGGAATATAATGGAGAAGATACAGGCAGTGGGGACTTCCATCCTTGAATTGAGAGCTGTTCAAAGATGCTGTCTGAATACAAAGAGAGAAGGATAGAAAAAAGGACAACATGGGAATCAGAGAAAGAGGTAAAAAGTCATTAGAAGTATAAAGAAAGGGAAGCTGATAGAGAAACAGCAGGTATTCTTGTGGTGGAGTGCTTTCATAATCTTCACTCCCAGCACACACTGCATGGGGCTTACTGACTGGAGGAACTGGACTGCCACTGGGAAAAAAAAAAATGGGATAATGAAAAATACACTGACTCCAGCATCGGGAGACCCTGATTTTGAGCCTAAGTCGACCACTGGTTCCTGTTCATATTTTATTATCAAGACATTCTGAGCTTAGGTTTTCTTCATTGAAGAGGAGGGTAATAGCCTTAGCTGCCTCATAAGGTTATTGTAAAGATCAAAAGTAGACGAGTATAGGAAAGTGCTTTGCAACCTTCTATATAATTGTAAAATAATAACATAAGCCCCAGGAGCATGGAGATTTCTGATTGATTCATTTGTGGTATCCTTGGCACCTAGAACTGTGCTGGCACATAATAGATAATACATATTTATGAATACTTTGAGTATTCTTGTTATTATTTAAGGGTATTGGTGTTGGTATGAATTTTCACTCACAGTGTGTCAAAGCACACAGAGGATATATAGCCATAGTAATCTTATTTTTAGAAAGGAGACTTGTGGTACTTGGAAATAAACCTATTTATAAATAAATGTAAGAAGACTAAGAAACACCTAAACCACACCTACTCACTTAGCAAGACTGAGAACTTCACCCTAGAATAATGACTAGGTAACTGGCAATTGTCAGAGGATTATTGCACATTTAAGCTGAATGCTGTTTTTTAATGGATTAGTGTACTTTGTTTAATTAGCACAAAGAATGACCACTGGGGCATTATCAGCTGCTGTGGCTGGTGTTGGCAATAAGATAATTCTCTAAATGAGATCTGTGATTTGAATACACCCTCCTGTATAAAGCAATCTTTACAGAAAAATATCATTCTGTCAGACTCGGCTCTGACTATGCACTCAAAGGTCCCACTTGTGACAGCTGACATTTAGGCCAAAATGGCTTCCATCGCCCTCTGGGCCCAAAAGGAAAAAAGACAGAGATAAATGCACACCCTCAATATATCACTGATTGGAAACTCCCTACAAGAGGAGAAAAAACAAGGCCTTTAATATGCTGGATTAGGACAACTGAAAAGGGGGCTGAGAAGTTTTATTTTTTCCTTCTTTTTTTTTTAATCTTTTTCTAAAATTTTACTTGAAGCCAAACCTCGTGGTGAGAAAATGAAGGGAACCAGAGGGAACACACTGAATGGGGATGAAGAACTGTCCCCTCTTCTACTCTGCATATGAGTTATTAATAAAATACGAAAACAAATCTTGTCTTATTTTATTTCTCCCATATTAATAATGATTTACAAGGTTGTAATAATTTCTGCTATACAGCACAGCAATGCAGTTATACACATATGCATATCCATTCTCTTTCAGATTCTTTTCCCACATAGATTACCATAGAATACTGACTACTGGGTAAGGTTCTCTGTGCTCCACAGCAGGTCCCCACTGGCCAATCATTCCATATACCTCAGTGGGCATATGCCTGTCCCAAACCCCCAGTCCATCCCTCCCCCCACCTATCCTCTTTGGTAATGATAAGTTTTTCAAAGTCTGTGAGTCTGTTTTTGTTCTGCAAATAAGTTCATTTATATCCATGTTTCTAGATTCCACATATAAGTGATATCAGATAATGTTTGTCTTTCTCTGTCTGACTAATTTCACTTAGGGATGAGATGTTTTAAGAGGAAGGGATAAATTCTACTCACGTGGGACCCCTTCTCCCTTTAGAAGTCTGCCTCTCTTCCTCCCTCCTCCCCTCCCCTTCCTTTCTTCCTTCTTCCTTTATCTCCTTCCTTTCTTCCTTCTTCCCTCCCTTCCACAACGTTTATGAAGCTGTGCTGAAGGTAGTGCAGTGTGGTCTGGGCACAGGACAAAAGGAAGGTGGGAGGCATGAGGCCAGAAAGGGATGTGGGGTCTGATGAGGGAGGACAATGTGAATCAGCTTCAGAGTGTGGCCTTATCCTAGGGCAACTGAAAGCAGTTGTATGAATTTTAAGAGAAGTGATAGCTTTGACTTTTAGATAGAGCTTCTAGGCTGCAGTGAAACATATTTAAAGAAGAGTAAGAGAGGAGAAGAAACCAGTTAAAAACTAGGCAAGAGATTTCTGAGATCCTAAATGGAGGTAAAGAAGATGAAGAGATTCAGCAACTGCAAAAGAGGTAGAAATGAAAGGATTTCATGGCCAATTCTGCATAGAATAAAAGGGAGAGAAGTATTCTGCTTGAGCCAATGTAGGGACTATAGACAGAGCAGAAAAAGAAGCAAATGAGGAGTAGGAAAGAACGATGAATAATAGAATGTTTCCTGTCACGGTTCTGCATTTTCCAGTAAAGTTACCACATGTCTTCTGTTAGACATTCAATGAATAAATGGTCGAAAAAGAAGGTGAGTGATGTATGCTCATTAAAAGTTTCTCAGTAGGAAAGTCCTAGAATGAAGAGAACAAGAGATGAAGTGTGAAACCTGATAGTCAACCTTTGGGATTTTGAAAAACAAGGAAGGCACATCTATTGTGCATTTGAAGGAGATTTTACAATGCCTGAGTTACCAGGGGCTGCTCTGTATGAAGGTAGTCAAAGCTGAAGTCCAATCACTTTGGAAACTCAGCCAAGAGAATTATGATTATTTATTTATAGGCTGACATTAAAAAAAAAAAGACCAGAAGTAGTTAAAAGCGGTAGCATGTCTACAAAGATTTGTTTCACAAGTGTTTTTATTCTTTACAAATTACATTCACTGCCTTCTGTTATGCCTTCACTAAGGAAACCTTTGAGATTCAGCTATAGGGTGAAAATTTTCAGGCCAAAATTTTAGGCTTAACTAAAAATATCTATGTCCATAGACTTCACATGTATTGGAATTTCATTATTTTTATTTATTCAATATTTGCCAACTGCAAATTCAGTGCTGAATCAGCAACTTGCTTAATTGAAGGAAGAGGTTAAGGTTGGGACAACGAAAGTTCAGAGAAATAGGTTTTAGCAGCAACATTCCAATCTTTTGTTGATTCAATTCCTTCCTCTTCCCGCACTCCTGAGACAGTATATTCAGTACGACAATTCTCCCCATGGCCCACATTCTCCATTACTTCTTCTGTCAAAGTGAAATTCGTAAACTGGAGATCCAGGTCTAGTGTTTGACACTGAATTGGTAATAACAAAGATAAGCTAAGGAACATCTCAATCCTAAGCAGAAACACTAAACTCTGTATGTGGCCTTCATCTATCTGGTCCACAACACCATCCCATCACTCCTGGCCTTTCTCTTTTCTGTTTCTTGCCTTCCTAGTTGCGTCCTTCTAACTCCAACTCGATCTGCACTCCATGTCAGCCCTCTATCAGCCCCAATTCTTCTCAAACCCCTGAGAACCTTATAGATTATATGTTCAGTTTGGTCAGAGACCCCCATGATGCTCCTTTAGGGCTCAGGACTCAGGGCTCACCTTAGGCCACATACACAGCCTGCACAGAACTTATTAATCACTAATCCCCATAGCTGTTTACCCAATGACAAAAAGGCTGAAGAAGACTAATGGCAAATTTGTTAAAGCAAAACACTCATCACATTTGTTGTCTAATTTGATATGCACAATCAACTTGTTGGGTAGGAACTATCATCTCCATTTGACAGGTAAAGAACATGAGGCTTTAAAAATGTAATAAAGTGCTCAAGTTTATAGAGTAACCTCTAACTCCCTGCCCCCTTGTCCTTTGCCCAACACCATGCTCTCTCTTTACTAAGCTACTCAATGCTGGTTTGAACAAAGAGCATAAACTCAGATTACTGACAAATCTCCTGAGGGCATTAAGTGTTACCAAGTAACCCTACCCTATTTCCCCAGAAAATTCACTTTCTCTCTCTCCTTAAACTTCCCACACCATTTCCTCTGCCTTCGCCTGACTCTCAGCTGGTAATCTTTGCTCCACTTTTCATTGAAAAAAGTGAAGGCAATTTTATGAGATCTCCATCATTTACTTGTCACATACTTTACACATCTATTCATCTGGTTCTGCAGGCTCGGTCTTCCCTCACGTTTCAATGGAAGAACACTCCCTGCTCTAATCAGTGGCCAACCTTCCATATGTACCCTGGACACCATCTTCTGTCACTTACTGAAGGACTTTGTTCTCAAAAATATCCCTGCTCTCTGGTTTGCATTTTGATTTTCTCTCTTGATCATTCTCAACAGCACAGAATCACACCATAACTGCCACCTTAAAAACAAAATAGCAACAAAAGGCCATCCCCTCCAAGCTATCATCTGATTTCCTCAAGGCCTCTAGAGGAAACCTTCAAAGACCTGTCTCTCCTCCATGCATCCACTGCAGGCTTTTGTCCCCACCTCTCCACTGAAAACACTATTGTCAAGTATAGCCATGGCCTTTGTCTTGTCACATATAACAGTCAATTACCAGTCCTCTTCTAACTCATCCTCTTGACACTCTTTTCCCCTGGCTTCCAGGATGCTGTGTTCTCTTGGTTTTCGCCTATTTCACAGGCTCCTCTTCTTGTGCACTCACTAAAGCTTAGTGGGCCTTAGGATTTGTTTCTTAGACTTCTCTTGTGTCTATTTCACTCCTCTGGTAACTCATCTGGGGAGCCCTAACAACCCACTAGATATTACCACTTAGCTGTCTAATAGGCATCTCCTATTAACCAATTCAAGTCTAAATTCTGAATTCCTCCTAAATTCTATCAAAACCTATTACTCATTTCAGTTAAAGACCCATTTCATTTATCCAATTAGACCATCGCCCAACTGCTTAGCGGGCAAAAGGCTAAGTATCAACCTGTCATATTTACTTCTTTCTCATTTCTTTATCTCCCAAATGCAATCCACCAAGTCCAACCAGTTTCTCCTTCAAATTCTAACCCATCTCTAACCATGTCTGGCGAGTGCTCTCACTTGTACCCTACTCTACCTCACTATCTTCTTTTGCCTGGACAACGGCAATAAGCTCCTCTTTAGTCTACCTCCTTTCATTTATGACCCCAGCCCCACCTCCCACCCCAGCTCCCATAGCCCATTCTCCACACAGCAGTTAGAGGGATGTTTTTAGAAACAAAACTGATCAACCGTATTCTTATTTAAAACTCTGTTTCACACCCTCCACTGTTTTCCCATAGAATTAAATGCGATTCCTTATCATCTTGGAGGTAATACTTGATCCAGAATCTGCCAACCTTGCTTATTTCTCACCACTCTTCTCCTCACTCACCAGACTCCAGCCCCACCTGCCTTCTCACTGTTCGTCAGCTATGCCATGCCCATTCTCACCTCAAGGCTGTACATGGGCTATTCCCTCTTGGCCATGCAGAATTCCCCCCCACCCAGTTACTTACTTGTTGCTCTTTCTTTCTCATCATTGAGGCCTCTGCTCAACTGTCACCTTTTTGGAGAGGCTTCTCCTGATATTCCAGTTTAAAGTAGCATCTCACCACTTCAGCCTTATTTCCAAAATAGCTCTTATTACTATGTGAATTTTTATATATCCTTTAGTAAGTTATTGTCTGTTTCTTTCCACCATGACCATAAGCACGACAACAGCAGGAACTCTGTCTCATCACTGCTACATCCCCAAGATGGACACATCATAGGCACTCAAACCCATTTGCTATGAGTAAATGACAATACTGAATGGGGAGATTTGACTTGGAGCATTCTGACCAGTTAAACCAGGGTCACCATGAGTTTTCATGATGCCAAATGTTTCCATAATTTATACAGTACTTTGAGGTTAAAATATGCTAGCATTTGTCCTAGAGAGATGCAATCTCTGCCAGGATTTTAACAATTATCTTGATATCTTTGAGTTCTAAACACCCACTCTTAGTCTCACATGAGAGTTAGTTCATACGGCTCAAAGGCATGCAGAATTTAGACAGATTTTAAAGCATTCCAACTGATCAATCTGTTTCTAAGACATTACCAGCTGCTGTTTTAATCATTTACGGGACCATTACAGCTTTTAGGCTTCAAGTCAAAAACTGAGGCATTGTTTTTTGTTTTGTGAAACCGGCTTATGGAAAAAGGACTTTCCTTCCAATTTTGTAAAGTCAAATTGCAGACTGATGATTATCTTGGAGAGTGCTGTTAATAGAACTCTCTGTGATCCACAAACGCCCCCAGGATCTAAATCCATGGTAAGAGAGTGGTCTGGTAATACAGGCATGAGAACAGGTCCACAAGTTTTCTAAGTGTCTTTGAGCCAGCACTATTGTAAAAATATGTCAGGGAGCAGCTTGCAACCCCTTCTGTGTGTTGCTGATTTTGTTTTGTAGCTTGGAGAATCTACATTAGCTTACTATTAGTTGTTAGCCACCTTCTTTTCCTGAGTTATGCACCCTGCAGAGAGAATATCACAAAAATGAGCAAAAGGAAGCAGAAATTAATGGTAGTAATTTATGGTAAGAAAGGACTTTGGAAGTAACAAGCACCTAATTCCTAGGGCAAATGGGCCCAGAGCTGTTGGATGATATGTCTGAACACTCAGCCCATGTTCTTTTGTTTATTGGGCAACATGGTAGAATGAGCCTTCTCATGGATGTTTTCTGGGACTTCAAAGATATATAAAGTAGAAACACCTCAAGCAGCACCCATAGAGAGATTCTTTAAAAAAGAACCATTAAATTTTTCCATCATTCTGGCCCTCACCTTCGGTCTCCCCCATCTTAGTAAACTGCAACAATGATGACTGAAGGCTACCCTCTCTTTCCCACACCCGCTGTATTTAACCCATCAGCAAGTCCAATGGTTCTATTTCCTTGTCCCAGGAACCATGATTTCTTTTCCAGGTTTCAACAAGAACCTGTTGACTGATTTCTCTGCTTCCACTCTGGTCCCACTGTGCAATATGTCATAGGTCCAGCTCTCTCTAATCCCCAGGGATGCTGCTAGTCCATAGGGTATCTTCATATAAGTTACAAAAAACAGTGCCTCCCTTCCCAGGTAGATGCAACCTTACAGACATAGAATTTGATAAATGCATAGTATCTTTATGCTAATTAGATAAAAGTCTTCCTTTCTCCACATCAAAACATCTGTATGCCAGGGTGCATGACTTCAGTTTTAATCAGACTGGTTTCAACTCCAGCATTCCTTTGGCTGGATGCCCTTGCTCAGTACACAAACTGCACAACCAAACACAGCATCTTTGCCCCTACCACCACCATTAACTTATTCTTTTTCAAGATATTCTATTTATTTCTAAGATAAACTTATTACAAGTGTCGTTTATTAAATATTCTAACATGAAAAAAAATGAATGGATGAAACAGTGGAGAAAAAAAGAGGCTGAGAGATAAACTAAGAGGAAAGCTGCCTACTTACTGAACTCAACATTTCTTTCAAATGCTTTCTTTCCCATACAGTACTTTTGCAGCCCGAGTCAGATAGCAACTTGCATAACAGATGACAGTAATATCCTATGGCTGGCCTTGTATTAGTTACTGTTTATTACACAGGTGTCAGGGATGGAAACATTTATAAGCCATTGCCCCTGTTCACCAAGGGACTAAATTTTAATATAAGGGACTAGAAAAATCGATACAAGGATACTGCATCATTAATAATAAATATGAAATTCATGCTATGAACAAATGGTCCTTTGGGAGTTCGGAAGGTGAGATTACCATAAAAAATTTATGAAAAGATATACATTTTAATTAGGCTGAATACTTCAAGTAGCCATTAAAAGTAACTATTAAAATAATCCAGCGATTATTTTCTCCCTATCAATGATCTGTCATACAATTCTTTTAAGAATATCTGTAACTATAAAATGCAATTTTAATGTTTATTGTTTTGAGCACCATTCTAAATATATAAGACTCAAAGCAATTTCATATTTGTTGGGTGGTTGCTGGGTACAAACCTAATGCTTGGTGCTTTAGGGTGAACAAAGATAAACATGATAACAACGTTTCTGCAAGATGTTCACCATCCTACATGAGCAGGAAGGGCTAGCCCCAAATAACATTAACATGATAGAAAGAAAAAAGAACCATCAGTGTTGCCACACAGACAGAAGACTATGGCAGCACAGACCAGGGAAACAGTGGGTGGTATCTGAGTTGAGCTTGATGGATTGGGGCGGGGGGGATTTTTGACTGAGGGAATTAGGTCAAAGGCACAGAAGGCATGTATTCAGGCTGCTTTCTAGAAAGGTTGGAAGAGGAAAGTCAAATTAATTCAGTCCCAGAACACTGGGCTGAGCCTAGCCAACAGCAGATCAGCAAGATGAACTTGACATTTTGCTGACACTGCATCTCTAAAAGGTAAAGAGAAAGGCAAAACAACAACCCACAAACTAGTACTGTGGACCTAATTCTGATCTGCCAGTACCAGCTGCTAAAGTGAAAGGGGGCTTGTTATGGGCTGAATTTTGTTTCCCCAAAATTAATATGTTGAAGTCATAATCCTTAACACCTCAGAATGTGACTGAATTTGGAGAGAGGGTCTTTAAGGAGGAAATTAAGTTAAAATGAAGTCATGAGGGTGAGAACAAACACAATCTAACCATTGTTCTCACAAGAAGAGAAAATTTAGACATAGATGGTGATAAAGGGAAAACCATGTGAAGACACAGGGAGAAGATGGCCATCTATGAACCAAGGGAAAAGGCCTCAGAAGAAACCAATCCTGCACACACATCTTTTTTTTTTTTTTTTTTTTGCCTTTTGTCATTTTATGGCCGCACCCGCGGCATGTGGAGGTTCCCAGGCTAGGGGTCTAATCGGAGCTGTGGCCACTGGCCTGTGCCGCCGCCACAGCAACGCAGGATCCAAGCTGCGTCTGCAACCTACACCACAGCTCATGGCAACGCCGGATCGTTAACCCACTGAGCAAGGGCAGGGATCGAACCTGCAACCTCATGGTTTCTGGTCGGATTCGTTAACCACCGAACCACGACGGGAACTCCAGACCCTAAAGAATTTAATCCAAACTAGAATGGGCAGGCCTTAAATATCTGTCAGAACCAACGGCAGCCCAGAAAGTAGACCATGTTAGCCTTGTTGAAGAATCTCCTAGACCAGAGGAAGTCTCCTCTAATGGGGAACACATTCCGTTAAGGTCTGTTAGCACCTGAGTAGGAAAGTTGGGGTGTGAAGGGATCAGTGGCAGTGAGGATCTGATTACCTAGGTCCTGGCTGTTTGACCAGTCTCTGTTCCATACATGGACCCCCCATCTCTTGGGCTGCCTACAACTGGAAGAAGGGCTCATTAACCCAATCAAAACATAAAGATGCTTAATCAGCTGCTACCAGTTTATGTAGTATTAGCAGAAGGCAGAGAAAGGCATAACATTCAAGGCTATGTTTGTTTTCCTGGTCCTGTCACTTCAACTGACAGATATATTTTTATGATTACTCGCATTACCTCCTCTTCACATACCACCAGGTTGGGGTAGGAGTGCTGCTCCATGAAATGTTATAAAAAAATAAGACACAAGATGGAAAAACTACGCAAAGATGCCATAAAATTGGGCTGCCATAACAAAATCTCATAAAGTGAGAGGCTTAAAAAACAGAAATTTATTTTCTCAAAGTTCAGAAGCCTAGAAGGTCCAAGATCACGGGACCGAAATGGTTGGGTTCTGGTAGAAGCCCTTTTCTTAGGCTCACAGACAGCTGCTTCTTGTTGTATCCTCACAGGGTAGAAAGAGAGCTCCGGTGTCTCTTCCTTTTCTTATAAAGTAGCTAATCCCATCTTGGGGGGCCCCACCCTCATGATCTCATCAATTATCTTCCAAAGGCCCCACCTCCTAGTACCATCTAATTGAGGATCTGAGCTTCGGCAGAGGAGTTTCAGAGGGACACAGTCAGTCCATAGTAACTTCCACTGGGGGAGATGAGGTAGGTACAAAAATAACTTCGAAAACATACAGTATGGGGTATCCTCAAGTAGTAGTGGCCATGTAAAAATAAGGGCTTCTGGGGCAGGTGATTCTGCTGGGTTTGGGTGCTGACGAAGACCAAATGCAGAAGTCATTTAAAGGGTTGGCAGACTGTTAAAAGACACATTTTAGGGCAGGAGTCAGGGGCGGACAGTATTTTGGTGGGAGATGGGGCAGCTTGCTACTTCCTCCAGCTGTCACTGTTTACAGTGCAATGATTCTACAGACCCCGAGACTTTAGCAGCCTGTCTTTGGGGGTCTTCAAGGTCTTATTACCTCTGTTCAAGATGACCACTACAGAATGTAAAGCATTTGGAAGCTAATATCGCATTTAAATTATCCTGTATTTCTTTTGACACAAAGTAGAAACAAAGTAGAGATGAGAGAAATTCAGAGAACAGCCTTATATTTTTTTAGAATCTTTTAGAAATATCTGTGCATGTGTATGTGTAAAACTGCAGCTAAAATAAGAATCAACATCTATTACATCTTTTAAAGTATCTATTTCAGCTCAATATGGAAAATAATTAGATTGGTGGAGTATGTATGATTTATGTGGTTGGATTCCTTCACTACTTTAGGAATTCTAAATTCCTTCTTTTTTTCTTTCATAAAGTCATGGGTTAGGGAGAGAGAAAGAGAGGAAAGGGCCTGGGAACAAGAATTTGGGATTTGATGCCAGATACAACTATGCTAGAATCCTGGAGCCAGAATTTATTAGCTATGTGATTTTGGACAAGTGACTTAAATTCTCTAAGACTCGGCTTCTTCAGGTGTAGTTAAAATGGAAATCAAAGCACCTATTGCACCTCACTGTTATGAGAATTAAGTAAAATACACATATAAAAGGCATCTATAACACAGTTAGTGCTCAAAAAATGTTATCATTATGGGTCCATGTGTGAGAGAGAACAAACTGACCAAGACTCAAAATTCCATTCAAATAACCTCAGTGTAATTGGTGAAATGTTGAAAACAGCCAAGAGGGCTTGCATTTGTGAAGCTGAGAAAGGTGTATTTCATAACTTGAAGTAGAAATCATAATGGCCCTTAAATGATGCTAATTGATGATGCTAGGGAGTCCCATTGTGGCTCAGTGGTAATGAACCTGACTAGTATCCATAAGGATTCGGATTTGATCCCTGGCCTTGCTCAGTGGGTTAAGTATCCGGCGTTGCTGTGAGATGTGGTATAGGCTGCAGATGCGGTTCAGATCCCTCCGTGCTGTGGCGCAGGCTGGCAACTGCATCTCTGATTCTACCTCTAGCCTGGGAACTTCCATATGCCAAGGGTGTGGCCAAAAGAAAAAAAAAAAAAATACAGCTAAATTGCAAGTTATGGTTTGTGTGTAGCCAGAAGCCCAGCATATAGTGTGAAGAACCAATCAGGATCCAACTACAGGACATTTTTAAGGTGTACATCATACGACAGAGAACGAAGCACTAAAATATTTTTTGAGGTTTTTAATTTTTAAAAATTTTTGGCTGCACCCCCTGCATGTAGAAGTTCCAAGGCCAAGGATCAAACCCACACCACAGCAGTGACTTGAGCCACAGCAGTGACAATGTTGTATTCTTAACCCGCTGGACCACAAGGGAAATCCTAAATTATTTTTTTGACCTTGACGTTTTAACAGTGACATAGAGCATCACTGGATTTAGCAAAAACAGATTCCCTTAATTATTTGCTTTTAATATCTAGGACGGAATTACCTCAGGGATGATTTTAATGATTTTTGAATTGCATATCTTTTAGCTTAACATTTCCTCATTTCTTTTCTTATAAGCATCACTAAATAGGTTTTGGAAAGCTGTGGGCAGCTCAAGTTCAAGGTCATAGTCTCAATAGAGGTACACATTTGCATGTAAATATATTAGAGTAGAAAAATCCTTATTACCTTAGCACTTAGGTCAGCCCACTTATCTTGGAGAGGTTTATAAAATGCACTTTGGGGTATCTGTCTACACATTTGTTTACTTCATCAATTCTGTTTGCTAATATTAAATGCAGGAAAATTTGGTTTCCATTTCAGTCACACATCTTTCCCAATGGACCATTAAATACACACAGCCAGAAAAGAAACTTATTGTCCTTGCTGCAGAAGCATCTGATGTGTGACTCCCCACAGATTACAAAGTTTAATGAAACCAGAGTTTTGGGCAAAGTGAAATCACTCAATTTTTCAGAGGACAGTTGTTGCTTTTTCCTGCCCAGTAATTCCTTCCTCTTCTCCTCTTTGGGGAGTCACTCTATCCTGCCTTCAGTGGTCCTGGGGGAATATGCTGGTGCCCCAGTTCCAGAGGGGAATGTGTCACCCAGGCTGACCATTTGGAGTCCTCTTTCCCCAGGCCCTTGTGACAAATTCGGGGGTGGGCAGATGAGTCAGGCAAGGCCAGCCAGTGCCTTTCTTGAGATCTGGATGATCTGGATTACAGATGCTGCGAGAGAGGGAGAGAGACACTCTCTCCCTCTGGATTACTTAAGAGAGTAAGTTTGAGACTGTCAGTGGCCATCTTTTTCTCTTGCCATTTAGTAGTTCTTGCTTGAGAGTGAAGCTAATACAAAGAGAAAAACAGAGATGAAAGACAAATAGAGCTCTATCATTTTTTGAGTTTCTGGACTCAGCTGTAAAGTCTAAATTTTTTATCTCTCCCTTATGTTAAAAAAAAAAAAACTTTTTTGCTTTTTAGAGTTGAGTTTCTGTTGCTGTAACCAAAAGAGACCTGGTCACAACTCTTTAAGGAGAGGACAGACTTTACAGTTATAACATTCAGTACTTCTTTAATTTCTGGAATTCTCTTCTTCTATCAGGGATAAACTCCAGACCCTGTTTGTTCCTATTGCTTTCTTTCTTTTTTTTTTTTTTGTCTTTTGCCTTTTTATCTAGAGCCGCACCCGCGGCATATGGAGGTTCCCAGGCTAGGGGTCTAACAGGAGCTGTAGCTGCCAGCCTACGCCACAGCCACAGCAATGCGGGATCTGAGCCGCGTCTGCAACCTACACCACGGCTCACGGCAACGCCGGATCCTTAACCCACTGAGCAAGGCCAGGGATCAAACCCGCAACCTCATGGTTCTTAGTCGGATTCATTAACCACTGAGCCACGAAGGGAACTCCTGTTCCTATTGCTTTCTAAAGTTTTTCCCTGAGCCCTTCAATTTCAGCTACTTCTTTCACTAGTTACCAGAGTCTTATAATAAAGACATACACACAGTTTAAATCAGGTCATCTCCTTTAGGCATCTTTAAAAGTATGCTTTGTTCTTAGCTGTACATAATGGTTGAGATCAGTGAGTCTCGCCTGGTATTGGCATGTGAACCAAAATCGCTTATTCTGTTTTTATTTTTTTTTTATTTATTTTTTTATTTTTTTCTATCCTCCTCCTGACTTCAGGGTTATTTTTTTTTTCTCTTAATGGATTTTATTTCATTCTGTTTTTAAATTACAATTGCCTAAGACCCAAATTTCAATGAGCTGCTTCCAAAACTCAGAGGTTGAGGAACTAAAGTGTATTTTTTTAAAAGCTTTGCTTTTCATATTTATCTCTGGTTTAAGAAACATCTGTAACTATTTTAGGTAAGTACCTTCTTTACAAAACAGTAAAGGACTGAGTCAATGGTTCCTAAACCTGGTTAATAATCAGAATCATGGTGAGCTCTTCAAAAAAATAGATTCTTGAGAAAAATTTATGGACATTTTGATCTAATGGGTCTTTTAGAAACTTGAATGGCTGGCTCCCTGAGTGTTTTGGATGACCATTCAGGTGCAAGAACTACTGGATTAAGTGATGGGCCAAGTGAACCCTCATGAATCTATGTTTTCAGTCATTCTGCAGACACAGAGCAAAGAGGCTTTGAAGGGATAAACACAGGCTAAGATTTGGAAGGCTTGGGACTGGCCAGTATTTGTCTGCACAATGACATGTGTTGCACATGGACCAGCCAGGCTGAAAGAACGGGCCAGATCATACTATTTACAAAACAAAACCAGATCTGGTTATCCTAAAGGAAACATAAACTGAAAGCCAGTACAAGTTCACATCTCTAGGTTTCATCATTCTGGTCTTTTCTCTGTGTGCATTCATGCACGAGTGTTGTTCTAACATCTCCACAAGGTGTATCCTAAATAAAATGCTATTTAGGTGAGGAATTTTGTCTTTCTCTTACTAGAACGTTCAGGGAGTATCCCCTGGTCCAAATGGAAATAAATGGGAGTAAAACAGAAGGGAGGATAAAAGAGAAGATTCTACCTGAATCTCTGAGCTTTTGAAATTATCCATGACGAAACAGTGGAGCAGAGGACTTTGGCTTACCAGCTTCTCATATGTGATGCAGGTGTAAAACAGGCTGGGGGCTACTATTCCCAGGCAGACAGTGGCAAAATAAGTAGAATGGCACTGATGTGCTATTAAGAACACTGCTGGAGTTCCCTTCGTGGCTCAGTGGTTAACGAATCCGACTAAGAACCATGAGGTTGCGGGTTCGATCACTGGCCTTGCTCAGTGGGTTAAGGATCCGGCGTTGCCGTGAGCTGTGGTGTAGGTTGCAGACGAAGCTCGGATCCCGCATTGCTATGGCTGTGGCGAAGGCCGGCAGCTACAGCTCCTGTTAGACCCCTAGCCTGGAAACCTGCATAAGCCGCGAGTGCGGCCCTAGATAAAGGCAAAAAGACAAAAAAAAAAAAAGAACACTGCTGATTTCCTCATTAGCCTTTTTTCTCCTCACTGTTAACAGCTTTTTCTACCTTACTCTCCAGGCTGAAGACAATGGAAATGCTGCACAGGACAGCTCACTGTTTCCTTTCGAGGTGATGCATATTAATTCTGTAGCCACTAGGAACCCAAGCACATCAGTAAGGATTCCCACTGTCTTCCCAATCACTATTTCAGTCCATCTAGAAGAGGAGCGCCTGCATATGCGTCAAGCGCTTTCATTTTATTTCAAGCCTGGCTTAGCCTCTAATAGCTCAATTAAGTCACAGCAAAGCCATTAGAAATCAATAATCGCACAAAACGGTAGCATGAATTTCTGCAGTTCTTTTTACCATGCAGTTAACTTATTATTCTTTACCTCTATTATGTTATTTTAAAATGTATGCCCTAAAGTTTTAGCTAGGATGTGTTCTGATATGACAGTGTTCGCCATATCTGAAAACAGACCTTACATGGATATGTTAATAAGACATTTAAAGCCTCCCTCTAAGAACTCATCGAGACAAATGTGATCCCACTCATCCCACACAGCAGTGCGGCTTTACCAAATTAGAGCTGAGGTTTTAGGACATAGAGGCGGAGTAAAGAAGGGAAGTTGACCAGAAACTGGCCAAGTAAATGATGTAGCTAATGTAATGGTGATTATAGTTTTGATACATTTCACTGGTGTTATTTTTCCCTACCCTGCCATTCCCCCACTTATTGAATTGATGGCACTTACTATTTCATTACTTAGTGGATACCATCTAGGAGGAAATACCTTAAAGCTCAGCTTTAAGTTTCAAGCTACGTGTTTTAATGTTCAGAGTGACATAACAGGTTTGAAAGCCAGGCTGTGGTGAAAATAAAAGGTTTTCTAAATTCCAAAAGAGTTGTATTACCTATTAAAAGCAAAGTTTGGAGATGCACAGGCGTTACTGTATGTCTTAACAAAGAAGGATGTGGTGCAGGGAACATTCTTGACAACAAGAAGGGGAACAGTCCTCGGGGACTGATGCCCAAGATGAAGAAGAGAGGAGGTGAAGATGGAGTGATCAGTGAGTGCCCGGGCTCACCCTCTCGCAGGGCTGAAACCTCAAACCAGAGCAGCTGGAAGGAACTGGACTGCATGGAAGTTGCTCCTTTGTCCAGGGAATAGCTCAGCAACATGTAAGTCCTCGCATTCAGCCAGCACCAGGGCAGCAGCAGAGGAGAAAGGCTAGTCCAAAAACTTGAGGACAGCCTTCCAATGGCCTGCCCACCTCTGCAAAGTATGGAGTAAGCAGCTGAAAGTTCTCAGATCTCCAATGGGTGCCAAAAAATTGCTGAGATAAAAAGTGGATCCCTCTCCAGCAATTCTACTCCCAGATGTATACCTGAAAGGACTGAAAGCATGGGCTTAAACAGATACTTCTACACCCCTGCTCATAGCAGATTAGTCACAATAGCTAAAAAGCAAAAATAATCCAAGATCTATCAACAGATGAATGGGTAAATAAAATGTGGTAGAGACAAACAATGGAATAATATTTAGCCACAAAAAGGGATGAAATTCTGACACATGCTTCAACTTGGATGAACCCTGGAAACATCATGTTAAGTGAAATAAGCCCGACACAGAGGACAAAGGCTAGATGATCTCACTTACATGAGATACGTAGAATAAGCAAATTCATCATGATAGAAAACAGAACAGAAGTTACTAGGATCTGGTGGGGAGGGGAGAATGGGGAGTCATTGTTTAACAGGTACAGAATTTATGTTGGGGATAACGATAAAGTTCTGGAAATGACTAGTGGTGACTGAATAACATGGCAAATATACTTAATGCTATTGAAGTATACACCTAAAAATGGTTAAAATGGTATATTGTACATTATGTACACTTTACAACAATAAAAAAAAGTTTAAGTAGACCCTCAGTGGCCTGGCCAAAAGGCCAGGAGGCTACCTAGTGTTCAAAGGCCTGGGCAGAGACAATGGACTTCAGCAGTGAACGCCCACAAGACATACCAACAAACCAGCCCCAAACACCTGTGGCTCAGGCTTCTCAGTGTTCTGTTCAATGAGGGACATTTCCAGAGGCCAGTGCAACCTCAGAAGACAACACCAGAGCCAGAGGGACATTACGTATCTCCCCACCAAGCTGCACCCATGCTGAAAGGATACACAAGCTTCCTCCCTGCACCCTGATGCCACCTCTGGTTGGAGAAGTGGCTAGAGAAAGGGAAAAAAAACTGGTAGAGAAAAGGGAAAAAAGAGTACCGGCAGAGGTATTTAACTCTGAATTGATTAATTACCCCCAAGTGACAAAGTTGGGTTTTTTTGTCTTTTTAGGGCCACACCTGCGGCATATGGAGGTTCCCAGGGTAGGGGTCTAATTGGAGCTGTAGCTGCTGGCCTATGCCACAGCCACAGCAACACCAGATCCAAGCCGCGTCTGCGACCTACACCACAGCTCATAGCAATGCCCGATCCTTAACCCACTGAGCGAGGCCAGGGATCGAACCCACAACCTCATGGCTCCTAGTTAGATTCGTTTCCGCTGCATCACGACAGGAACTCCCGTGACAAAGTTTTAACTAAGAATAGGAATAAAGGTTGAAGAGGGCAGGATAAAATCAGTTGCATAAATTTATTTTATTTTACTTATTTTTCTGTTTATGCAAGTTCCAGTCTCCCACATAATCTGGTGTGTGAGGGAGGCCTTTGGTCCTCAGTCTGGCATAGCAATCGGGTATATATTGCTATTTTTTCCTCATTAGTTTCCAAAGCATTCTTTTAAAGATTTCTTACAAGATTAAACAACAGAAACAAAATAGGTGAATTTGCTCCTGTTACTGAATTGCTGCCCCCAAATTCTACCCATTCTTCTTTTTATTAGTGGTGTATAAGGTTTTCCATCTCTTTTTTCCTTCACTGCATTTAACTTGAGTTATCCCTAAGTGGAGCCGTACTTTTTTGCCTTACACTCTTTTTATTAACTTTGGATAGAAATATAGAAAGACTGAGCATTTCTTTCAGTCTCTCACGGGTATTTCTCTCATCCATGAATTCAAAAAATAATTTAAAAAATACTCAACCAACAGTGCCAGGTCTTTGAGATGACATCACTGAAATGAGAAGCCATTACAAAAAAAAAGGAAAGAAAAACGGGTTCCATTGCTTTAGTCATTGGAGGACATCAATTAAAGAGAGACACTTGCCTTCTGACATTTTTTTAATCCCAATAGGCAGAACTGAAATTGACTACTATTGGCAAGTTTAACCCTCTACTGAGAAAAACTTAGTGAGCTAGAAAATTAAACACAGTCAAACTAGGTGAAAAATGATGTAGGTAATACATTTATGGTTGGATGTGAAGGTCTTTGGACTGCAATTTCTTGCTCTTTCAGAGTTTTCTGGGAATTCTCTCCCTCCACTACTGAATGTGGTTAATTTATTTCCCAGTCTGCTGATTCTGCCTGTCACAGGAGCCTCCAGGGGAAGCCGTAGGCTCTGCATTACCTTCAATATGCTGACAAGGCTAAAAATAAAACTATCTTAAACCCTCAATCTGTTGTCCAGCATTTAGATTACACATTGCTGTGTTGAGGTTGCACACTTGTAACCACTTTTCCTTTTTTTTTAATAATTTTTATTTTTTATTATAGTTGGTTTACAGTGTTCTGTCAATTTTCTACTGTACAGCAAAGTGACCCAGTCTTATACACACACACACACACGCACGCATGCGCGCGCGCACACACACACATATATACATTCTTTTTCTCACATCATCCTCCATCACAAGGAACTAGATATAGTTCCCAGTGCTATACAGCAGGATCTCATTGCTTATCCATTCCAAGTTTCCAAAGTCTTATAAGCTCAATTAGACAAAAATGTGTCTTTTAAAAAAATTTTGATGGGAGTTCCCATTGTGGCTCAGTGGAATTGAATCGGACTAGCATCCACAAGGACGCAGGCTCGATCCTTGGCCTCGCTCGGTGGGTTAAGGATTTGGCGTTGCTGTGAGCTGTGGTGCAGGTCACAGAGGCAGTTCGGATCTGGCATTGCTGTGGCTGTGGTGTAGGCCAGCAGTTGCAGCTCCAGTTCGACCCCTAGCCTGGGAACCTCCATATGCTGCGGGTGTGGTCCTAAAAATGACCCCCCCAAAAATTAAAAATTAAAATAATTTTAAAATTTCGATACAATTTAATCCATTTCTAGTGGTGACCCTATAAACTCTTAACTTAAATTCTCAAAGGGCATTTCCCTATCTCTCTTATTGATCAGTCAAACAGTTATGTCTATTTTTGTACTTGACAAAGCAATATATTGGCAAACTGTGACATGACAATATAGTTCAAGAATGCTACGTGGCTCCTTCACTGCTTGTGTATGTTCCCATCAGCCTTGTGCCTTGACTAGCGCACAGTCTACCTGCAGAGCCTTCTCAGGTCATCCCCAACTGGGCTCTCCTGGCCCTGCACACACTGTGTTGAATGCCTTTGGGTGTTTAACTTGGCATTCTTGTCTGCTTACGACAAAGAACATGTTAATGCTTTATTCACAAACACTCAAAAGGGACTGGAATATGTCAGCTCTCCAAAGATTAATCCATCAGTTTAATAAAATTTCAATTCTGATTTAAAAAAAAATAGAACTTGGAAACAATACTGGAGGTGGTGAAGGGAAAGGGGGTTTGAAAAATCGTTCTAAAGTAAACAAAAAATAATTGCACAAAAACAGGCAAGAATGTTTCAAAGAGAAAAGAAGAGCTAGTCCTAAATACAATAAAAACGGTAAAGTATGTAAGCCTGTAATACCTAGAACAGTGTAGTGGGAGTGAAAAAAATCAGTGCTACCTAGGGAAAGGGTATATATAATTGTACATAATAACAGTACATAATAAATACATTATTTTAAATTCATGGTAAGAATATTAATTATTTAGCAAATAATGTTGGAAACAATTTGCTAAGGTTCCCACCTCACGTCTTAGATAAAAGGTAATTCTTACATATTTTCAAGACCTCAATTCACTTGCCTTGGAACAAATTCTAACCCAAGTATTAATACTTTTATAAGACATTTGTTAAAGTCAATTGACCTATTCAGTGAGGATATGAATATGTTTTTCCATGACTCTTTAATCTTCAAATAAAATGATGGTTGTAGATACTTTCTTTAAGAAAAAGGTAAGTTCTTAATGCATTAAACAGTACAGTATAAATGCTAAGCACAAAAATACCAGAAAGAGATAACAGAAAACTACTCATATAATTTGGGAGTGGGAAATGCTTTCTAAGCATAATACAAAAAGCCAAAATTTATAAAGCAGAAATCATAAACTCAAATAAATACAGAGACCAAACAGAGAACATAAATGAACAATTACCAAACTAAATCAAAGAATTCTCCTTTCAGAGTTCCACTGTGGCACAGTGGATTAAGAACCTGACTGCAGTGGCTCAGATTGCTGTGGAGGTCAGCGTTCAATCCCTGGCCCTGCACAGTGAGTTAAAGGATCTGGCACTGCCGTAGCCGCAGTGTAGGTCACAGCTGCGGCTCAGATTCAATCCCTGGCCCATGAACTTCCATTTGCCACAATGTGGCCATAAAAAAAAAAAAAGATTTTTTTTTTTACTTTATATTCTCTTGCACATAAAAAAGTCATAAACATATATGTATAAACAAATATTTTTAAGTCTGTATACATTTAAGAACCACAATCAACTCCAAATGGCAACCAATGTACCCTGGAGTTTAAAAGTTCTGGCTTTGGAATCAGACAACTTATATTTGAGTCCTGGTTCTGCTAGGTAAAAGTAAGGTGATAACAAATCAAAAATACTGCATTTGTATAACTCAAAGACTAATGTGCAAACAAAAATAAAAATGGAGTTGTAAATACTATATTAGTCAGGGCTTTACTGCTGTTTGTGCATCTAATTAGAATATTTGTTATCTTAGTTTTTGCATTAGGCTCCAAAGTGCATCTTGGTTTGCAGTTATGAAATGTTTCTAGAAAAAATTGGATGTGTGACCACAAAATCTAATTAACTATTTTGTAATGCTAAAAAGATGCCAATATAAAATTAATAATAGGTTTTCTTTTGGAAATAACTCTAGCTTCCATTTATCATGTAGATTTAAGCTCTTATTGGATTACTATTAATATATTGTGACAATTAATGCAAAACCACTGAAGAAACTAAAAATCCTCTGAAGTATAATTAGAAGTGAGAAATGTTCTGAGTCCCAGGATTTTATTTTCTGACCATGTATATTCTGACCAACATAAATAATACCCTGATGGCAGGTTCAAGAATTCAATTGACTAATTTAACCAAACTCTTTTGAAGATCCAGCATTCTCACTAAACAAGTACAAACAAGTACTGTGCTGTAAAACAGAACATGCTTCATCATCATTCATCCAGAAGGTACACAGACAGGGCTGCATGAACACTGCATTGGAAAGTAAAGCTTTGGCACTTAGGTACCAAGGTTAAAGCCCACAGTCCCCCAAATATATCCACTTCTTAAATCTCAAACTATACTATATCTCCACTATACTATGCCGAACCACCAGAACCTCAAACTTGGTCTCAATACGGAAGAAGACGCTGAACTGAGAAAAAGAGAATGCTGGATGACAAATAGTGTCAGGTAAGTCAAGCTTATGATGCACTTTTGAGGCCATGCACAGGCACAAAGGCGTTTACACAGCGCATCTGACAGTCAGGCTGAACAAAAGAAATTCGGTCAACTCACCATCCTGGGAACATGACTGTATTGACTTACACAACCCAAATTACCCCATTTCTTTTCTACAGGTATAAAAGGTATCCACGCAAGCTTAATATGACTGTAGTGAATTTGAAAGATGCATCACTGCCTTGCAATTACATAAGGCTGCATACATTTCAGGGAATAGAAAGGATATACCGGTTGTCTGTAGTAGAGGTAGGATGAGAATCAAGTTTTCCAGCTTATGGTGTAATGCTCCTTTCTTACTGCAGGGCATAATTATAAAAACATGCCACGATAAATGAAAAAAAAAAAAAAAGAAACACAACATAGTCTGTGAGGGAAAGCTAAAGTAAATGGATTTATACGATCAGCAGGAAGCATTTTTCAACTTTGACAAGCAGTTTTCTTGGATTTGCTGACATCAGAACAATAAAATAATGGGTCATATTTCTTTCCTTAAACTTTAATATGATAAGTTATTTTTGTGTCATTTATACTATAAATCAAGTTAAAATGTGTAGACCAATTTAACAACAAAAGACTAATTTGTCTTATATTAGATAAATCATTAGGTAGTAAATGGTGCTCTTGAAATACAACATGAGGCTGCAAGTAAAAATATATATTACTCTGGAGTTCCCTTTGTGGCTCAGTGGTTAACAAATCCGACTAAGAACCATGAGGTTGCGGGTTTGATCCCTGGCCTTGCTCAGTGGGTTAAGGATCTGGCGTTGCCGTGAGCTGTGGTGTAGGTTGCAGACGTGGCTCGGATCCCACGTTGCTGTGGCTGTGGCGAAGGCCGGCAGCTACAGCTCCTGTTAGACCCCTAGCCTGGGAACCTCCATATGCTGCGGGTGTGGCTCTACATAAAAGGCAAAAAGACAAAAAAAAAAAAATATATATATATATATATAACTTTTTGTTTAAATAATAATGGCAGGAAATTCTTTTCTAATATTGACACTGAAAATAATACTAACACGTCTGTTCAATTATAAGACATAAGTTTAATTTCATGTATAAACCTTCATTTTGATTTCAGATTATGTAACTAAATATGCTGAATTTTATAACTGATTTACTCATGTTATATCTAAATTTATGGACAGTATTTTAATTGTTCTTTGTTCCTTGCAATTCCCTGGTAAAGGGAATAGCTACTTTAATAATAAATAACAACAGTGAATAGCTATTAAGTGCTTCCTATGTGCCAAGCATAATAGCCCTTTGCAAGCATCATCTGACTGATGATTGATTGATTGTCTTTTTAGGGCTGCACCAGGCATATGGAAGTTCCCAGGCTAGCAGTGGAACTGGAGATGTAATGGCTGGCCTACGTACAGCCACAGAAACACCAGATCCAAGTAGCATCTGTGACCTACACCACAGCTCAGGGCAATGCTGGATCCTTAACCCACTGAGCAAGGCCAGGGACTGAACCTGTGTCCTCATGGATGCTAGTCAGATTCATTTCCACTGAGCCATGACGGGAACTCTGTGTTATCTTATTTAAATATCATTACCATCCTATGAAGTAGTTATCGTAAGTTCACCCAGTTTAAAGATGAGCAACTGAATTATGGTGAGTTTCAACAACTTCTAAAGTCATTCGGTTACTACTAGCAGAACCAGGACTCAAATATAAGTTGTCTGATTCCAAAGCCAGAACTTTTAAACTCCAGGGTACATTTTAGTCTTTTCCAGAAAGGATAAAACTCACAGGTGCAATTAAGTGCTTCTATTTTGTGGCTCCTTCTTCCCTGAGCTACCGGCTATCAGTGTGTTTTCCTCATCTTAGGTCTGTGGTTCACAAGTGTAAGTGTGCAAAAATCCTCTTGGGATCCTTACTGAAATCAGAGTCCAAGACTTTGTGTTAAATATGGAGGCCTGACCAAGTGCAGCAGAGACCAGAGAACAGCAACCCTGATCAGAGCTGAAAGATGGCAAGACTCAGAAAAAGCAAAAGGACTCCTTAAAGAGTGTCTAATATGATGAAGCCTTAGTGAAAATGGTAAAGAGACAATAATGGCAAAACAGGCCAAGAAGTAAGGAAGAGTAATTACAAACTACAGGAAAGCAAAAAGCTGGACAGGAAGGAAATGTTATCCTACCACACTCCTCTGTGGGCAATATTTACAAATACTAATATTGTGACCAAGAGCCATGGTGTAAGCAGTAATAATCAATGTTTTTAAAAGAGAGAGTAATATCACCATATGGGAATGTTGGGAGGTGGAAGATGCGTTAGTGTTAAAAAAAATATGTCTTTGTCTACCATAGCAAGAAGTTAGTAGGTGATGTGTAAAAAATTTTTAAAGGAAATAGCAAGCAGGAAAGGCATATTGTTTAGAGAAATTGAAGTAACTGCCAGAAGAAATTGCTCTAACAGTATGAAATAAATTACTTGGGAAGTGGGGTGGTGATGAAGTGGAATATGCTACAATAGGATGCAGTTATAAAAATTTGATACTATTCAGTTTTTAAAATGTGTACATGTGTGTTTAGGTAGGTATGTGTATATGCATACTTCTCATGGGATGTGAATAGCTGTTGTGTTTAACTTTTATCCAAGAGTTTAGAACTGACCGCCATCGTTTAGAATAGACTTCAACTTCTTGCAAGATTTATGTTCTTATACCCATTGTGCCAAAAGAAATATAAATGCCAGTTAGAAACAAAACTCACTATAAGATTTAGTGCAGGTTGCTGTTTCTCTGAAATTTAAGTCTTTACCTCTATCTTAAGAGAGAAGAGAGAAGCAGTTTGCTTTTTTTAACCCTATCCCAGATTTCCTTAGCTTTCACTGCATAATTTTTTTTTTTTTTTTGTCTTTTTGGCTTTATGTAGAGCCGCACCCGCGGCATATGGAGGTTCCCAGGCTAGGGGTCTAACAGGAGCTGTAGCTGCTGGCCTTCGCCACAGCCACAGCAACGCGGGATCCGAGCTTCGTCTGCAACCTACACCACAGCTCACGGCAATGCTGGATCCTTAACCCACTGGGCAAGGCCAGGGATCGAACCCGCAACCTCATGGTTCTTAGTCGGATTTGTTAACCACTGAGCCACGAAGGGAACTCCTCACTGCATAATTTAGAATGTGTCGATTAAGTTATACTTAATGAACGGAATTTTTTTTGCACAAATGATCTCATTTTGAGTAAGCAGCTGAATACTTGGAATCTCAGTTCTTTCAGACACAGGAGAGACAGAGTTCATTTTAAGTGCTTTACATTCGGTAAACTGTACTTTCTCAATTGTTCTGAACTGGTAAACAAGTGTAATTATTCCTACTGCAAATAATAGGTTAATAGCTAGATATTAACCAGAAAAGCCAACAATGAAGCTGGCTAATCACTGCTATGACAATCTTCTGTATTATTTTCACATGTGTCTCATAAAACTGTCAAAGTTGAATGGCAAGCTGCAGCTTTGAGAAAATGACTCTACTAGCCCAGAAGATTTTAGTAGAAAGAGAATGTTAATAGAAAATAACTTATCTCTTTGGACTTGATCCTAAATACACTGCAAGGGAAGGAAACTGGCAAAAAAAAGAAAAAAAGACATTACATAAAAATCTGATGCCCTCCCCGTCTTTCCTTCTTTCTTTCTTTCCCCCTCTCTCCTATCTCCTTCTTTCTCTTTTTCTAAGGAAAAACTGATCTTCAGATCAAGAGAGACCAAAAATTTCTATGATGTCCTTGGTTATCCTCAGGATGCACACTGAGGATGATGTAAAGACTAGGTTTGATCGGCCCTATGACACGATTTTAATATTACCTTGATACACAGGGGAATTATCTAAAACAAAATGAGTGGGATCAAAGAATGATGCAAGTGAGATGGCTAATTAATACCCACAAATATTAAATAGTCTCAAAAACATATGATAAATGACCAAAAGTAGAGTTTTATGTTCATATTCTTGAAATCACTATTAACAACCATGTTAAAGGGAAACCATTTTATATCATCCTTTTATCCTCATACCTATCTTGGTTCAACACAGGGATTCAAAACTGTTTCTTGAATACTCATCAAACATTAGCCATTCTAGTACATTTCTGATTTTTGTCATATATGTCAACTGTTAAATGAATATTTTTATTTTAATTGATTTACTTTTAAATTTGAGGTTTTGCTCTAAGAGCAAAATAATGGAATTGATTTTTTTATCTAGTGATATTTGTAAATTCTACAGTATAAAGAAACAGTAACATTTGCAATTAAGGTCAGGCCAACCTGAATTTAAACTCTAGCCCTAAAACTTCCTGATGTTCCCTGACGTGTACAAAAAGAATACAGATACCTTCCTCACAAGATGGTTATGTGGCTTGAATAAGATAGTATAGGGAGAACATCTAAGATATGACAGGTGTTTAGTACTAAAGACCATTGTCAATGGCGTGCAATTGGAAATGGTTTTTTCCAATCATCCTGAAGGAGACAATAAAAAGAAAGTTTCCCTGAATAAATACCATCTCCTTAATGCACTACCAGCAGAAACTTTTCCAGAGGCAATGATCAGACTCTTCTTGCCGAATTGGAAAATGGTTAAATGAAGAATCATTTGCCTTCCTCCAGCTAGGGTGGGAAGGGAGAAGAGAGCTCAAACCTCCATCCCTACCCACATACTTCTTAGCCCCTTCCTCTGAATTTCTCTTCCACTTTCCCTGAGAAGGAGGAAGAACTGCATTCCTTTTAAACTTGTACAACCTCAAAAGAAACTGCCCCGTGCTGCTACCCTATTTCCCTAAACAAAATTTTAAAAGGTAGAACCCCCAAATCTTAAATTTTTTGAAAGGAGAATATCATAATCATCTCCTTCCCTGTTTAATTCTTCAATTCTCATTTTCATACTCTCTCCCCTCTCCTTTCCTCTCAAGCTGATGTTCTCTAAAGCTCACAGTGTCACTCAAAACCATCTTTCACTTCTGAACTCTGGAGTCATCCACTCCTTAAATTCCACATTGATGGAGTTCCCGTCATGGCTCAGTAGTTAACAAACCTGACTAGTATCTATGAGGACACGTGTTTGATCCCTGGCCCCACTCAGTGGGTTAAGGATCTGGTGTTGCCATGGGCTGTGGTGTAGGTCGCAGATGCGGCTCGGATCCTGTGTTGCTGTGGCTATGGTGTAGGCTGGCAGCTACAGTTCCGATTCAACCCTTAGCCTGGGAACCTCCATATGCCACAGGCATGGCCCTAAAAAAGACAACCAAAAAAAAAAAGCTCCACACTGGCTTCTGACTTTCTAAAGTACAGTTATATGTGTACGCATATGGATTTGTGGTCTTTTATAACAAGGACTGGCTGCTTCTAATTCTTCCATGGTTCTGCATCCACTTGCTTTTTATGCCAGCAGGGACATCTGGCACTAGTCTCTTTCTTAGTTTCTCCTCTGATATACTATGGGACCTAAGCACTTGTATCAAAGTTGATGTCTGTGACTATGGAATAGATTTTCCTTTAGGGAGCCTCTAACTTCCTCTAAGGGAAAACTGAAACCTTGTCCCCACTGGTACCACATTAGAAAAAGTAAGCCAACTGAGACATGCTGCTAGTTGCTTATCCAGCCTCCCACTGCCCCTTCTTGCTAAGAGAAACCAGCTTTTCTTCAAGCGTTGGGCAGCCACAGGCTTTTGGTCCCTCTCCATGCCCATAGACTCAAAATGTGATCTCCTGATCAGCAGCAGCAGCATCCTCTAGAAACCTGTGAAAAAGGCAAATTATTTCCCCCCTCCCACCTAGTGAACCAGAATCTCTGAGGGTAGGCTTCAGAAGTCTGTGCTTGAGAGCCCCTCGTAAATCCAGTAATTCTCAATCCTGGCCGTACATTAGAATTATCTAAAGAGCTTTAAAAAAAAAAAAGTCAGTGCTTGAGGATCACTTCCAAAGATTATGATTTAATTGTTCTGGGATGGTGATCAGGCACAGATTTTTTAAAAGCCAAGCCAAGAGTGAGACTCACTGATCTAACACAATAGATGTAGATTCAGTCCTTGTGAGGCATGGACTTGGATATAACCCTGGTTAAGATACAAGGGGACGTAGGAGGGGAGGGAGAAATAGGAGCAACAGGAATTCTGCTGGAAAAACTTCCTTCATTTTGAAAAGGATCTTGAGACAGTGAATTGGTCCTTCTGTCCTTGGCTAATGCTTGCAGCTGAGGGGAAAGTCAAACCCAGGGCCCTTCTATTCATTGACCTACTGAATCCAACCCTGAAACTGACTATTCAAGCCTTCTTTTGTGACATAATAAATGTTCTTATAGCTTACAGCATATTAGTTGGGCATATTTGTAGATAAAAGCATCATTGCAGGGACACAAACTGATGTGAACCTAACGAAGCACTGTGTTTAACTTTGTGTTTCAGATGAATAAAAAGGTGATCTTTGTTATTCTGAGGGTTCCAAAGTGTAAGAATTTTCAAGAGGACACATTGAAAATGAAGCTTCCCTTTTTAATGAAAGATATTCTAGTAGTCATATTTCAGTAATTTTTTTTCCTTAAGAGTAAGTATAAAACAATGTTAGCGCTGAAAATACAGTGCTATCAGATTAATCTAAAATTCTATATTTTCAGAATTCCATAATTCTAAAATAATCTTAGAAAAATGAAAAATCAGTTATTGTGCTCTTCAGGTCTTGAATCTCATGCAAAGCCTACTTACAGTAATTCAGGAACCTATTTTGCCATTTTGTGTCACTAACATTGAAATGATTGATTTTCTGAAATGTACACATCTTCTGAAGTGTGGTTGCTCAAACTCAAAGCTATCAACAGTAGCTCTGAAGTAGTTGTTGAAGTAACATTAAACTTCAAGTAAGGTACATGCTGTTCAATGGTATTTCCCTTGCTGCTTTTTGTCTGTTTTGCATTTGCAAATTCTCCCTGAGAAACTGGAAGACAATCTACATAGGTTGAAGAAACTGGCCCTTCTTTAAGTCTCTTTCCTGAATCTCAGAAGAACAAATGTCCTTGCTTAAGGATGCTTAACCCTCCACCTGTGTACTTATATTAGTCTGCCTTTCTTATGCCCCTAGGCTTTCCTCCTTTATACCAGCATCCCTCCTCCCTCCCATAACCATACAAGTCTTTCCATTTGCCTAAAATATCCCCTTTCCTAGCCTCCCCTCACCTCGTATTACTACACCCTGAATACTCCCTCACTGCTACACTTCTGGAAAATAATATCTATATCACTTGTGTTCAGATCGTGGGCCCACACCAGCAGCATCATTATCAACTGGTTTGGCAGACAAACAGCCTTCAAAGACATCCATGTCCTAATTCCTGCACTCTGTGACTATGTTATGGTACACAGCAAAAGGGTCCTTGCAAATATGATTAAGGTTAAGAACCTTGAGGTGGGAAGAGTACCCTGGATTATCCAGGTGGACACAACCTAAACATTTGAATCCTTAAAATTAGAGAATTTTCCCCAGAGTGAAGAGAGGGTAGATGTGACAATGAAAGAACAGTCAAAGAGATGCAACAATGCTGGCTGTACAGATGGAGGAAGGAGGGCCATTCCAATGCATGATCATCCGTGATTCTCTTTTACTCTACCTTTCACACCTGTTCACAAATCATTTCAGTTGTATTTTGACAACATCCCTGAACCTCATCCCTTCCCTGTGTCATTGGACTGCAGTCCTACTTCAGTGTTTCTCAAAGAACAATTTCAAACAGGGCATCGGAATCACACGTGGAACTTGTCAAAATTCCTAGAACCCAACCTAGCCTCACCTGAATCAGACCTTCAGTGGGCTGGGTACCTGGGAATCTGCATTGTAAGAAAATAACCATACACACTATTATATATAAAATAGATAGGAAACAAGGATCTATGGTATAGCACAAGGTAACCTACTCAATACCGTGTAATAACCTACATGGGAAAAGAATCTGAAAAGAAATAGATACATGTATAACTGATTTACTGTGCTGTACATCTGAAACTAAGACAACTTTCTAAGTCATCTATACTCCAATAACATTTATTTAAAAGAAAAAAGAAAATAACCAAGATGCTTTTTATGCTACCAAATTACAAAAAGCCTTAGGTCAGCTTTCAACTGCTGACCTGAAATTCTATCCTTGGCCTTTGTATTTGTCTCTCTCTTCCTGCAAAACAAATTACCACCACTTTAGTGGCTTAAAAAAACACATATATTATCTCACAGTTTCTATGGGTCAAGAGACACAGCTTAGCTGGATTCTTTATGCAGGGTCTCTCAAGACTGCAATTAATGTACTTCGGCCAAGCTGCACTCTCATCTGGAGGCTAAACCAGGGAAGAATCTATTTCCAAGCTCATTTAGGTTGTGGGCAGAATTCACTTTCTTGATGTATGACTGAGGACACTGGCTTCTTACTGGCTACCAGCTGGAGCTTGCCTTCAGGTTCTAAAAGCCACCTGCCGTTCCTGCCACAAGCAGTTCAAGCAATGATAAAAGAGGAAATTTTGCGTTTCTCCCTTAGATATTCTACAGACATCAAATAATGGAGATTTTCTTTTTGAAGATGCTTGAATCTATATTTCAACTGAGTTATAGTTACATGATTTAAAAATTAGAAATAAGCCAAATCCCAATGTTATAAAATATTACTTTCAAAGTCTATGACACTCTATATAAGACTCTCAGGGGTGTTGGTTAAAACTGCACCTTCTAGAACCGCACCCCTACCCCCACCCCATTTAGATTTCTTATTCACTAAGTTTTCATGTTTAACAAGCACAGCAGCTGAATCTAATTCAGAGGATCTAAGGCTCATGCTTTGGTAACCACTACTCTATAAGATATAATGGAAAATAAACATATATAAGTTTAAATGTCTTGTTTTCGACTGTAAACAAAATCTTTGAACAGTTATAAAATTACATGCAAGAGAAAAAAATCCTTCAGTTACAATAGTGATGATTTAGCTACTTCCAAAATTATGCAAAAGTGAATAGTTCAAATCGACAACATAATTTTACAAATCGAAGATACTCTATGATGACCAATCATTACCTAACATTTATGAAATCAATCTAAACTGTAACCACAAAATTTCACTAAATTGAATTAGCTGAAAAAATTTCAACCAACTTTATGTTCATCTTCCAATAAGGAACCAGTTCAGTCTTTTCTTTGCTCAATAAGAATGCAAACAATGAAATCCTGCTGTATAGCACAGGGAACTATTATCTAGTCACTTGTGATAGAGCATGATGGAGGATAATGTGAGAAAAAGAATGTATACATGTATATGCGTGTGTGTGCGACTGGGCTATTTTGCTATATAGTAGAAAACTGACAGAACAACTGTAAACCAAACGATAATGGAAAAAATAAAAATCATTAAAAAAACAGCAATAATTCTATTTTTCTAGGTTTCTATTTCTTACTCAGGGTTTGTTTTGTTTTTGTTTTTTTTTTGTGAGTGAGGCCTAATCAAGGCAACACAATGCAGTATAAATCTATCAATCAGCAAACACCAATGGGAAAAAAACCTATAAAATCATGTTTAAAATTTATATAGCCCTGTTTGTCTTTGTAGAAGATAGATTACAGATAACTGGAATATAAACTCAGGTTTAGTTTACTACCTTGCACTGAAATATCTGAAAGCAGAATTTTTTTACTGCCCTGCCTATCTGGAAAGTTCTATATGATACATTTAGTGAATACAGTACTAACCTAGAAGCTAGAGGCACAGACTCTATATCTTTGTATTCCATTATCAGCCTCTAGTGAAGAATCATTGTATAATTTAGGATTCTTCCCTACAGTAAATCCAACTATTTCAGGTAATATGGACACCTTCCTCTCCACTTCCATCCCAAATTATCTAGCTTAGCTGTATGACTATTCCCTAATACATCAATTGGTGGTGGAAATTTTCATTTAGTTTCCTGTGCTTTGGGTCATTCAATTCAGCACATCTATATCTAGTAGTCAATAAGTACAAGGGGGATAAAAATATATGTAACACAGCTACCCTTAGCAGCCAGAAAGAGAGAAAAGGCATAACAACAGATAGCCACTATGCATGTGGTATAATGTAGACAGTGCTAAGTTCCTCAGAGCTGTTACAAAGTTCAGAATAAGTTTAGAATTTGGCTATATTATTTATTACTCATAGAACATGAGGCCTGGAATTTCTAGGCACCCTAAGGGTCTGGCAGAATCTAAGGAGACCTGAGACTTGCTAATAGAAGCATTCACTGTGTGTTCACTGTATCTGCCAACGCCTAGCTCGGGTCACCCATATTTGACATTCACTTGTCCTCCCTGTCACCTATACAATAGATTAGTGCTGTTCAAGAGTCAGCTGCCCAAATACGTGGAGACCCTGAACAACTCTAAGAAGTATTCTGAGATGTGATGCCTATGGTAGGTGTGCTGTGGTTTTGAATTTATCATCTACTGCCTATATTATCTACTGCTATGATGCAAAAGCAATCCCAATTCTGCAAGCACCATTAAATTAAAATGATCAAAACTGGGGAGTTCCCTTCATGACTCAGCGGTTAACGAACCTGACTAGGATCCATGGGGACGCGGGTTCGATCCCTGGCCTTGCTCAGTGAGTTACGGATCTGGCATTGCTGTGAGCTGTGCTGTAGATCGCAGACATGGCTCGGATCTGGTGTTGCTGTGACTGTGGGATAGGTTGGCAGCTGTGCTCCGATTCAATCCCTAATCTGGGAACCTCCATGTGCCACAGGTGCGGCACTAATAAAGCAAAAGTAAATAAATAAATAAATAAATAAATAAACAAAATGATCAACCAGTCTTGGCAGGCACATCTTGCCTTCCCTCCTTCCTTGCTTCCTTTTTACAGCTGCATGTGCAGCATATGAAAGTTCCCAGGCTAGGGGTCAAATAAGAGCTGCAGCTGCAGACCTAGGATGCAGCCATGACAACACTGGATCAGAGCCACATCTGTGACCTACACCACTGAACCCACTAAACAAGGCCAGGGATCAAACCTGCATCCTCACGGACACTATATCGGGTTCTTAACCCACTAAGCCACAAAGGGAACTCCTTGGCAGACATTTTATTTGCATGATTTAATCATGGCACTCCTATGTGTTATTACACCTTCAATGCAGTATTTAAAAAAAAGCTGATACTACGTTTTCAACAGGTTATTCTAAAATCATTCCAAGTTTTTTTCAGGTATTTGTTAACATTACCTGATTTCAGAAGGAATCAAAAATACTGGAAGCACCAGGCCACAGTTCCCTCTCCTGGATAAAATATTAAAAGATGGTGGTTATGCCTATCAGTTAACAATAGTTGATTCTCAGTGATTATTTTCAGGAAAAGGAAGACTGACTTGACTGAGTGAGAATGCTGTACCCACAATATATAAAGCTTGGGCGTAGTGGGTGTGAGTGCATGTGGGTGTGGTTAAGGATGGCTTTTGACCCATTTTTGAATTTTGGAAACAATCAGCCTTTTATAGTAAATAACTGAAAAGTATATCAATAAAAATACAGAGACAAAAACATGTGTATTACATAATTCCCTTCAAGGATATTTTGCGTATTTCTCTGGTTCTGGGACCTTAACTTTAGAACACTCCCAGAGAGGAGTTTTGAGAGGCAGCAAACTGGGGTGAGGACAGTAACATACATAGAAAGGAAAGAAACAAAGTCTTTTTGCTAATTAAAATTTTCTCTCCTCTGTTTTCAAATTTTTCTATAATGGAGTAATAACTCTTACTCTTGAAAATTTATAGTGGAAAAAGCTTAGAATATTTCTGTGGACATCTGATAATAAGTTAAATATTAAAATACATGGGAAACTATGAGATAAATAAGGAAATTTATGGAAAGTTTCACCCAAAGCAGATTCTGTTTCCTTTTCTCCTGATTATAGACTGAAGCTCTCCAATCTTTTAGTGACTACATGACAACATGACATTAAAATTTAGCTGCTTTTTATTTTTGTTTTTTAAGGCCACCACTGTGGCATATGGAAGTTTCCAGGCAAGGGATCAAATCCAAGCCACAGCTGTACCTATGGCACAGCTGCAGCAATGCCGAATCCTTTAACCAGGCTGAGAATCAAACACTCGTCTCTGCAATGATCCAAGGTGCTTCAGTTGGATTCTTAACCCACTGTGCCACAGTGGGAACTCCTAGCTGCTTTTTCCTTTTTTTTTTTTCAGTATTTTTAAAAATTTTTTATTATGATTGATTTACAATGTTCTATCAATTTCTGCTGTACAGCAAAGTGAACCAGTCACACACATATATATACATTCTTTTTCTCACGTTATCCTCCATCATGCTCCATCACAAGTGATTAGTTATATAGTTCCCTGTACTATACAGCAGGATCTCATTGCCCATCCACTCCAAATGCAAGAGTTTTCATCTACTAACCCCAGACTCCCAATCCATCCCACTGCCTCCCCCTCCCCTCTGGCAAACAGGAGTCTATCCTACATGTCCATGTTCTTTTCTGTTTTGTAGATAGATCATTTATTTGTGCCATATTTTAGACTCCACATATAAGTGATATCATATGGTATCTGTCTCTTTCTGGTCTACTTCACTCAGTATGAGAGCCTCTAGTTCCATCCATATTGCTTCAAATGGTATTATTTTGTCCTTTTTAATGGCTGAGACATATTCCATTGTATAATATGTACCACATCTTCCTAAGCCATTCATCTGCAGATGGGCATTTAGGTTGTTTCCATGTCTTGGCTATTGTGAATAGCGCTTTGATGAACATACAGGTGCATGTACCTTTTTCAATGAAAGTTTTGTCTTAATATACATCCAGGAGTGGGATTGCTGGGTCATACGGTAGTTCTATATTTAGCTTTCTGAGGTATTTTTCCATACTGTTTTCCATAGTGGTTGTACCAATTTACATTCCCACCAACAGTGTAGGAGGGTTCCCTTTTCTCCACACCCTCTCCAGCATTTGTTGCTTGCTGCCTTGTTAATGATGACCACTCTATCTGGTGTGAGGTGGTACCTCACTGTAGTTTTCATCTGCATTTCTCTAATAATTAGTGATGTTGAACATTTTTTCATGCACCTGTTGGCCATCTAGATGTCTTCTTTGGTGAAATGTCTATTTAGGTCTTCTGTACATTTTTCAACTGGGTTGTTTGGTTTTTTGTTGTTGAGTTGTATAAGTCGTTTGCATATTTTGGAGATTAAACCTTTGTCAGTTGAGTCATTTGCAAAAATGTTCTCCCACTCTGTGCACTGTATTTTCATTTTTTTAATGGTTTTCTTTGCTGTGCAGAAGTTTTTGAGCTTAATTAGGTTCCACTGGTTTGTGTCTTTAATGTCTTTATTCTAGGAGGTAGATCAAACAAAATGTTGCTGTTATTTATGTCAAAGAATGTTCTGCCTACGCTTTCCTCTAGGAGTTTTATAGTTTAGGCCTTACATTTAGGTCTTTAATCCATGTTGAGTTTATTTTTGTGTATGGTGTTAGACAATGTTCTAATTTCATTCTCTTACATGCAGTTGTCCAGTTTTCCCAGCACCATTTACTGAAGAGACTATCTTTCCTCTGCTGTATGTTCTTGCCTCCTTGTCATAGATTAATTGAACATAGGTGTTTGCGTTTATTTCTGGGCTTTCTATCCTGTTCCATTGATCTGTATTTCTGTTTTTGTGCCAGTACCATACCATTTTGATAACTGTTGCTCTGTAGTAGAGCCGAAAGTCAGGGAGCCTGATTCCTCCAGTTCTGTTTTTTTGTTGTTGCTGCTGTTTTTTTTCAATATTGCTTTGGCTATTCAAGGTCTTTTGTGTTTCTATACAAGTTTTAAAATATTTTGTTCCAGTTCTATAAAGAATGTCATTGGTAATTTGATAGGGATTGCTTTTTAAATTAACAATAGCCAAGACATGACAGAAAACTAAATGTCCATTGACAGATGAATGAATAAGAAGATGTCATACATATATATAATAGATTATCACCCAGTCATAAAAAAGGAATGATATAATGCCATTTGCAGCAACATGGGTAGACCTAGAGATTGTGACACTAAGTGAAGTAAGTCAGACAAAGACAAATATCATTTTGGGGAATCTAAAAAAAAAAATACAAATGCTATATATCTGAAACTAATACAACATTGTAAATCAACTATATTTCAATAACAATTTTAAAAGTTTAGTTTTCCTACAAAATGAACATGAGAAAAAGAAGAATTACATGACATATCATATCCCCAAAATCCATGGATTAGGAGATTTAATCCCATATCCCATAAAAACAATTACATCTTGCTATAACTTTTTTTAATTAAGGAAAGTTTCAAATAATACTGATGTAATAAAACTTTACGAGTTGGTGGTTTTTATTTTTCACTTGTTATCAATTGATGCCACAGCAAATCAACTTCATTAATCAAAATCAGAATATCTTCATGTAATTTTTTATGAGGTGAGATTTTCAGTATCTTATATTTTCATTTAGAACTACTGTGTTTTGTTTAAAATCATATATCTTCTTTTTTAAAATATATTTTTCATTTTCATTCATCTCATTCTGTTTTTCCTATTAGAAAAATAAGAAGACCTTCCTTAAGAGTTCAAGGGCTCAGAGTTCCTGTTGTGGCTCAGTGGATAATGAACCTGACTAGTATCCATAAGGACTCAGGTTCGATCCCTGGCCTTACTCAGCAGCTTAAGGATCCAGCATTGCCATGAGCTGTGGTGTAGGTCACAGATGAAGCTCAGATTCAGCGTTGCTGTGGCTGTGGCGTAGGCTGGCAGCTGTAGCTCCAATTCAACCCCTAGCCTGGGAACCTCTATATGCCATGGGTTCAGCCCTTAAAAAAAAAGACCAAAAACAAAACAAAGCAAAAAAAGAGTTCAAGAGTTCTATTACCATTTTTTAAAGGACATACTTTGCTCAGCTTAGTGCAGTCAGTTGAGTATTTTGTTAGGGCAGTAAATTTGAAATAGATGCAAGAAAAGTCATCTTACAATTCCACTTAAATTTGTTTCTTTTTAGATTTCATTTTGAGGATATGTGGCCTCAGGAAATAATGGCCAATCAGCCCTCTATTAACATTGACAACAGATTTGCTTTCTTATAACTTTAAAGGTCTTTTAACTGAAGTTTGGGCACCTTTTCGAAGTGATAAATTCTGCAGACAAAATCATTGGTAGGAAGCTCAGTCATCAAAAAACAATGAGTTGTATACACAGATTGTTCTAGTCACTTTTCTTAAAAATAAGAAAAAATTATGTATTTAGTGGAGAACTATGAAGAGAAGTCCCAAGTCATACATACAGTTAAATAACAACATAAAAGACATAACAAATACAGATACATACATAAATGTAACATATGTATGTATGGATATGACATGTCTGTTTGCATCTTTATATCTATACATAATAGGTCTTATGAGAATCATCTTGTGTCCAGTTTTTAAATGAGGGCATCTGTCTGAATCTATCCAGTAAGCTATCTTTAGGAGTTCATTCGCAATTTCAAATTCAGAAAAAGAAGCAAAACCCATCAAGAAAAAGCAATTTTAGAGGGATAGAAATTGGGGCCAAACAGGTTGTACAATCTATTTCCTCTAAAAATAACCAACAGAAGGTCTGGCAGCCTTAGTTATCAGCAGCTTCCCTTCATTAAATCTAATTGCTATGCAGAGGCCATTTCAATGGATGCATGTAAAAAGCAATTTCAAGTCTATGATGGTGGCCTCCAGCCTTTCTGGGGAGAAGATGGCCCATTCTGCTCCTTTTTATGTTCTCCTTAGTATGGGGAGGCAGTTGAGATCACTATTACCTGTCCATTCTGTGTCCATCACTTGGCCTGAACGTGAGATGTAAATGATTTTACTAGAGAGAGAAGGAGAAGAAAAACAAGTGAGTGGCAGAGCTGTGGGGCCTGACCTTGGGCTTGAGGACCACACCACATGGGTTCAGTCCTGACTCAGACTCCTATTTTCTGTTCAACCATGGACAAGCTACTTAATTTAGGGTCCATGTCTGAAGAATGTGGAAGAGAGCAGCAGCTGACTTCTTGTGAGAATTAAATGCCTTAATATATGTCAGCTATTGTCTCTGTTTTACTAAAAATCGTCAAGTCAAGCTGGCAAAATTATACAGAATTATGTCCCATTTCACAAAAATTTATTCTTTGTGTGATTCATTCATTCATTCATTCATTAATCCATTTCATATTGTCTGATTTTACTTTAACCCCCTTTTGCTTATGGAAGTGACAAAATCTTATCAAGTGAGCCAAATGCTTGAGGTTTCTAAGTGTTTTAGGGTAAACTAGATGATAAATAACACTAGCCACTGCAAAATAACAAGCACAATAGGAGTGAGGGTATCCATTGTGTGGTGGTAGAGAGACAATTTTAAAATCACTTAAAAATATTACCATTAAATTTACCTTCTAACAGAAAACAATGACATCAGAGGTAGACTTGGATTTATATTCACTAGGAATAGAAACATCACGTGTGATTAAATTCATCTATTAAAAGCCTATCTACATCTACGCTGTGTTGAAGCAAAATAATTTGTATGTTAGCATTCTAATAATAATTATCATTGACCAAGTGCCTACTATGTGGCAGGCACTTTATATTTGCCATTTTATTAATCCTCACAATTACCCAATGGTACAGATATTATTCCCTGTTTATGGACACAGAGAGGCTAAATCATACAGCTACTAAGAAGGAGGGAGTAGATAACCAAAGTCTAGTAAGTATATGTTTTTCTTTGCTTGCTATGTTACTTGGTTTTACATTATAATTTATTTCTAACTGGTTATCATTATCTAGTCTTATATAATTATATCCTTACCTCTCCCTTCAAAATGTAAGGTATTTAAGTGTATAAACAATATTTTTAAGGAGTTCCCGACATGGTGCAGTGGAAACGAATCCGACTAGGAACGATGAGGTTGCAGATTTGATCCCTGGCCTCGCTCAGAGGGTTAAGGATCCGGTGTTGCCTTGAGCTGTGGTGTAGGTCGCAGACATGGCTCGGATCTGGCATTGCTGTTGCTGTGGCTGTGGCGTGGGCCAGCAGCTGTAGCTCTGATTAGACCCCTACCCTGGGAAGCTCCATATGCTGCGTGGGTGCAGCCCTAAAAAGAAAAAAGAAGAAAAAAAACAATGTTTTTAACAAGCAGCCCTAATGCATATTTTGTAAACCTTAAGGGTACAAAATAAAATGTTTACTTCTCTAAACATGATATCCTTAGACTGGTAGTATACCTTTCAATCATGAGCCCCTGTAATTGCTGTTAGGGCTGTTCATTTATGCTGGGTCTCTCCCTCTGGTTCAGGGTAGAATTTTGGACTCCTCTGCTTGCTTGAAAGCAGTGTGTCCATAAGCGGAAACGATTATTTTAGAACTAGCACATGACTCTACATATTCTTTTTCCCCTGCCTCAGTACTTGTGAAATCATGGGTGGACAAGGCACCTTCCACACGTGAGTTTCTGAGTAACTACAATGACGATTTGCAATGGACACATTGAGTGGGCAAGATACAAACACAGTTATTGCAAGCCACAGATTTTGGAGTTGGTTGTTAACACAGCATAACCTGGTTTGTACTGACTGATAAAACATCGTAGAATCTAATAATACAGGATTTACCTTAAGATTCCAATTTAACATGATAAAGAAGAGAATAAAGGAAAGAAAATTTACTATAGCCTTTTATAACAATTTACAAGGTGAGAGTCCACAGAATTACCCTTCATCTTCCTTAGGTTGTATTCTTTGCCATTCCCTTTTCAGGCTACTGAGGTCTGAGCATGAAGATGAGGCTATGACACTGTAGACGTAGTACAGAAGCCATTCTCCTAAGCAGACTCGGTGTACAAATAACATGATCTGATATTCATTTTTTGTTGTAAGTGAATCCATGAATGACAAAAGTCCCAGCTAAGGTTCCTTCTCTGGTCTGTCACAGTGAATATGAGCATTCTCAAACAAATGGAATGCATTTTTTCCAGGCTCAGTGATTAAACATTGTGGTATATGCCTTCTTACACCCTGAATAACTAATTAAATTATTCTTATAACTATGAATTGCCATAAATCATCTTATTGAGCTTAACTTTGTGACATCTTTTATTATTAGAAGAATATTTTTAAAGCCCTACAAATAATTTCAGTAAGAAGTGAAATACGTTGTTATATCTTGAAAAGGTTATGAATAGCTTCTGGTACTGACAGTAAATTTCTCCAGATTCTATGTTCTGAACTTGAGATTTTCATTATATTTTCATTGCACTGAAACTAAATTAAAGCTGGTCTTATTATAAAAAAAGAATTGCATTCTATTTTAAGAACTATTCTTGTAATTCCAACATATGTAATATCACAGGACAACAGAAAAAAATAGCAAAGTAAAGATTTATTAGAAAGAAAAATATGATTATCAAGACAAACAGCACTTTTAGCAAGCTGACTATTTCAAGCTACTTAGAGATCTCACAATAGAAATATTCACTTATCAACTGTGAAGTTGCTTTGGAATGTCCTAATAGCTTGATATATAATGTATTCTCTAAGTATTTTCAGCTTTATTTATATATTCCTCACCTTGTTTCATAAAAATCTCAAGGTGGTCTGCAGGAACACACACACAGCAATAAGATTAAAAAAACAAATGAGAAAATGGAGTTTTATGAAATAGAAATATCTGGAAATAAGGGATCAGACTAGTTTACAAGTTAAAACAATTTACAAGATGCACAGGCCCTATGTAATAAGCTGCCATATATGCGTGTATATATATGTGTGTGTATATGATACATATACATATATATATATATACATAGATACACACACACACAAATATATATATATAGCAAGCCACCTGCTTCTAAACAGCAGAAATTCACACCTCAAATGTCTTGGCCTCCTATGGTATCCAGCTGTCTCCACTTCTCAGATTTGTCCTATGAAGATTCATTAACTTGTTCTACCAATACAACATACTGGACAAGACAACCAGACCTCTTCCACTCTTGATTTTTCCCAGAACCTTTTGGAATTAAAACTTTTCCAATGTTTTACTTCCACCCTAGCAACCTTGGACTGCTTTTCAGAATCTCATTTCATAAAACATTTGAGGTGCTAGCTTTGGGGCCGATTAAGCACATATCAAATTAGGAAGAGGAATTTTTTCTTTTTACTTTACTGAGACGGTTACTTTACATCACGTCCTCAGCTTTCTGCCATAAAATTCATCTGGAAGAACTCCATAGTGTTTCAGGTGCTGTGCTTAGAATTCCACAGCATCCCCTCCTCCTGCTCAGAGCTATCCAGGTCACTGCTGCCATCAGAAGGATCCTCTGGGATGGGCACAAGCATGACTCCATCCAATTAGGATCTCATGCCCATGCGGTAGTGCTTCCATCTAATCTCACAATCAAAGCTTGTATTACAGCACGTGAAAGGCAAGTCATAAACATCTCTAGCATGACACTGGTACAACAGTGCTGTAAACACTAATCAAACTAATTCAGTGCCTCATTTTATTTGCTCCTGCTAAATGGCTCATGTGATATGGCAACCTTAAAGGTATTCTTCTCATACACTCTGGAGTTTAAATTTACACGGGGCAGAGGTAATCACTCCCAAATGCAATTATCTCATTATCACCAAATCTGTATGTGGAGAACTAAATTAGGACCAGCACACTTTTCACCTTTAATTTCTTACTATACTTATTTACTTGTTTTTTTTCAAGCAGCTATTACTAAAAAGGTAAAAAGATTAAAATTTTCCTGCTTGTCAGTGCTGCCAAATAACAAGGTCTAATAAACAAAACAAGGACAAAGCATCCCTATTATTTTTGTTCTCAGTTTTCCCAAATGCAGTATTGATACATCATAAAGACCAATTCTATGCTACTTTGGGCATTAATTATCAAGACAGTGATCATCAAGCTCAAGGAAATTCCCTTTAAAAGTCTTTGTATAAATACAAACCATTTTTCTCTTCTACACTTGAGCACACATCCTCTTCTCAGGTTCACTGAACTAGAATACAAGGTATCAGCTTTACCATTTATTATGATAGACTTGCCTGTGGTTATTTTGTCTGCTTGAGAGTGCAACCAGTCTTAAGTTGCAAAACTGGCCTCTATCAAGCCTTTAGAGACTGATTTAGTGTTGACTGAATATTCATAGATCCAAAGTGCTATCCAGAATATAAAAGAGGACTGCCTTCCTCTAAGAATTTGTGATCAACTGAACTAAAATATCAAAATGTCTTCTTTTATGTTTCCTTAATCTGAAATATTAAATAGATGTTATGAGACTAACATTGCTTTTGAGATGTGTATCAGTCTGTCCATACTGAGTCGGTGTTTATTTCTTAAAAGAAATGGTATTAATTTCTAATGAAAGTAGAGGGATGTTATAGTTAAAAGGCTATAAAATTGACAAAATTATTTTGAAGAATGATATACAAGTGAAAATTACATATTAAAATTATATTTTAAGCAAAAGGCATATTAATAATAAAATGAAGTCTAAAAGTAATATATGTTAGAGATAAAAAGTATAATATCAGTACCACCTAATATTGTCTGAAATGATGGAAAACCCCTAATATCTTGCTGCCCAACAAGAGGTCAACCCCAGGCAATCTCTTGAGAGTGCCCTTAAGTCAGCACCTTAGGAATTTCTCCAGAGTCTACCTGAACTGGATGTTTCAGGTAATCTTGTCCAGTTTTAATGAAAATCAGAAATCTGAGGTTTCCCCTCGATGCTACTTTCTATTCAGCTTCCATCCTTCAGATCAGCACTACTGTTCTATCTGCTGGGCTTCTGGTGGGCTTTTCCCCAGACTCATTTCCCAACTTCCCCTGCCTCATTCATCTGCAGACTTTATGAAGCAGGAGGAACCCATGCATTGCCCCTAAACCCTCCCCCATTTGGAAAAAGACCACAGACAGAAATGAAAAGGCCCTGAATAACAGAGGACACACCTAGGATATTAGGACTCATTCTGAGGTCTTTAATGACAAGAATAATCCCAGGGACAAGGTGGACAAGGAGGAGCTAAGTCACTCCAGAGAAAAAGCCACAGGATTCTTCTTTTCCTGGAAGCCACAGAAGTGATTCCTACTAGGTGTGTCTCTGGCCCTGACTTCTCACTATGAACCAAAGTCCAGGCTGTCATGGGTGAAAAGAAAAACGTGACCTTTGCTTACGACCATCCCTAAGTCCACCTGGTTTGGTCATGGGTGTTGGTCAATGACCAAGGAACTGCTCCCTCCAGAAGTCTTGTTTTTTGGCTCAAACCTTGTCCGTGACTTACCTCTAACTTTGCCTCACCATTTGCCTCTGGCTTAGGCATCTGGTGAGCCAATGTTTTACCACCCAGACTAAAGCACCATTTCTAGGAATAATGTCTTAGATTGAAGATGTCTTCCAGCATTTTTACAAGATAACCAAGCATTATTATGCCATGCTGTGATTGGCAAATTAATTTGAAAAAAAGTCAAAACATTTGGTCACTTTAAAAATAAGTCCCTTCTTAAATGAAAGTTCCTTTTTTTTTTTTTTTTTTTGCTTTTTAGGGCCATACCCACAGCACATGGAAATTTCCAGGTTAGGGGTCAAATCAGAGCTACAGCTGCAGGCCTACACGACAGCTCTCAGCAATGCTTGATCCCCAACTTACAGAGCGAGGCCAGGGATGGACTCTGAATCCTCATGGATCCTAGTCGGGTTTGTTAACTCCTGAGCCACGAAGAGAAATCCCAAAAGTTCCTCTTTCTTAGAGTAAATATCAGAGGCCTAAAAAATGACTCTCAGAGACATTCAGTATCAACAAGGCTTTTCTTCCCAGTGTTCACTATTCTATCAAAGCCAGATTCCTTAGATAAATATCTGCATAAATGTAAAAGTTATCAAGAATGAAAAACAATGGTCATATTATTATTATTATTATTATTATTTTGTTATTTTAGAGCCACACCCATGGTATATGGAGGTTCCCAAGACAGGGGTCCAATCGGAGCTACAGCTGATGGCCTATGTCATAGCCACAGCAATAGGGGATCTGAGCCAAGTCTGCAACTTTCACCACAGCTCACGGCAACGCCAGATCCTTAACCCACTGAGCGAGGCCAGGGATCCAACCTGCATCCCCATGGATCCTAGCTGGGTTCTAACCATTGAGCCACGAAGGGAACTCCTCATATTATAATATTTAATAAGTTGAAGGCATTGATTAATCAACCAGAACTACATTAAGATGTTTCATGACTCATTGTTTAAACACAACAACCTCAAGAATACTTCCACCCATTCAAAATTTAAAGTAGAATCTAATGACAAATAAATCTTCAAACACTGATAAAAGTAACATTTACAAATATTCCAAACTAGATGTTGACATCAAAACACCCTTTAAATACCCATATACACTTATCAATTGATTGAAAAGAATGGAAGACTGACTCATGCAAATAGCCCAGCTTCTCTCATACAGTTGGGAAAACGGAGCATGCTAGCATGTCAAATCTGCTACCCATCAGTTCTAATAGAATAGGGTGAATCAGTGTCAGAGAGAGAATGAGGTAACAGGTAATATGAAATAGCACAGGTACCTGGGGAAACAACACCCACAAACCCACATCTTCGGTGCCAAAAGGGCAAGAGTCTGAAAAATTATTTCCTCTTCTAATCTCAGGCTGTAATTGTGCCAATAGCAGAGAATTATAGTCCCAGATGGAAAACAACCTTTATACGGTATCCCTAAGTAAAACATTTCAATCACACAGTCAAAAAACATTCTTTAAATGATTCTGAAATTTCAGTGCATGTGACTGAAACAGTATCCTTTTTATTTCCATTCATACAATGGATATTTATGGGACAGAACTCTATTTCCATGTTGTCTTACTCCAGCCAAATAAATTCTGTTCCCAGGGCTCCCTCTCTCCAAATGCCTCATTGTCTCAAAAACACTTCTTTTGTCCCCCAAAGTCTTGTTTATCGCTAACCAATTGCAAAAAGTTATGATGACTACAAGAAAAAAATCCGGACTCTAAAAGAGAAATCAATGAATGGAAGACAAGTCTCCAAAGAAAGGAGAAATGTTCAACAAACACATGAAGTGATTTTCAGTCTTACTAATGATCAAAGAAATGTACATTAAAATAACAATAGCGTTAACATTCAGCATATAATAAATTACAAAAAAGGGAAAATTCTCAGTGTTATCAATCTGGCATAACACATAATATTGCTGTAAAAATAACGATATATGAACCAGATTTCACTATTTTGGAATATTATGTGGTATTACATATTCAGAGTCATAAAAGTATTCTTACACCAACCTAGTAATTACAGAACATATCCTAAAAACTCTCAAGCACAAAAATAATATGTGCATGAAGATGTTTATTACACATTCATCCATTCTTCTCCTGAGTTTAGTGAGCCATTACTTTTATGACCAATACTTTGACCACTCTATCAGGGTGACTGTTTATCTCCACTTCCTTTAGTTCTTGTTCAGCACCCATATTAGCAGGTAACCTGAGATCGAATAAATGTCTCCTGCTAGTGTCTTAGTCCCTAGATAATGTCTCAACTGGTTCCCACCTCTCGGGAAGGTGCTTGGAAACTATACGCGGGTCCCCTTCACCTATGGTCTGCACACTTTTCAATCTGTTATTTTTGCACTGGCTTTGGGTCAAGTAAGTCTGTGCCTGAGCCCTTTGAGAAGGGGTTTTCTGTTCCTTTTAGTTCTATAGTTTTCCTGGGTATTATGTCCTACTGGTTTTCAAAGCCAGGTGTTTTAGGGGTTCATCTTTCCTGTGCAGGATCCAGGTGTTGGGGTGCCTGATGGGGAGCCCAAATCCTTTGTTCCTCAGGGAAAAGACTTGTACGTTTGTGGTTTCTCCCAGTCTTGGCTGGCCACAGCCACAGTGTGGCTATTCCGCTCAGCAAGCTCATACTTCTGCCTCTCTGACCTGTACTGATGCCATCCTTTTAGCCTCTATTGTGCAGACTCTGTTCATCTAGTTTTCAGAAAGAATTATTCCATATGTAATAGATTTGTTGTGTCAGTGGGAGGAGGTGAGTTCAGGATCTTCCTATGTTGCCATCTTGAACCCTTTTTAAGTATTTTCATACACCACTGATTTCCCTTTGAGAGAGGGACAAATATTCCTTGAACATAACAGAGTTTATGGAAGACCACCCCACTTAAATTTTCTCTTCATTGCAAATACATAATACAGAAAAAATGCTTACATTTTCTGAAAAAGATGTTAACTGATATTCTGGGATAACCAGGATTAATTATTTTCTCATAAAATTCTAATTCTTGTGCCTGCCTCATACAAGAAAAGCAACATTAATATTTAAAACATTAGGGTTTTTTTATACAATTAAATAGTTTTAAATTGAAAAAACAATGTATAGAAATGAATTTATTTAAATGCTAATGACAAGCTTTTTCCTTAAACTTTATTTTTGCTTTTCTCACTGCTCAGGTATGAAAATGATTTGAAAAGGAGATAATAACTGATAATGCTAGCTAATAACTCACATTAAAATCTTCTACTAGTTCCCACTTATTTGAAAACTTATAGGAGTTCACAATGTGGCTCAGTGATAACGAACCCAAATAGTATCCATTAGGACGTGGGTTCGATCCCTGGCCCTGATCAGTGGGTTAAGGATTCGGCATTGCCGTGAGTTGTGGTGTAGATCACAGACAAGGCTCGGATCTGGTGTTGCTGTGGCTGTGGTTCAGGCCGGCAGCTGCAGCTCAGATTCAACCACTAGCCTGGAAACTTCCATATGCCATGGGCGCAGCACTAAAAAGCTGGAAAAAAAAAAAAAAAACACCTTATATTTTTAAGGCTCCTTTTATTTTTCTTTTGCAAATATTTCCCATCTATAATTACTTTGGAAACAATAAGTAACTAGGTTTTGAATTTATTAATATAATAGAAAGTGAGGTAGTCTTAAGGGTCGTAAAAGTTCAGACTCAGACTTTGTTTAACTTCCTCAGTGTCCTATTAATATTTAAAGAATTCTACTTTAATTCTTTTTAATTAAATTCTATTTTTAATTCTCTTCAATTTTTAATTGTTTTAATGGTTTGAGAGTGTGTGTGAACAGCATCTGGGGGAGATAAAGTTACCTTTTGTGCAATGGGTTGTTTATAGGTAGTATTCATTACCAAATGGCTTTAGTATTTACCAAGTGGTGACAAACAGAGGGTGGTTGCAAGTTGTCTTTCTGACAATCACATCTAGATTAAGGAGGGCATTCTCTACTAGACAAATGGCCTAAGGAGATGTGTGAAGTGAGAGGAGGCAGGGTTTATCCCATGGTCATGAAATATGGCAGACTAGAGACAAGTGATGGGATCTTGATTAGACTAGGAAGGCACTTTGGAACCAAACAGTGGCAGAGCAGTAACATGAGGGCTTGGTCCTAAGAGAGGTCTACTGAGACCATATAGTTCCTGATCATCACCACTCTGTTCCTTGGCACCGTTATAAGCATCAAGATGATTTTCACATATTAAAAAAAAACCTTCCCAGAAAGACAAGGCGTTATCATCCAAAGTCCACTTGCAAGCCAGACTCCAACACCCCTCCACCACACCTGCTTGATTATTCTGGCTCTTACAGAGATCTTCCTGCTTTACTTTGCTGTTTGTTGTTTCAACACAACAACACTTCTGCACTTTGTTGTTTCCACCATAGCACTGAGCTCTTAATAACATTTGCTATATATTATTCCTCATTTTTTTCATGTTTAACTGGTTACTCACCACAATTGTGAATTACAAGAGAGTGAGTATAATGCATTTTACATTTTTGTAACGGCCCACCTGACTTGCACAGTGATGGCTGTATGATTGGGGAAGGGCAAAATCTGTACTTATTATTAATTTATTTTCCTTCTAACTACAACAATTGGAAAATTCTTTTACCTTTCTTCTTAAGACACACACAAGCCTCACATTCATTACAATGTATAATTAGAAGATTACTCAATTATTCAGTGAGGTACTCAGCAACAGTCAAGTGTGAACCTGTCAACAGGGCTAGGCTCCACAATGGGAACTTGGTAAGAATCACTGCATACTAAATAGAGGAACAAAAGGAAATATACTTGAAGCTTCTTTTTGGGAAAATTAAATAATATGTTTCTAAGAGAAACAGACACCTAATGGTAATTAAATAGGTATGATTCTTAAATTGGCAGTGCTTTGTAAATGTGAAGGAGCCAACAAGCCTGAAAATAAGAAAGTGATCTTGGAGTAAATTTTTTAATCTAGATTGCACAAATTCTTAATGTAAGCAAATCCTGTAATGAAATAGGTATACTTTTTTCCTATAACTTTATTTGATAGCAGAAGGGAAAAGTCTTCTAGATGTCAAGGTACTCATCTTGAAAGTTAGTTACACACTGAGGGATACCCATTTCACAGAGGTTTCAACAGCTCAAGATGTTTTCTTTATCCTCCAGCTGCCAGGAGCCCCCTACTCATTGCGTTCTCTCTCCACATCTCTTCAGCTAAGATCAACAGGGAATCAGAGAAATCATATTCTGCCTACAGTGTCCTCATTTTGATGTCTCCTCATTCCTTTTAGGATACGGGCCAAGCTCTAGAAACATGGTCCACAGTAAAACCTGGCCTGGTCTGGCCCCACCTTCTTCTTAGCCTCTGCTCCCCCAGACCCTGTCCCACCTAGGGTTCAACAGGGCATTTTTTTCAGTTCCTCAAGCCTTTGCTTGCTTTTCTCCAGTCCTCTAAATGCATTGTTTCCTCTTCCTAAAACACTCTTCTTCTCCTTTCTTCCTTTGCCTGGATAATTTCTGCTCTTCCTTAGCTTCAGGAATTCTTCTCTGTGCCTTTCTCTCATGGTCAAGGTTAGCTACCCTCCTCTTTTAGGCCTCAGGGTCTCTGGACTCCTATCACTGCCTCATTGCACTGCTAATACAATTGTCAGTTTTTTGTTTTGCTATCTTTTTTGTCTTTATCCTCCCAGTAAATAGTAAATTCCTTGAAAACAGGCACAATTTTGTTTATTGCTATTATTTGCAGTGCTGGCTATAAATCTTAATTATCTGAATTACTCACAGATAAGGCTGTTGAAGCAGGTAAGTTCTCCTCATTGCAAAGATGGATACTGTAGTGGATGACATCACGTGTATTTGCTCAAAAAGTCCAGGAAAAAAGAAATATTTGCATTCAGGAAGGCGCAGCTCAGTCTTTGAAGAAGTGCTTTATGAAGTTTGTCAGTCAACTTTATTTTTCATCTAAGGTAGCATAAAGCCAACTACAAAAAGTTCATATCTACTAAAAATGGTTCAGATGCTTCAGATAAAACCCAGTACTCTGGAAACATTTAGTAACTGCAGCCTTCACTCAAGGGCTCAAAGTCGACATAGACAACACCAAATCTGTGAGATGAATGCACAGATTTTTATGTCTACAAACATAATTTTCTTTGAATTTGGAGAGGATGTTATAAATTCTTTGTACCTAACATTTGTAAAGACAAGAACAATAGAAGAAAAATTGCCACATCCCACCTTGACATGTCTACAACAAAACTACCCATCAGTCTGAATTGATGGCATAGCAAAACAGCAGAGGGTTTCAATAACTAAAATAGAAGATTTTTTTTTTTCGGCAAAACTTTTTGTCTTCCTGTGTTCAACTGAAAAAAAAAATGTGTGTAGCAATTACTGGAATGTTTGAGAATACATTTACTGAATTTTTTCAAAGCTTACTTATTAGGAAACTACATTCAAATCTCCAGACTTCAGCAGTTCCCTTCGTGGCTCAGGGAATCCGACTAGAAACCAAGAGGTTGCGGGTTCGATCCCTGGCCTTGCTCAGTGGGTTAAGGATCCGGTGTTGCCGTGAGCTGTGGTGAAGGTTGCAGACGCGGCTCGGATCCCACGTTGCTGTGGCTGTGGCGAAGGCCGGCGGCTACAGCTCCTGTTAGACCCCTAGCCTGGGAACCTCCACATGCCGCGGGTGCGGCTGTAGATAAAGGCAAAAAGACAAAAAAAAAAAAAATCTCCAGACTTCAGTTAATAAATGGCTTTTCCTCTAGCTCCCAGTTGCTCTCATATGAATGAAATGCCTTGAAACCAAAGTTGATGTCAGAGAAAAAGTGTTTTTTCAGTGTCTAAACTTTTATTTTGGAAGCCACTTTATCACAGGATCAGAGATTTAAGTGACCTAAAAACTTCAATTCAATTTGAAGTGGGACAAAGGAAGCTGCTGGTGGAATCTGGGTTTGTCCCTCCTATGGACTTCAGGTCTGGGTGGAATCAGTGAGACTCAGGGCAATGTGCTTCAGTGGCTCAGCCAACTCAGTTTACATTCTGGGTCCCAAAGGTAACAGCTACTGAGCCTTGGACAAGCCACAAGCTCTGCGTGCCTCAGTTTCCTCATACATAAAATGGGATCACAATGGCATCCATCTCTTTGCTTTTGAGGACTAAAGAATATAATGCTTGGAAAACACTTAGCATCATAGCCCACCCAGATGACCAGTGGGCCAAATACGGCCCACAAACATCACGTATCTGACCTTTTCATATTTATTTTAAAGGTGGGGGGGTGCTTGGTAGCCAATTTAAAAATCAAGAAAGTTCCCGTAGTTAGTGAGATCTCTGGCTTCTTTAAAAAGTGAAAGGTCAGGCAGCAGAGACTGTTAGCTGGTATGCATCCACTTCCCCACAGCGTTCCCTTTGGCTTAGATGGGCAGTTCCCTTATGAACCAAAAGCTCTCCGCCTCAGGCAGTCACCCTGCCTACCGTTATCATCACCAGCTTCCCAGGCCCTCAGAAGCATGATTCTAGGGCTTGCTGCATGCATTCTCTCAGGCGGTTCTCAAGGGTGATTAAGCCTCTGTTGCCCATATGCATTAATGCATCTTAAAAAAAACTGACTTTATTTTTCACAGCAGTTTTAGGGTCATGGCAAAACTGAGCAGAAATTGCAGCATGTTCCCCTGTACTCCCTGTCCATACACGTGCATAGCCTCCTCCATTATCAACGTCCCCAAACAGAGTGGTACGTTTGTTACAATAAATGAACCTACACATCATCATCACCCAAAGTCCATGGTTTACATTAGGGTTCACTCTACATGGTGTGCATTCTATGGGTTTGGACAACATATATATAACAATATGTACCCATCATCATAGTATCTATCACACAGCGTATTCTCACTGCCCTAAAAATCTTCTGCGTTAATCCAGCTTTTATTACCTTTCATCCCTTCTCAGTCTCACTTCTTCTTTTCCTCACCAAGCTTCCTGGGACCTGTTCCCAAATAAATTGCTAGTACCCAAATTCTAATCTTAGGATCTGCTTTTGGACAAATCATGACCCACTCTTCCAGGTCAGCAATTCCTGGAGCCAAGCAGATGCAGTCCCCCTTCCCAACTCCCCAGGGACCCCAGTATTCGTACTGTGTCTGCACAGCACTTGCCCTTGGCCCACTGTGTCCACACAAATGGCCTGCCTGTGGACTTCTGCGCTTGTGATCCAAGAGCCAGACCAACTCCTAATTTTATGGTGGAAGCCACTGAGCACAAGCAAGAGCGATGACTTACTTGCCCATTTAGATACAAGTTCAATCCAGGTTGGAACCCAAAACTTAGGGCTCTGAGTCCTGGGCTCTCAGATGCCCATCTTCCCTGAGGTAGATGCCACTTGCCATAGGATTTCTTCAGGCTGATAATCCCATCTACTTTGTCTTCATTCATTCCAATGCCCTCCTCCTCACTTGGATTTCAAGCGGGTGAAGCATGAGATTCCAGGGGAGAGAGTATTCCTACTTACGACCCAGGCAGAGGTGGCTTCTCTATTTTGGCACATAGAGTCAACCTCCCACCCCCACCCTTCGGCACTCCTGGAGGGGATGCTGCTGGTCAGGAGCAGAAGAAAGAAAGCGGCAGCTGGCAGCCCCAGAGACGGGGCAGTGAGAGTGCAGATAAAGCAGTGGAAACCAGGAGAGAAGAAAGAGAGGAAAATGGATAGAAATTCTTTTCAGTGAGATTAGAAACCCAAATTTGATTTCTTTCTTGTCTCAAAAACCCATCTGTAATTGAAAAATGTACATAAAATCAATTTTGATATATCTTAAAATTAGAAAATTTGAGTCAGAAAAACTATGGAGGCCCAGTTTCACTCTCTAAATTGCCATATAACCTTTGGCAAGTAGAATAAACTCTCCAGGACTTTGTTTCCTGATCTGACAGATGGGTATAACAGTAGACCCCATCCATTGGTCTCACAGGGTTGTTATTAACTCCAATCAGATGTGAAGTACTTTCAATATTCTAAGCACTATACTAGGAGTTTACCTATATCTTCCGGTTTAATTCTCAACTTTGAGATTGATTGCTATCGCACCCATTTTTCAGATAAGGATACCGAAGCTAGAAGGGCTCAGCCACAAACCACAATTACAAAGCTATGAAGATATACCTGAAATTCAAGTCCACTCTGTTCAACTTCACAGTCCATGCACAAATCTCAATACTACTCTTTGAAGAAGCACTTGGAAATGAGTACTAACATTATGAACCTCATGTTTGAAGCATCATTAATTCATTTCAGACTAGACAGGAATGCAAAGGAGCCTCATTAATAGAACTGGTATTGGCTTCACGGTACCATGAGCTCTTAGCCACTATCACAGCTGTATTCGCGATATGCCATGGTCATTACTAAATTTTGAGCAGGGTCAGATCTGAGACAAGTCAAATTTTACTTTGTAATGGACAGTGAGTAAAAAGGATTTAGTTTAGTCATGGTGTTAATGATATTAGACTTTGCTTACAAAGCCAGTACACTTTCTAGAAGGACACGAGTCTATAGATTCCTGCATTACTGTAGAAAAGTGTTTACAGGTTTCTTCCAATGCCTGTGTATTTTACGTATTTGGCTTCAAGTAATTCAGGTATTTTATAACATAGTAAGTATATGCCTATCTTACTGAGTCACAACACCATGAAAAAGATATTCTGTCTGACCACCTACTTTTGTCATCAGATAACTGATCTCAGCATCAACCCCAGAGATAATCAATATCTGGAAAAATGAACAAATGATGACAACGTCAAGAGAAGGAGAAAAATGGATCAGCTGATGTGAGAATATTATAGCTCCTTCTCCCATCCCCCCAGCAGAAGTCTCACTGGTATAAAATCATCAGCATCATCTCAAAGCATGTATCTTGGCTGCCAGGGTAGGCCTGGTGCACCAAAGCACTGACCCTTCCTTCTATTTAGAAGCTCACAATCTTACACACTCACAGGCAGAAAATGCCCAGGAAATCCCAAGGACATGAGAGTCGGATGTGAGGGCTTTTGTGTGAATATGATCAGAAAGAGAAGGAAGAATGTGAGAGGCAACTTCAGAAATTAAGACAAATAGCTGTGGGAGGTAAGCGTCCAAAAGTAAATTTCTGGATTTCAAAGCTTCTGTGTCAGTTCAGTTCACTAAACATCCATCAAGAACTTCCTATAAGCCAGGCTCTGTGCTATGCCCTTGCAACCCCCGTAGCCATAAACAGTATAGATCTAGTGAACTCAATCTGAAACCTTAACTCAGACAACTGACAAATTGTTATGTTTATAGCTTGCAGCCTAGGAACCCTTGCTTTCTTGTATGTTTTTCCTTCTTAGAACAAAAGCATGTCTTATTTCAAAATCTCTCCACTATGAGCGATGCAGCCTTTGATGGAAGACACAGTCCCAGAATGTGAAATTTCACCAATTCTAACATCATAAAGCCATCATGTAAGAGTAAATGTGTCAGACAAGGAGTTAGTTCCATGAAAATTCATATTTTGCCTTTAAAAGAAATGACATAATAGATATAAATTGTTTCCTTGAAAAAATCTCTTCATATCTACTAGTATATGCAAGACTTTCTATTGAAGTATTTATTTAAAACAGATTTTTGTACTTTATAATAGGACAAAATTTATCACACGAAGGATGTTCACAAGCTTCCTTTCTCTTATAGCTTCTAATTCCCTCTCCTCCTTCCAAAATTAGCAGGAGAACATCTTGTGGATAGAAAGGTTGATTCTGCTTCGTGATAAAGTGCTAAGAGAGAAAAGGGGGATATTTAGGAGTAGAAGGAGTTTAATTGGATGGAGTAGGGGGAGCAGCTTGGAGTGTGAGGAGAGAGGATAGGAAGAGGAAGAGGATTTTTGTAAGGGCAGCTGTGGGCTACTTTTAAAATTTTTTTCCTTTCAAAAAGCCTAAGTAATTCTCTAATATCTGGGTTATTAACTGTTCATGATTTCGGATCTTCCACTGTGCATCTGACCACGCGGCCGCTCTGAGGCTGAACCAGGTGTGTCTAAGAGAGAAGCAAAGGCTCCAGGCCCCCATCAGAGCCTCTCAGCTGTTGGTGACTCTGAAAACATCTTCTCTTATCCAAAAGGAAAAGCCCTTGAGAAGGATTTCAGACCACTATAAAGTTCAGAGAAACAGCACTGGAGGGAAAGAAGAAAGGCGGGATGGGGTGAGGGGGAAGACCAGGTGTGAGGGAAGGGCATGAGAGGTACAGGAGTGCAGACAGCAGCCCTTGACTGCAGCTTTAGTGCAGGAGCAGAGATTCATCAAACACAGGTAAGCAGCCCATCGTCACTATGGATGACAGGCAAAATGGGAACCCGCGTGAGCCATCTATGAGCTAAGCATCAGGACCAAACTGAAGGGTGCATGACTTTGTGGATGCCCAAGTGCCAAGTGCTTTCCATTCACATCCCAGTAGGCACCAGCCTGTACCCTGCGGGGGGCACCCTGGCATCCTGCAGCGCGTGGCCACTTTGCCACATTCAGGTCAATCAAGAGATCCATTGACAGCCCTCTCTGCCCTCCTCTGTCAGTAATCACTGCGGACTTGTCAAAACCAAGGGGAATAGGTCGAGCTTGTACAGACAATGGAGAAAATCAGATTCCCTCTAAGGGCCTGATGTAGAAGTAATTCTGAAAGCAGTGACAGAGGGGAAAACAATTTTTTTTCTGTCGACATTGACAAAGGACTTTCGGATATTTCTTCACATTGCCTATCTGGGAAAGTTGGCAAAGGTCAAAAAGTTAAATTTTCTGAAAGTTCCACAGGTGTACAATACATCTGAAGAACTTTCAGAACAAAAAGAGGACTGAGTGTCTGGGAATAAGTCTAACACCTTTGATCCCAGATTTGTATAGAGATACCAATAAAATATGATAACACCTATATAAATTCACTTATCTGTTAAATATTTATTGACCTGTTCAGCTATAGATACCAGGCAAAGAGCTGAAAATATGACAGACATGCCCCCCCTCTTTTTCTACCATGAACCTTGAAGAGGTACCACTTACATGCCCCAAAACACCATCACCTACTGTACAAACTGCCAAAAGAGTCCATCCAAGGAAAATATAAAGGTCCATTCAAAGTTCTCTATCAAAGAACTGCTGATAAGACTCACCCACACTAATTCCAGGTTGAAGGTAGACACAAGTAGAAACCCAGGCAGGCACTAACCAAGGACCTTAGTTAATGTTCTGTTAGTACTTTAAGGCCCAAAATAATAGATAAGAAACTATTTTTTAAAAAGCCATCAATATTATAATTCTAGTTATTTACTCTTTAAAATACATATTTATTGAGCACTTATTAGGAACAGGCCATGTGTGTACTGCTAAGGAGCAGATGGAAAAGTGAAATGCATGGTTCTGTTCTCTTATGGCCACCATTCTACCTAGTGAGACAAACCATCCTTATCCACACAGTATTAACCACACAGGATATACAGCAGCAACTACCAAGTACCTGTGCTGCAAACATAGGAAGCAAAATCGGTATCTTGGATACACTACAGGAATTTTCAACATAACCTGTTCAAAATGGAACTAATTATCTTTATTTTAACCATGTTCCTCCTCCTCTGTTTCCTACTGCAGTTAATGAAGGCACCTCTCACCCAAGCCAGCCTTCCAAACCTTCCTTTTCCCATATGCTCCACATTCAATTGGCCACCAACACTGGTAGTTTCCAAGGCAGAACTGTCCCTTAAATCCAGTCCCTCCTGTTCACTTATTCTGTCATTGCCTACATTCAGGTCCTTATCACCACCCATTTGAACTATTCCAGCTGGCCACCATGACCTCCCATCTTCTTTTTCTCCCTAGCCAAGATCATCTACCACACGGCCACCAGGTAATGTTCTACATTTCTTTTCCCAGTTGTCCATGAAGTCCAAACTCCTTGGTGAGGCATGGACGTCTCTGTACAACCTCCTGCAACTTAATGTCCAAGTGTTTGGTGATCATGCTGGACTTCCACAACTACTCAGACTCACCATGCTGACTTTTGCTTTGTTGACTCTGCATATTCACACAAAGTCTGAAATAGCCTTCCTCAATTTCCCCTCCCAACAAACTCCTACTCATCCTTTGAAACTCTACTCAGGTAGAGGTAATTGTTTCTTATTCCTGTGCCTCCCGTCCACTGACAGGCTTCATTTTTCATCAGTTACAGCATTCACCACGCTTAATCATACTTATCTGCTCATATGGCTACGATCTTCACCATATAGTGGGCTTTGCAAGGGCAGGGATGGTGGCCTATTTATCTCTGTACTCCTAATGTTTACCACAGTGCCTGGTATGGAGCGAGTTCTCAATGAATAACACAGCAAGTCCTCAAAGAATGAATGGATAGGTGTACAGAAAAAGAAAAAAAATAAATCCTATCAGAGCAGTCAGGAAAGACTTCATGGATGATACGGGACTTGATCCTCACTTTTGTAAGTGGGATAAGAGTAGGACAGGAAGAAATGAGGCAGAGAATGTCCATGGCGGGGATAACTATGTGAGCAAGAGCACAAAAGACAAAGTAGACATGATTTTTTAAAAGGAGTGAGGGCAGAAATTTCCTGGTTAGAACAAATGACTATGAATAAAATCTGATGACCTCATTACAGCTGATAAGAGCCCAATCACACATGCTACCGCTTCTCTAAATCACTGATTTCCCAAAACCTGAGTCCCTCTACCCGCTGCACCTTGGTTCTGCCTCTCTGCCATATTTATGCCATGAGACCCTTTTCTACTGCTGTTCCCTTTGCATTCAAGATCCTTGAATGTTGAGATAAAAATGCAATCTGTTCAAAGAGCCTTCCTCTGGCCTCCTCTCTGATGTTTTTCAGGCTCAGTCTCTCTGTCAAAACACCCTGCTTTATTCCTTCATACCAGTTCACCACCCTCCAAATTTTTATTTATTTACTTGAATTTGATCAAAATCTATTCAGTTACTTCCACCACTATAACCAGCATCAAATTTTGCATTTTATTGATAAGTGGTCCACTCGTTTTTTAAAAATTTAGTTAGTATTCTATTACTCTTAGAGAAGCACAGAGCACACTCATTTAAGTCCTTTTCATAGTTCTTATAACATTAGAAAAAGTTAGAATAGCAACGACTAAATCCTAACTTATATTTAAACCCTGAATCAAAATAAATGAAATTTGGGAGTTCCCGTTGTGGCGCAGAGGAAAGGAATCCAACTGGTATCCATGAGGGTGCGGGTTCGATCCCTGGCCTCGCTCAGTGGGTTGGGGATCCAGCATTGCCGTGAGCTGTGGTATAGGTCACAGACGTAGCTCACATCCAGGCTTGCCATGGCTGTGGTATGGGCTCACAGCTGTAGCTCTGATTTGACTCCTAGTCTGGGAACTTCCGTATGCCATGGGTGGGGCCCTAAAAGCAAATAAATAAATAAATGACATTTAAAATAGACTTGGCTGGTTATATTCAGTACATCAAACATTGTACTTAGATTGGTTTAAATGCCCTCTTTCACATTTTGTCAAAATTTGAGATTTGGGGGTGAAGGAAATGCAATATTCAGGACACAGAGGCTGTGATTTCATTACATATGCTGATATGTATATATGTAGCATTTGTGGCAACTGTATGGTTACTGTAAACAGTGAACTGAGTTAATTTAGGCCATAAATTTCACTTTGGGCCATGATATATAAAATGATGAGGTTAGATTAATAACCTTTAATGTGGGTTGCCGTTGTGGTTCAGTGAGATAAGAACTCAACATAGTATCTGTGAGGATGTGGGTTCAGCTATCAGTTGATTTCTCTATAGAAATACTATAGGCTAGAAGAGAGTAGCAAGATATATTCAAAGTTCTAGAACGGAAAAATTTGCAGCCTAGAATACTCTAGCCAGCAAGAAAATCATTTAAAATAGACAGAGAAATAAAGAATTTCTAAAACAAACAAAAACTAAGAGAGTACAGTGATACTAAACCCATTCTAAAAGAAACACTGAAAGGGCTCTTCTAAATAAAAAAAGTAAAAAGATAAAGGATGGAGGAAATCACAATTGGGAAGTAATCACTTAAATAAGCCAGTACACAGATCTAAAAGAAAAAAAAACTACTGTAAAAGCAATGATAAGCAACAAGGAATAGCAAACAGACAAACATGAAGATGTTAAAAAAGGACTTCAAAATCATAAAATGTGCGGAAGGAAAGTAGGAAAATCTAGATTCTTTTTTTTTTTTTTTAAACAATGTGTTTGAGCCTATATGACTATCAGGCCAACGCAAGCAGATATAGGAAGGGGTTAACATATTTGAGAACACTAAGAAAAATTTATGCCAACCAATTGACAACTTAGGGGAAACAGACAAATTTCTTGAAAGTTATAACTCAGGGAAGCTGATCCAAGAAGAAATAGAATTTGAATAGCCTTGTTTCTATTAAAAAAGACAAATTCCTTATCAAAAATTGTTCCCCAAAGAGAATTCCAAGCCGAACTGGTTTTACTGGTAAATTCTAAGAACAATTCAAGGAAGAAATAATACCAATCTTACACAAACTTTTTCAGAAAATAGGAATATGAGACATTGCTCAATTCACTTTACAAAATCAGTATAACCCAGTACCAAAATCTGAGTAAAAAGATTATAGATTATATCTTAATGAAGTTGTAAAATTTTCCCTAAAAATGGAGTCCTGTAACAGTCTTGAACCACACACAAATGACTTCCATTTACAGAAAGGCCTTGAAGGACCTGATTATAATAGAGCCTTAAGTGAACATATAGTGTAACATGTACTCTCTGGATACTTTTCTAATGATTTTGTTCTATAGCAGAGAAACTACAACCAGTTCAGGCTTTTTGGTTGTTGTTGCTTTGTAATGCCTTCAGGCTAAGAACGATTTTTACATTTTAAGTGTTGTTAAGAAAAGAAGCGACAGCATCTATATGTTGCTTGCAGAGCCTAAAACACTAACCCTTTGACCTTCACACATAAAGTTTGCTCTCCTTGTTAGAGTAACAAATTTATGACAATAAGTACCTTTATTATTCTACTATCAGGAGGAGTGGGTACCCAACATGCTTGAAACCAGGACACCTGCCAGCCCTCCTGTGTCCTTCCCTCCAGTTAGTTCTGTCCCCTGCGATTGATTCATTCATTCAATAAATGCATAAGCAAGCCCTATTATATATCACTGCATCATTATATCTTCAATATAAGGATGTAGAAGATAGGTTCCTCTGCCCTCAACGAGTTACCAGATTCTACAGAAGAGGTCTCAATGCCTAGTCAATGAATGACTCCATCATTCCAGCCCTCTTAGCAGGGCCACAGTGGGCAACAATGATTAGATAAGTCTAACACACCTTCCCCACCTTTTTGCTGCTTGGGCTTACTTTGCACTCTGTACTGAACGTCATGCTTCTCTGGACTTGAGATTTTTCTTTATTATAATACAGAGATAATAACACACTTAAAGAAAAAAATGAAAAACTAATGTGAATATATACAGTTGCAAATATAAGATATTATTGTAGCCTTATCTTCAATTGCATGTTTCAAAACTGTCAATCCTTCTCTCAAATTGAAGCGCCTTCTTAAATCTCACATTTAAAATAAAACTAATACAGTTGAAACATTAGGGAAAGATAATGCTGAGAAGGTTTTGTTAATGCATCCAAAAATAACTCTCTATTTTCAAGTTAATGTAAAAATCTCCAAATCCAAAGGATATGCATCTTAATGTGTTAAAAAGCATTAGCTAACATTTACTTAGCCACTGATAATTATTTGGGTTCTAAATCCATAAGGTGTAAGAAAGATTGTCAAAAGGAGTCAAAGGTGGCATTAAATGGGTAGAAAATAAAATACCATTCAACAAAATGCAACTGAGGGTATTTTCTGGATAAAATGGTTGTAATCAATTTTTTATTTCACGAAATAGAAATATTTGGTGAAAGGAAGACCCAATGTCTGAAAAGCAATGTTTGAAGTTGAGGCATATACACATGCTCCACTTCACTGAGGGCAGAGATTGCTACACCCTCATGTGTCCAGCCCCAAGCAGAGTGTCTGACACACATAAATGATTCATGTTTATCACAAAGGTCTACACATATATACTTCAACAAGTCTCTCCTTTTGAGGGCATTCTTAGCCAAACTGTGGTATGCTCTACTTGACTTCTAATTGTTTCTCCAAAGCCTCAAAGAATCATGCCCTGCTCTTCCGGAATGGGTCAGAGCATAAAGCATTCTGGCCAAAGCTCCTCCTACAGATATGAACTACTGGACAAAATAATAAGAAAGGGAAAGGAAGAATAGTGATCTGCTGACACTTATGGATAACACAAAACCAAAAACCCACTTCTAAACTTTCCCACGTCAATTTTCCAGACCCAGGAGTTGCAGACTGCCAAAGCACTGCCCAAAACAATTTCAGACACACATCTCTGACCACAACTCCAACCAATTTCCCCTTCTAGCCTTACCAACCCTCCTCATTCTGCAAAGATGTCAGGCTGCTCTCTCTCTGCAGCGCTGCACTTGGAATGTGATTTCCCCAAAGGGAAGCATGGTCTGCTTCCTCACCTCCTTCTAATTTATAGCATGTCATCTTTCCCTGACCACCCTTAAAATTGACCTCTTCAATCCATGAATTCCCTTTCTCTTCTTAACTTTTATCTATAATACTTATCACACTAAGTGTTAATGTACACTATAAAGTTTACTATACTTTATACTATACTAAATTATGCTATTCTAAATGTATACTATAAGGTTTACTGACTTAGTTGTTTATCTTCTCTCTTCCCTCACTAGAAGGGAAGAGAATGAGAGGGATGCAAAGCCCAGTAAGTAAGAAAAGTTGCATATTACTGTTTCCTTTTTTTTTTATTTTGGCCACAGCTGCTCAATAATTCATATTAGCATGTTGAAGGCTGCAAAGTATTTCTAAAAATAATACTAATAACTTTTTCAGTAAAGAAATATTTTTAACTTTGTTAAACTTTTGTAAACAGAATATTTAGCCTTTTAGCATTGACTAATAGCTGTCAGAACATACAAGCAGGGAAACAGCTAAGAGATAGTTTCTTTTCTTTTTCTTTCAAGGGAAAATGACCAAAGCCATTCTTCTAAATAAATAATGTCTTTTGTAGATCCTTATTCTGCTTGATCTCTACACTGTATATCGAAGAACTTCTAAAAGCATCTCCATCTATTTATTTACCGCCTGTTCTCTTCCCTCTGCTAAGTTCTCTGGACATTCTTTCTCTGTTTTCCTCAGTTGTTTCATATCTGCCCTTTAACTTTTTTTTTTTTTTTTTTGTCTTTTTAGGGCCGCACCCACAGCATATGGAAGTTCCCAGGCTAGGGGTTGAATCAGAGCTGCAGCTGCTGGCCTACACCATAGCCACAGCAATGCCAGATCTGAGCCATGTCTGCGACCTACACCACAGTCCACAGCAACACTGGATCCTTAACCCACTGAGTGGGGCCAGGGATCAAACCTATGTCCTCATGGATACTAGCTGGATTTTTAACCCTCTGAGCCACAATGGGAACTCCCTGCCCTTTAATTTTTAACTATATGTACTCCAAAAATTAAATGTCTTACTTTTTCATTTTTCAACTTTCACTTCTGTAAAAATCCTCATGACTCTAACCCAAACCCCAGATTATGTTGCCAAAGACCAAGACAGGGTCAACTGCTACCTTCTGCAAAAGAAGATAATTTAAAAAACCAATCTTCACCATCTTAACTGAATTTTCATCCCAACCTTCCCCACCCCATTTCTGCAATTAGAAACACCATTTTCGGAGTTTCTGTTGTGGCACAGTGGAAACGAATCTGACCAGTAACCGTGAAGTTGTGGGTTTGATCCTTGGCCTCTCTCAGTGCATTAAGGATCTGGTGTTGCCATGAGCTGTGGTACAGGTCACAGATGCATCTAGGATTCTGTGTTGCTGTGGCTGTGGCATAGGCTGGCAGCTGCAGCTCCAATTGGACCCATAGTCTGGGAACTTTCATATGCCACAAGTGCAGCCCTAAAAAGAAAAATAAAAAGAAAAAGAAAAAAAGAAGAAGAAGAAAAAAAAGCACCTTTTTCCCGTCTATAAAACTTTGTTGGAATTTATCTTTACTATTTTCTCTTTTTTCTCTATATCCTCTCCCACAGCATTATTTAGGTCTTCATTTCTTACTCATTCTCTCAGATGGGTACTTTGTTCTTTGGACCCCTCCCCATCCCTCTCCTGCTTTTCTCCCACCTGTGGACTATAACTACAATACTACCACACCCCACCTCAGTGTGATAGCCCTGCTACCAGTCATTCTTCCTTCCTAATTTGTCTTGTGTATCCAAGCAAGACTCCCCCAAGTATAAGCTTCACTCCCTCACCTGAGTACTTATCCCTCTGTGTTAATCATCTCTGTTTTCCTTACCATTCCACATGGCCCCTACTTTCCGTCCATCATTTATTTTCACTAATCTCAACAGACTCTTGCCAGAGCCTTTTGAAAAAGACTAAAAATGAAAAGTAGAAACTATATTACAAAGAAAGTCTTATTGATTACAGTGGGGAAGAAGAATAATGAATACAGGAGCAGGGGAAACAGAGACCTTTACCACTTAAGGAGCTTTGTCTGCCAGTCATTACATTATAGTCGAACTCTACTATATGCATTAACAGAGTGAAACAGGCCATAGTACACAAGAAAATTTAAAAGTCAGATATATATTCTGGATTTTGCATTAGAATATGAAATCTGGGAATTCAAAAAAACATTTTAAAAATAAAACCATAACTGTGTACCATATTAAAATTGAGTCAAAATGACACAAAAGCTAAATGTAAATCCTAAACTGAAAAATAAAACTTCTAGAGATATAGGAGAAGATCTTTGTGATATACTTGAGTTTGGCAAAAAAAAAAAAAAAACATTAGAAAAGGCATAAAAAGTATGAACCATAAAAATACATAAATTTGATTTTGACTTTATCAAATCCAAACTTGTTGCTCTTTGAAAGACATTGTCATGAGAATAGAAAGACAAGCCACAGACTGGAAAGAAAAAATTGCAAAACAAAAAGGTGATAAAGAGCTTATAACTAGATTACAGGAAGAACTCTTACAATACAATCAATAGGAGATTTTTTTTTTTTTAAGATGGGGAGGGGACAAAACATTTGACAGTCATTTTGCCATAAAGGAGATATAACTGGTCAATAGCAAATGAGAAGATATTTAATACTATTAACTTATTAGGGAAACGAGATAACTCCACACTCCTATAAGAAGGATGAAAATGAAAAAGACTCACCATACCAAATATTGGTGAGAATGTGGAAGAATGGAACCTTCCTATATTGCTGCTGAGCCTATAAAAGGCTTCTACCACTATGGAACATATAGTTTGCCAGTTTCTTAACAAGTTGAACAAAAGTTCACCACGTAACACAGAAATTCCACTCCAAGGTATTTACCACAAATACAAATACATATATATATATCACCATACAAAGTCCTAGCAGCTTTTACACAACTGCCCAAAGCTGGAAACAACCCAAACGTTGATCAGCTGGTAAATGGATAGCAAGTAAAATGGAATACTTTGGTGACAAAAAGGAATAAACTGTTGACATCTTCATTAACAAGGATGAACATCAAAGCATTAGGATAAGTAAGGGAAGCCAGACACAAAAGGCTACATAGTGTATGATTCTACATATATTCTATTTATTTCATTCTGAAAAAAGCAAAGAAGAAACGAAATCAGTGGTTGTTGGGAGCTGGCCATGGGATTGATTACAAAAAGGCACTAGAAAGTTTATGGAATGACTGAATGTACTATCTCTCTCAACTACAGTGGTGATGGTTACACAACTGAATGCATTTGTCAAAACTCATTGAACTCATACCTAAAAAGGGTGGATTTTATTGCATCTAAGTTATACCTCAATAAAACCGACTTTAAAAATCAAGACTTGTTTTAAAAACCAGAAAAGAGAAGGTAAATGTTTTATTTTTCTTATCCCAACCTCCTTGTTAACTTCTGTCCTCAACCATCTTCATACTGAAAATAATTTATTACTATCAGCTTAGTGACACATCTTTAAATCTTTTGAACAGCAAAAACAAGGTTAAGACCGTGTCTAAAAGTTTCTAGTGGCAAACAAAAGAGGAGTACAAATTTACACTGTAAAATTTCAACAACTCTGGAATTTACAAAGAGGGTATTAACAAAACACCACCACTAAGTGTGGGGTCACTGTTCTTATTATCACATCCTAAAGTCAGAATGACTTTTTTCCTTAAAAAATGCCATAAGCTAAAATTGAACTCCATTTATAAACGATGCATAGTCACCCACTGAAACTAAATACACCACCTATAATTTCATAAAGAAAGAAACCAGCAGTTCCAGTCAAACTGAACTCCTTGCCAGTCCCTGCAGTAGCCTTTATGTTCCCACCTCTAAGTCCTGGTCACTGTGTTCCGTGCACAGGTCACGCTGTTCTCCCCACTTCATCACATCGGAATCCTTTCTGTCCTTCAGGGTCAATCTCATATGGTAAAGAGTTCAAGATCTTTACAAACATCCTCTTGACTATGCTCTCTGCCTTTTGTGAACTGCCATAGCCTCTCTCTTATAATTCCTCAATTTCTGTACCGTACTTATGTGGGTACTGATATAATTAACCTACTGCACTGTAAGCCAATGGACGCTGGAGCCTCATTGTGGGTCTTCAAACTTCCCGCAGCAACTAGCACAGCGTCTTGAAGTAACAGGTACCCAGGAAACATCTGTTGAATAACTGAATATTAAATTTAGACTGTATTTGATGTGATCACAGAAACACGTGGTGCAAACACAGAAAATGGCAAACTTGAAAATTTTATTGATCTCTATTTTGTTTCGAGGTAATAGACTTATATAAGATATATCCTGGTGTCTTTTGACAGTGTATCATCAAATTTGTTTGAAAACTATCAGATGAAATATAGGCAAATTCAATGGAAAGAGTTCCCAAAGGTCAAAGCTAAAAATGCTTTGAGCAACAAAATAAATAAAATTGTATGAGATTATAGCCAAAAATATAAAATATATATACATACTGATACAAACAATATGATTGAATAAGTAAAGGGAAGAGAACAATTTCCCACTGCAGAGGAATTCTAAACAATTTATTCAGATACCCTGCCCTCAAGGAGGTGGAACATAATTCTCTTTCCTTATATGGGCTTCTTAAAGTGAATTCCTTCCAAAGAGGACTGATGGAAATGAGAAAGGGAGAAATCTGACCAATACCACCCCAGCAAATTGATCAAGATTAAGATCGATCAATGGTAAGCTGAGTTGAGAGTATGTTTCCTCAATATAATGTGATGAGGAGGGCACTTTTCCTCCCCAAGCACATAACCCCAGTCCAAACATTAAAAAAAAAAAAAAAAAATCCGAGAGGGAGTTCCCTTCGTGGCTCAGTGGTTAACAAATGCGACTGGGAACCATGAGGTTGCAGGTTCGATCCCTGGCCTTGTTCAGTGGGTTAAAGATCCAGCATTGCCATGAGCTGTGGTGTAGGTTGCAGACACGGCTTGGATCCTGCGTTGCTATAGCTGTGGAGAAGGCTGGCAGCTACAGCTCCTGTTAGACCCCTAGCCTGGGAACCTCCACGTGCCGTGGGTGTGGCTCTAGAAAAGGCAAAAGGACCAAAAAAAAAAAAAATCCAAGAAATCTCAGTAAGGAACCTTCCATAAGATACCTGACCAGTGCTCCTCAAAACCGTCAAGATCATCAAAAAGAAGTCAGGTCTAAGAAACCACCATAGCCAAGAGGAACCCAAAGAGACGTACATGACAACTACAAATAATGTGCTATCCTGGATAGGACTCTGGAAAGGAAAATGGACATTGGGGAAAACTAAGAAAATCTGAATAAAGTATAGTGTTCAGTTCATAATAACGTATAATTACTGGTTCACCAATAGTAACACACTATTGTAGACTGTTAACAATAGGGGAACCTGGGTGTGGAGTAAATAGGAATTCTGCACTATCTTTGTAAATTTTCTGTAAAGTTAAAACTGTCTAAAATAAAAGTTTATGGAGGTCCCATTGTGGCTCAGCAGGTTAAGAACCCGACATAGTGTCCATGAGGATGTGGGTTGGATTCCTGGCCTCGCTCAGGGGGTTAAGGATCCAATGTTGCCACAAGCTGTGGCACAGGTCACAGATGCAGCTCGGATTCGGCATCACTGTGGCTGCAGCTCCAACCTGACCCCTAGCCAGTGAACTTCCATAAGCCACAGGTGCGGCCCTAAAGCAAAAGGAAAAATGAGTAAATAAAATTTATTTTTGAAAAAGTACACGTTTTAAATGTTAACAAGTTATCCTGAAACAGAAACATGTTTCTAAGCTATAAATTTTTAAGTCATATCATATAAGATTCACCCTATAGAGAAACACTTCCCTGGACATTATTTAGTCCAGGGTAAAAAGCTCCAGATAAAGTTTCTGCAAACAAATAAACTTAGTACTTTTAATATTCATTCTAAAATTGTATTTTAATGTATAATTTAAAAATAATTGCTTCATTATTGCACAGGATTTCCTTTACCTTAAGTTCACAAAGAAGTAATGCAATTTTATACTGAAAGTCATTGAAAAATGCATGACTTTATGTACAGAAATTCACTCTGTGGTAAGCTTTATCGAAAATAAGCTCCACTTGAGATGATTGATTTCTCTTTTATCCTCCCCCGTCCAAATAATGGGACAGTATATTTTGCTATTAGAAAGAAAAAAAAAAAACCTTCATGTTCTTAATTTTCACAAACATCCTTACAAAATAAATTGGAAAGAAATTTGATACTGGTAAGATTTTAGTCACTTTCCATTGTTAAAATTATAATCTTTTTTTTTAATCTTAATGAGTTTCCTGAATAAATGATTCTCAGTACTGGAGATACTTGAAGAAAGACTGGAGATAGCTGAACAAAGTAGAAGAGGGTTGTTTTCCATTTAGTTGTTGTTTAGAATGTAAGATAACAGAGCATGTTCAGATGCCATGGGAATGATTCTCTAGTGTCTCAAAGATCAGCCCCTTTCCGCTGACCAACCTGGAGAAAATCACAGCTCTGGGGCTCAGATTTATCATTTACAAAGTGAAAAGATTATCAGTCACAATCACTTATCTCTAAGTTCATTCTAGCTAAAAAAAAAAAAAAAAAAACTAAAGTCTGAGTATAATTTCGCATTTGCCTTTCAAATAAGTATAGTGAGCCTGATTTCCAGTAACCCCACAGACTCTCAAGTGCAGACTCTTTGAAATTAATGGAAATAGGGATGGGAGTTTATGTCTCTGCAAAAGAAATTGTGCTGCAGAAGATACGACTCATTGAGACCAGCATACCTAACTCAACTTTGATTTCAAGATTTGGTTCTTGTTCCCTGGGCTCTGAGAATAGTCTTCAATAAGGTAGAGAGTAGACTCTCTTGCCTCAGCACAAAGAAGCCAGCATTCAGACAGATTCAAAGAGAAGGAAAGAGATGGAGACAAAAGCTTCATGTTTGTAAGACAACAGAGGATTTTAGGAAAACTGTGCTTAAGATGATAACCTTAATATTAATGTTGCTTGAGAACTCACCAGGGCTGCCACAAAGCAGACACTGTGATATAGGACTTCAGGCCAAAGAGATCAGTGTTTCCATTTAAATAGGCACAGATGAATGGCAACAGTCGGCCCTGATATATATCATGCCACCAAACTCCTTCCAGGCCCACCACTTCCCTAGCATCCATCACTTTTATTACCTTAGTTATTTATATGTTTGACAAAAGAAGAGGAAGCAAAAAGATGTTCAGAGAGAAATATCCAAATTTTCACAGTGATCGTGTTCTCTTCAGTCTCTAGTTTCTCCGTTGCCAGGCCGGCTTCCTGAGCATGTAACATGTGTAGTCACACAGGGCTGCACAGTCAGGGGGCCTCACGTTGGCTTAATGCTTTATCATCACCATCTTGAACGTCATAATTTTTTAACAAGGGCCTCAACATATGCACCTTGCATCATGTCCAGCAAATTATGTAGCTGGTCATGACCATTGCCTTGGGAGATATTTTGATCTTCAGAAATCTCTACCTACACTTCTTTTCCTTACATCAACAGAGACATTTTACTGAATCCCTACTGAATGTCAAGGGTTGATCCATGGAATTCTCTGTGCCTATATAGGTTTCCCACACTATCCAAAAGTAAAGCATTCTCACGAAAATTGTAAGTCAAAATGGTGTAAACCAAAGACCCAATTACTTTAGGACACATCCTGCTAACAGATGCACAGAATAAATCGAAATAGAGCCAGATGCTCTCAGACACAGTTCATAGCCATGGTGGCTAGAAGCTGAGATGCTGAGCGTTGTTCCCTGGGAAGGAGCGTGGTGATGCCACCCTCTCTGTTCAGGGTGTATGTTGTGTCCCTAACAGCCCGCTGCAAAACACATGCTAAATGCTATTTTTGCTTTTTGCCTTTTTTGTTAAAGCACAGATTCTTTCAGATTTCTTTTGGTTAGTGAAAACAGGTATTCATGTAGGTCTTTTGTGAAAGCAAAGTGGCATAAAGTGAACTTTCAAAAAGCAGAGCAGACCATATATACATCATGGCTTAACATTACTAGTAGAAAACTGCCCAACCCAGTAGCCTTGAGCCATCCACATCCCTGGTTTCCATTCTCTGCCCAACATTGTCCATAATCCCGTATTTCCCAGTTCTCTGTTCCTCCATTTCCAGCAACTACACCAATTTCTTTAAAACCCTATCAACACTCTGATCCTCAAGTGAGACCTTTTCCTTGTTCTTCATGGATGTCCTCTCAGACTCAGCATTACCCGAACAGCAATCTTCCCCTTCCCACCTAAGCCTACTCCTGTTTCAATGACTGTCATGGCTTTCCCCTCCACTGTCCAAAAGGAACCTTGGTAGTCTTCCTTGATCCTTCTCCACATCAAAATCATTTCCAAGTTTTGCCATATTAATATTTTTTTAATCTGTTCACATTTGTCCATCCCTTTTGACACTGCTTTAATGAACACACCCATAACTATTCTCTTGATTTACCACAATAACATCCTAACTGGTCCCCATGTTCCCAATGTAAATTTTCTTTCTGATCACCAAATGCATTTATCATCTTAAAAATTTTATAATAAAAATTCTGTGATATACGGAGAAAAAAAAAAAAAAAACACTGCCACTTTTCCCCTGGCCTCTGGGCCAGGTTTGTAACATGCTCTGACCAGTAGGATGTGGAAGGAATGTGATAATGTAGTTCTATACTAAGGCCTCCAGAGGCCATAGGGGCAGAAAGGTTCCTGATGTCACTCAGAATGTTCTCTATTGGTTGTTGGAGATATTTCTCCATACATAACTAGAGGGCTAGTTGAAAGGTTTTACTTGCTCATCAATTCCTAAAATCGTTCTCCCTTTTCTATATCCCATACATGGTATCTTGGTCTTGGACACTATAAGTTATCTTTGACCTTTTCTCCACTTTACTCTCCATATTCAATTTCTCTAAAATCACATCACTGCTAGTTTCTAAAGGTCCCTGATTTGTCTTTTCATTTTCAGTGCCATGCCTTCCCCTGAGCCTCGGTCCCTAAATGAATTACAGAGCAATTCCCTGACTAGTCTCCAGGCTCTAGTCTTCTGTCTTTGAAACATTTTAAGTACAGCACTCAGACAAATTTCTTTAAAAGCTTCCTTTTATTTCTCACACACACAAAAGTCCATAACAATTCACCATTTCCCCATTTCATCATACCAGTTCACTTTTCAGAGCTACATGTAAAGTGCCCAGTAGTATCCCCCTGCCCTTAGTCAATCATGGACACTCGATCATCTATGCTTGCTCTCTACTAATCTGTTCTTTTGCAATCAACTCAAAATCTACCTCCTTCATCTCCCTGGACCTAAATCAAAGACATAATGCTAATCCTTGCTCTGCCCAAAGTAGCTGTTTGAAGCCAGATGAATGACGTGTTTCCAAATCTGTACTCTTAGGGGACTGAACCTTCCAGCGGAAACAGTGGAAAATTCAGTAATTCCTCAAAGGCTTTATCCAGATCCAGACCATTCTCCCTGGGCTTGTCCTCCTCCACCCTGGCCAAGCACTTGTGTTCTAAATGTTTCCCGTGTAATCATTTTCCTTCATTTTCTAACCATTTAGTATACTTTAGGGGGTTGGGCACCATGTCATATGCTGATCATGTAACCCTGTGGCATTCAGCACATGATCTACAGTCAGACTAGTAGTTATGAACAAATACCACACAGACTCTGCAGCCTATAGGTGACTGGTATTCATTTTCAGTTCAATATAAAAGATGAAGTATAATATGTCCCAATAATTATGTCTCTGAGAAAGAGACCCAAAATGGAGGCACTATGAAGGACTCATCATGGCTAGTTTAAGAGTAAGAAACATCTTGTCTATTTTCACTGACTCTCCAAATGTGCCAGAGGCCAGCTTCTGATATTGTTTCAAATGCTGTGACACTTGTCTAACACTTTTAAAAACACTCCTCCCTGAAAAAAAAAAAAAAATGATGAATTAGAGCAATCATGATGAAAGATACAACACAAACAGAATGAGTGCTTTGTTAAAATGACTCTTCACTGAAGAAAAATATCATCCAAATCGAACAATATCACTACCATCTAACTATTACTTAAAAATAGACCTACGCTTTTGCCATTAGTGTTGCCCAAGGGGTTTAATGTGAATTAAAATGGATGAGATTAGAGTCACCAAAAATAATATATTCTTCTCTGCATTACATAATGTAAAACAAGGACTACGGAACTATTGGAAAGATGTATATAAGGATAATTTATGCCTGAAAACTGAGAAACAATACTAAACCTTTAAAAGTTTCTCTCCCTTCTTCTTCTCCAACCTATCACATATCTACAAAAACAGAGTAGGTGTTAATTATCTTCTGATAATCTAATTGAATACAACTATCTAGAGTAAAAAGAAATCTTTTAACTTGCTTCAAATATCAATTTCTACAATTATCTTAATCTTCATTCACACTTTTACAGAAGATACATTCAAATGATCACACCACAAGATGTTTCATCATTTGTCACTGAAAAGATCACACAGTTATTTACTTATATAAAACATGTATGTGCATACAAATAAAATGATGTACTGACAATATAAAATACCAAATATACCATATACGTCAATATACTTATTCTAATATCAAAGCTATATATGTTCAAATCCAGTCCCAAGGAGTAGTAAAACTTAGTCAATTTCACATTGTAGAAACCATGCTACAAATGTATACATGCAAAACATTAAAACTATTGTCTTTTAAAAGAAAAGTTATGTGGAAGCAGCTACTCCATCGGTCTTGTTTGACGCGACACATTCAACTTAAAGAATTTAAACTGTTTTAAATGATTTTAAGTCTACTGTGACAGTTTTCATCAAGTGCTATTGTCACAAAGAAAATTGGAATTCTCAGCATGACGTGAATTTGGATATCCTCAAAACTGCCCAAGTTGAGAAAGAGCCAGCAAAGGCCAATCAAACTAGGATGTGAGTAGCTTGGCCTAACAATACAAATTTGGGCACCATGATGTTGCAACTGGTCCCATTAGCTGCACTTAACCAGCTAAATCCACAGGGTCAATAGCAGAGCACGCAATTTTTCAGATGAGACTTTTCCACACTATATTGCTCACTATTGTTATTCTTAAGTGAAATATTCAAAGGTTTCTTTAAACCTTGTGTCTAGATCCCAGAGCATAAAATCCTTAGCTTGTGTAGAAAAGCATATTTAAAATATCCCTATTTAGTAGTTCCCATTGCGTTGCAGCGGAAAAGAATTCGACTAGTATCCATGAGGATGCAGGTTTGATCCTGGCCTCGCTCGGTGGGTGGGGGATCCAGCATTGCTGTGAGCTGTGGTGTGGGTCTCAGATGTGGCTCGGATCTGGTGTTCCTGTGGCTGTGGCATAGGCCAGTGGCTGCAGCTCCAATTCTACCCCTAGTCTAGGAACTTCCATATGCCATGAGCATAGCCCTAAAAGGTGAAAAATAAAATAAAAATTAAATAAAAATCCCTGTCTAAGGCAGTTTGGCATTAATAACAGCAATAATAACAAAGATGTATATAATTTGCCAATCTATAAAGTGTTTTGAACTTTATGTATAAAGGGATAAATCACAGGTATAAAGGAATAATTTACTCTCAGAATATCCCTGTAGGGTAAAAATTATTATGCCCATTTGCAAATGATTAAGAGATACTCAGAGCTGCTAAGTGACAGAGATAAAATTTATCCTTCGATTACCAATCTGGTACGTCCTCCACTTAAAGAATTAAAATTCCAATAACGCCTACGTAGGAGGCACCATATGAACTGTTGTTACTGTGGCACTTTGGTCTAGTGCTGGAGAATTTTAAAAAGCAAAGTGTAAAGTAATGATAAGGCTCATGGACTTCTTTGTGCATTTCCAAAGACTGATCTTATGTCAAGTTGCCAATAACAATTTCACAAAAAGGACTCATGACAGTGCAGTCCCTTGCTTATTATGATGATCTTAGAAAACAAAATTAAAAGGGAACTTAACTCCAAGCTCTTTATTTAATGAGCAGAGCTTACATAAATGTGCAGAAATAATACCCTGGAGCTACTTTATACAAGAGCCACAAAAGATCTACCACAGATGAGTGACAGAAACAAAATTAGTAAGAGTTCATGTAGTTGCCAAGTGGCTATTATTTAGAAGTGCACTCTCTCCAAGCTGGGCTCTTGCTACCAGTCACCAGAAAGTGCAGAATGGTAACTCAAGAACAGATGATACTACTGTGAATTCCAGGGGTGTAGTGCTGAGAGGTCTCTAATGAGAAACCACGTTCATACCCTGGCTTGCTTATGACTCTGCAATGTGACAACAGCAACAACAAAAGACAAAGGAGTACAGCTGTTCCATCTTGAGAAATTTAATACCAATGCAAAGGCTCCTAGCTCAGGAGGGACTGGCTGATCACTTACATCCACACTCTGGAGGGCATCCTGCTTGCTGCTTTGCTCCAGGCTCAGGGAAGGCCCCAGGGATTCATCCTATTGGAGCCATTATAGGTAGCCTGTGTCCATGGGAGACAAAGTTCAGATACCACCAGTTTATGCTGGTTCTAGAGGGAGCCAAACGAAGCAAGACATTAAGCCTATTTTCCTTCTCGCAGACCAGATCTTGAAGCTACTTAACTTTTCCAGAAATATTCCAAAGAGTAAAAGACAGGGAGATTCCACAGATCCTGTTCTGGATCTTGTGCCTGTGTGCCTCTAGGTTTAGCATCAGGGTGAGGAGTGATGGCCATTTGGCCACAGTCTCCTCAATATCTTGAGGTAGCTTCACATTCAGGAAAAACTATCTTGCAACTTCACTGCAAGACTAGTTTGGGGCTTGGGCTTTTTATGTTTTGTGTTGTGTTTTGTTTTTGATAATAACGGTGGTGGTGGAAATATTGCAAGGCGATTGTGGGGAAGAGGTAGGTTGGCTTGGACCTGTTCTTTAAGAAAATATTCATTAGAAGGCATGCCTTTTACTTTGAAACCACCATGTGAGTCTAAAACAAATCGCGCTGATAAGAAGAACCCAAGATACCAGCAAAGAATTCAATGCTGATTAATTCAAGCATTAAGCAAATATTAACTACCCGACATGGTGCAGGCCTTTATTCCACCAAATCATTTTCACACAATAGCTTGGAACTTCTATAAAAATAGAAGTTCTCAAGCAAAGAATATTTGCAGTTTAACCCTGAAATGTTGATTTAAGACATGAATTCTATTCAATTTAAAAGGAATAGTACATAAATCATTCTACCTTCCCTCCCATCTTTGCCACTAAATGAGATTGGACAAAATAATGTTTTTTAATGTATAAAGAGCTTATAGGATTCAGATTTCTTAGCCTATTTCCATGGGAAACATAATGAATGACTACATAATGAACAATTTTTTTTCTGTATTCAGCATGAAATAGTAAATATTAGACATGCTGTCTACCCAAGGACATAAATGACACAAAAGCAGCGTGAGTGGTAATTTAGGTTGTAGCTATAAAAACCATCACGCAAGACCCAGGGGACTTGATGCCTGATCTCTTGAGGCTGACTTAGAAACATTCCACGGGGGAAAACATTCATGTTGGGGTTACAGAAGGACTTCTACAAAATCCTATTTCTACAAAATACAGCAAACTGATTCCAAGATTAAGGTCTGGGAAACAGCGAGGGAAGAACTGAATTCTTGAGCAGCAATAACTCACTGAATAGGAGACTGGACAACAGGTGCATGTTTTGGAAGTCAGTTAAATCTCAATTAGCAGGTATGATCATTCATACATGGTAAAGCTTCCTTGATGAAAGCACCCCCAGAGAATTAGATTAACTTAGTAAATCATCTTCCAAGAGAGTACATCCATATTTATTTAGCAAATAACTGGTTTTTCTGGCTGTTCCGGGCTCCCTGAGAAGCATGGGCTATATCTGAAAAATGGTGCCACATACAAGGATGAACTAATACCGTCTTTTCCCTTAAGGGATTTTTAGTCTAACTAGAGAAATGTTGGTGAAGGTGGGGAGAGGTGTCCAAAAGAATTTAAAGATGTGATGCGAATATTTCCTGCTGAAAAAACAAGAACTTTTCATTTAAGCTGGTTCTTGGGAATTGAAATTGGATAGAAAGAAAAAGTCAAAGTTGCAGTGACATATGCCACAGCACTCCACCCCCTGTCCTGGGAACTTCCATGTGCTGTGGGTGAAGCAAAATAATAATAATAATAATAATAATAATAATAATAAAATTTTTATAAATAAAAAGAACATTGAGAACACAAGCTCAGCTGGGGTGAAAAGTAAGGTAAGTTAAAAGCGGACAGTAGGCCTGTGGATCAACCAGGTCACAGAAGGCCTCAGGTTTTAGGGCAGGAATTTCTAGGCAGTCTAAGCCCATCTGATCTACCTAATTATCATGCACCTGCCAGCTGATACAGGTGAGCCTCAGAGGGTGACTGGTGTTTAAGGCACCTCTTGCTTGTTCTTGGTCCATGTTTACTGTGTCCACGACTCTGCATTCTTGTCCTATGATATGTATCTTCATCCCCATTTCTGTTTCCTTCAAATTCTGCATCCCCATGACTTCCTAAGAGAGAGAGAGCAGGTCTCTTCTTCAGCTTTCAATTTTTACCTCTGACTTCTGGTCCCAACACACCCTCCAAAGCCTCAGCCCAAAGAGCAAGACAACGCTGCTGCCTAACTTGACGATACACACAAGGAGATATCCAATCACAACAGGGTTTTAAGGATATTTCAAAAGCAACAAGTCTGAGTGTCAAAATCCAAGTATCACCATTACACAACATACAAATTCTGCATTTACCAGTTCTCATTTACGAATGTTACCATGGTTAATCTATCCTGGCATTTTTGTGGATTTCTTGTACATTTGTACACTATCTCTCACAGGCCAATAAGGGCTCAAATTGAGGTATATTCCTATGAATTCCTCCCAAACTACTCCAAACCACAATAAGTACATCCTCCCTTGAATCCTGAGAGATCTCAAACCATAGTGCATGTGTGGGGATCTTCATAAGAATGGGGGACACGTATTGAGTGTGTACTCTGTGCTAGTGTGCCTTCCTTTACCCTGATTATGTACCTACAAGATTAGTAGTATTCTACCCATTTCATAAGTGAGGAAAAGGAAGCTCAGAACTCAACTAACTTAAGATATTTTAGCTAATAAACATTGATTCAAAGGCTGTCGCTTTTTCACTAAGTAGCAATAGCAGTCTTAGGTTATTCTGTAGTACTTAAAGTCTGGACTGTAAATTGCTCTTATTCTGAATTCATGTAACACCCAACACAGTATTAGGTATATTGTGAGCACTTAATTAACTATCTGAATATACAATATACAGCGGGACTAGATAGTCTCTGCATAAGTGGGGAAAAAACTAATACCATTTAATTTCACTTTGATCTATAAACAGCTAGATGGATTTGCACACAGCCAAGACAATAAACTATGACTACAGAATAATGGGTGAAACAATAGAATCAGTCCATTCAATGGGAAATAAACAACAAAGTGGTTCTAAGACAATGCATTAATCAAAATATGATACTACTTTATAATATTTGTTCATTTAGTTTTTAAGCTGTATACATGTGAAAACACACAGTGTCTGTCTTTCTTTGTCTGACTTATTTCACTTAATATAATACCGTCAAGGTCCATCCATACTGTTGTAAATGGCATGTATATATATATGTATATATATATATATATATATATATATATATATATATATATATATATACACACACACTACATCTTCTTTATCCATTCATTGTTGTTGGACCCTTAGGTTGCTTCCATATCTTGGCTACTATAAATAATGCTACAATCAATATTGGAGCACAAATATCTTTTCAAATTATTGTTTTCGTTTCCTTTGGATAAACACCCAGGAGTGCAATTGCTGGAACATACAACAGTTCTATTTTTATATTTTGAGGAACCTCCATACTGTTTTCCACAGAGGTTGTACCAATTTACATTCCCACCAACAATGCACAAGGGTTCTTTTTTCTCCGTATCCTCGTCAACACTTGTTACTTCTTGTCTTTTCAAGTGTGAGGTGATATCTTGTGGTTTTGATTTGCATTTCCCCGATCATTAGTGATGTTGAGCTTCTTTTCATAGGTCTATTAGTACCTGTATATCTTCTTTGGAAAAATGCCTATCCAAGTTCTCCGCCTATTTTTTAATTAGATGGCCTGTTGTGGTTTTTTTTTTTTTATATTGAGTTGTACGAAACAGAAACAGACCCACAGATACAGAGAACAAGGTAGTGGCTGCCAGAGGGGAGAGGGGTTGAAGGGATGAAAGAAATCGGGAAAGGAGACTAAGAGGTATGAACTTCTAATACAATAAATAAGTCACGGGGATGTAATGTACAGCACAGGGAAGAGAGTCAACAATAGTTTAACTTTGTATGGTGTGTAATCTATAAAAATATCCAAACACTATGCGGTACACCTGAAACCAATATAATAAGTCAACTATATTTCAGTTAAAGAAAAATTGATTCTGTGAGATGTTCTCATCTAGGCTGGCTAGGCTGAACCAGGTTTCCTAATGCTATTTCTCCTGAGCACGAGCAATGCCTCACAGAAAGTATGGTGGGTACTGGAAAGCGGAAATGCACCTTCTTATTTACAGACATATCCATCCCAGAAAATAACTGCACAAATTTACTTTCAAACACCTTTATTGATTTGGCTGACTTGAAAATATTATCCTTTTCCTTTACTCAGGGTAAAGGAAATATGCCTCCCCTGGGGGAAATTTAGGCTAAATAGAAATTATGACATCTCACCCCATCTGACCTTGTAATTCATACACTGCTGATCAATGTTTAAAGGCCTGCTGCCCAGTCTCCAAAGCTCCCCCAAGAATGTCATATACACAGAAAGCTGGCACCTGGATAAGCTTCAAAGTCCCCACATGGGTGCTCGGGTGAGCTCATCACATCAGGCTAAAAACCAGCCTTTGTTCCCAGTGTCACATCTTGCCTTAGTAGGAGATGGCTTCCTCACAATCACGTCCATTCATGCGGCGAGAGCACTGGGGTCCCCAGAGAACAACTCCTCATTGAGCTGCAGAAAACAGGGAAATAGCTGCCGTGTTTTCCCAGTGATGTTATTAATATTTAAGTGCTGTTCTCCGGGGGGCTGAGGGGAAGCATAAGAGCCCAACTCTAAGAAGGCTCTGACCTATTTTCATGATTACTGCTGCACTAAGGAACTAACTGCTCAAAAAGCAAAAAAAAAAAAAAAATACATCCATCCAAATTCCAAGTAACCACCAGAGAAGGCCAGTTTTTTGGCAAAAGATGTTGCTTGAAAAACTTGGCTACTACTGAGGATAACATAAACAATTGTATACCTTAGCAGAGAGCTTAATGGTATGTAGTGGTAGCACTGGCATCCATTTGGGCAGTTGAACATGTTATTAATGAAGGGTGATGTTAAGTAATAACACCAGTAAAGCAGTAGCTATCTCTGGATTGAGATCTCTCACTGAATCTCACCATTCTCACTGAATTGCAGAAAACAAATAAAGTGAAGTGTGGTCTCACTTCAGGGAGGTTAATTGATTTGCCAGGAACCACTTAGCAAGTTAGAAAGTAAAAAGAAGGAATGGGAATTACCACCGTGGCACAGTGGGCTAAGAATCTGACCGCAGTAGCCTGGGTCACTACAGAAGTGAGAGTTCAATCCCCAGCCCAGCACAGTGGGTTAAAGGATCAGGCATTCTGTAACTGTGGCACAGGTCGCAGCTGCGGCTAGGATACAATCCCTGACTCAGGTGCCTCCATATGCCCCAGGTGTGGTCATTAAAAAAATAATAATAATGATGACAATGACAGAAGCAGCAGGGTCCTTCCAAGCACAGAGCCTCAGCCCAGTTTTCCTAGTCAGGATGGAACTGGCAACAACTTGCCAATCCTTTCTGCTGCTTCACCATGAAGACTCTCATAGTCATGCATCCAAAGGGTCTTTTCCTTCTTAGTTTATTTTGCTTCCTTTCAGTCATTTATTGTCCCCACACGCTGTCTCCTCTGTTAGCTCCAAGTTCAGAGGAAGATCAATGAAATGACAGTTGCTAAGTATATTAAACAGTAAAAAGTATCACAAATCTCATTACATAAACAAATAAGCACACATTTTCCTGCCTTTCCTTCTCTTTTTCTTTGGCCTCCTGCTTTTTCTTCCTCTCCATCTGGGTCATTAATGTAACAAGTAATAGGACATCATTTTTTGTAATATTAAGACATTGAAGAAAAGGCTTTTCCCCCAATCCTTCCCTTCTGGATGTCTTTTTCTTAAAAGTCTATGCATGCATATTAACCCTGTTGTTAACAACATTAAAAATATTAACGCCTTTTTTTTTTTCTACTAGGGCCACACCCGCGGCATATGGAGGTTCTCAGGCTAGGGGTCCATTCAGAGCTGTAGCCACCAGCCTACACCAGAGCCACAGCAACGTGGGATCTGAGCCGTATCTGTGAACTACACCACAGCTCACAGCAACGCCAGATCCTTAACCCACCAAGCGAGGCCAGGGATCAACCTACATCCTCATGGATGCTAGTCAGGTTCATTAACTGCTGAGTCACGATGGGAACTCCTTTTTTAAAAACATCTTTTAAAAAGCATTATGATATTCATAAGGTATTCATTCTGAAAATTCAGAGCACTTTTTTGTTCTTTCTCTTTCTGAAGGAGCAGAGGCAAATAAAGATGTCTGATGTTTCTTGTCCCTCTGCCCAGTGCTTTTGCCTCTATATCAGAGTTTCCTGACCACAACACTATAGATATTTTGGGCCAGATGGTTCTGTGTTGGGCAAGTGGCCCTGAGCATCATAAGATGTTTTGCATCATCCCTGGCCCCCATCCACTAGGTGCGAACAGCAATCCCTACCCCCACCCCAAGTTATAGTAAACAAAACTGTCTCCAGTGTCAAATGTCCCCTGAGGGGCAGAATCAGCCTCAGTGGAGTACTTGCTGGGTGACACTGCCTGGTGGTCTGTGAGTTTATCTGAGTTGGAGAAGGAAGGAGATGATTTTGAGTTTTGTGTGTGTCACAAGTATAGATGAAGCTAGGGGTCAGTGAGGTGAGAGATTTTTTTTTTAATAATGTCTACTCACCTCGCATAGGTCTTGAGGGAATTGCTGTGAACAACACAAGATTGGTTCAAGAATTTTCAGTTTCTTGGAGGAAAAATAAAACAATAATAAAAGCACTGAGGAGTAACCTATGTTCCACCCAAGTCCATTTTATGAGTAGATTGAGCCTAAAAAAACCATATGAGTCTCCTACCTTTTGTTTGTGTTAAGAAGCCAACATTTTTTGGCATCTACTCATAGATATGGTTAAAAAAAAAACTTATTGAGAATAAGAGTACATACTTGGAATATCATAAACCACTTTTATTTTCCCTTATCTTTATCACAAGGCTGTATTCGTCAGCACTGGAAATATATTCAAGAGCGTTTTATAAACAACTAATTAATCTTTGCAATGCATTAATATTGAGGGAATTACAGTCATCTCACACTGATGAGGCAGATGTAAAAACAAGTGGCATTACTATTCTGAAATAATACAAATTAATAAGAGGCTCTTGAATATATTTGTGTCAAGACATCAGTAAATCCTGGATTCACACTTAGGTCCAGGATACAGAGAACTTTTTGGACCACAAATGAAAAAACTTGCCTTGTCAGATTCTGGAACTTCCTCTATGTACTATTAAAATTATATTTAGTTATAAAGGATTATTTTTTAGTCAATTCCCACCTCTAAATGTGTATCTTATTTTTAAAAGAATCCCAAGTGACAAGATAAGCATCACACATGCATGTGGTTTCTGTCTTCACAGGTCAACTTTAAAATAAGCAGTCAATAAATTTCCAGGTGGTAACTTCCCTAGCATGCAAATTTCCTTCTAATTAAAACAACAAAAATCCTTTGTCTGGAAGTCAAATGCCTGAGACTAGGAAAATTTCTCATAAGTGGGCAGAGGTAGAACATAAATCTAAGAGAAAATATATGAAAATACAGTTGGACCTATTTAAACTAAAAAATCTTTAAAGAGATGAGAATAAAATTTATACTAAGGAACTAAGGTTGTCATTTGGAAAGTAGTTATACTGAATGAATAATTATAAGCACACGAAAAAATGGCAACAGAGGACAAAAGAGGAGAGGGTGTTATTTTATGGAGCTGTAGTCAAAAGATGATTGGACTTGGAGGATTTAAATAGCTGTCTCGCCTCTCATTAGCCCTGTCACCCTGGGCAAAATTGCCCAGTCGCATTAGTGTGGGGCACAGAAACTGGAAGAAGAACAGACTGGTGATTTTGAGATTCTTCATGCCTCTATTATTTTTTCAAAAAAGTTCTCCTTAGTTTTCTTTAGATTAAGAAGGGAGAGATGGCGTGACACAAGGCTGGACCAGCTGGCACTCCGGAATTTCATTACTAATGCGACTCTGTGCATATCCTGCCCTCAGGAGTCTTTTATTCCTTGATGTGCCATCATTTCACTGTCTGTAAAATAAACAAAAGTTCTAACTTGAGAATAAAAGAATAAAATGATCTTGAGGATCTCTTTAGCCTAATTCCTCTATCCCCGATCCCAGAAGGCAGGAGCCAGGTCTGTCCTAGTCTTTGTTGTATCTGAGCATGAGCATAGCACAAGGCACCCAACAGGCACTCAGAAAATATTTGTGGAATGAAAGAATTCTCTTTTATTTAGAATTCTCTTTCAATTGATTCACTGGTTGTTAGGTGACCATTCATATAGGAGATGATAAATGGCACTTCGGGGCAGCACATAGGTGCCAGGATAACACATACTTTTAAGGGCTATCAGTATTTTAAGTTCTCCAAAGTGGCATGTTCAATAATTATAATAGTGTCATCTGAAATCCTTCATTATAGGTCATTGGTTCCTACAAACAGAAATGAAAACATGAGCAGAAGAGCCAGACTCTGAGGAAAACTACAAAGACACCACTCCAGAGAGAATTTGGACAGTGGAAGCAAAATATTAAAGACTGTTATTCTCCGCAGCAATAGGCAGACTTTTTAAACTGAGGCTGTCACCATCTGTAGTTGTCATTGGCCATCTGCTTAGGTCTAATCTGTACTGTCACTAGCATTAAATATAAGTTTAAATTCTTCTCCTCTAAGTAAATTCCACAAAAGTTTCTCTTATCCTGCTCTGAATTGTGAGCTAAATTTTTACTCTCGGACTACTTCAGTGATAACATTAAAATGCTCCCATAAGTCAAGGCCATCCCATCTAGCTTAATATCCTGTGAATGCCAAGTAAGGATGGTGGTCACACCCTCTGCCTCTCATAATGAACCTTCCCACGGTCCAGCCTCTGCTTTGTTTTTACGTGTCTAACTTGCAATTAAATTAAATACTGACCCTAACATATCAAAGTCATACATGGCTGTTGTAGGCAAAATATTAAACTGCCCACCCAAATGCAGCTCTCTGGCATGTATACCTGTGTAATCCTCTTCCCACGAGTACAGGTAAACATGATGGGACAGTCACTGACTTATGGTCATATGTCTATCATAGCAGAACAGAGGGATCAGAAGTCAGAGAGATACACTCCAGCTCTATTGGAAGAAAGCAAATATCCATATTGTGAAAAGGCCTATAGAAACCATAGGAACTGGATTCGGTCTCTAGTTGTTTCAAACGGCTCCTGGCCAACAGCTAGCAAGAGAGAAAGAACATCAGTCCTATACAGTGGAACTGAATTCTCCAACCTAAGCTGAAAAGGGGCCTCTGTAGATAAGAACTGCAGCCTGACCTAGTGAAACCCTGAATAGAAGACCAGTTAACCCAGACCTGGACTTCTGACTCATAGGAATGTAAATAAATGTGTGCTGTTTTAAGTCCTAAGTTTGTGGTCATGTGTTACATACTGATAGTTAATACACTGGGTAAAGAATCATGAGCACATCAGAAAATCATGAGAATGGGTGAAGTGATGGGGAAGTTAAATTCAATGTACGTTATGAGAAAGGATGGGTTCCAGTTCACAATGATTAAAGTGGCTTTTAATACAAGCCATCAAGTAATGAATGGTGTTACTCTAAAATCACTAGATCACTGGGGATCATAGTCACGTGGTTAGCCTAGCACAATGACCAGCACATGGTAGTGGTCAATGAACACGTATTCTCCAATTCATAAATGCTTAATAAATAAGTTCATTCATAAATAAAATGTCTTAAAAGAATAGTGAATATATTTCTTTGATGCCTCAAGTATACACTTCATAAATCTTCAGTGAAGGAAAGTTATTACCATTTTAATGTACATGTAACAGAGTGGTTAAAGAACTGCTAATTTCAGGAGTTACATTTGGGGATGAATTCAAGGGTGTGGGTATGGAAGAATATTTCCCTTTTATTGTGTATACTTCACATCCTTGGAAACTTTGGCAATAAATGTCAAATTTTTAATAATAAAAGATATACTTTAATAATAAAAATTTTCTAAGACAATGCCTGGAATCAGACACTTTTTAAAGTTTAAAATTGCAAGAGGAAAACCTTTTCATTATAACTCCCAACATTTTGGCAGACATTTATAGCAATGAAGAGCCAGCCGTTCAGTCTGGACGGCACCTCTTTTTGTGGACCTCTTTTACCAGATGCCCTAGGGATTCAAAGAAGCCGTGTCCTAAAAACAAACCCCAAAATGATAACAATAATTGTTATAATTTATTGAGCCTACTAAGTACTATGCATTTTGCTGAGTGCTTGAGGGACTATCTCACAAATTTTTCCCTCAAGGAACTTGAAATTTGAAGGGATCAAATATAACTATAAAATAATTCCTAATAATAACTTACACCTCTAGGCAGCATATATGGGTCAAAGTGGGCCAGGTGTGTGTGGCAGAAGCAGCAAGTGAAATTGAGACAAAGAAGTGACCCCTACAGAGGGGCACAGAGGAGGCTTGGTGGCAGTGCTGGGAGGAGCCCCAGGAGGCAGACTGGCAGGATGAGAGAGTGGGTACAGCGGAGAGGCGGGGCTGAGGGTAGGTGACTGGTTAGTTGGTGCTCCTGCATCACAGCCTTGGGGAGCCAAGTAAAGAGGCTTTCAGTTCATCCTAACCCAAGTCAATATTCATCTATTGTATTTGGCAGAATACTGTAAGTTAGAGAAAGCTGCTTAAAGCTTTCTGAAGCACAGGTGATTTAAGTAATGAACCTGTCAGGGTTAAGATACTGAACAGGCTGGAGGAGCGGGGAGGCAGGGAGGCCATTCACGGAGACCGCATAGTGGACCCTGCACAGGGAAGATGAGCCTAAAACAGGAGAAAATAGTGAGACTAGAGACATCATGAAGGACGAACTAAAAGGAGAATGAATCAACAGTTTGGAGAGCAACAGAGGGAAAAGTAAAGAAGACACTACGGATTTAAATCAATATAACTAGGAGAAAAATGGTTCCACTGACAGTTAACAGGGAAACACCTTTCAGCAGCTCCTGTGACTTCTAGAAGACCACTCAAGTTCCTAAGTGTCACACTGAAGGCTTCCCTGTGGCCTGGCCCCCTCTCTGTTCCATTTGGGCTCTGCTCCACAATCCGTGGTATGTGAGCAGGCACACACATGGGGACCAAGCAGTGCTCTGAGCACAACGGGCTGTTTCACTCCAACATGCCTTTCCTTCCTTCCTGTCGCGCTACCTTCTAGTCACTATGTATGTATGTATGTATGTATGTATGTATGTATGTATGTATGTTATTTATATAGGCTGTGCCCACAATATGTGAAAGTTCCCCTGGCCAGGGATTGAATCCGTGCCACAGCAGTGACCGGAGCCACAGTGTGTCAATGCAGGATCCTTAACCCATTAAGCCACCAAGAACTCCACTAGTCACACTTTAAATCAGTTCTTGCTGTGTCACCTCCTCTGGAAACTCTTCTCAGACCCACCAGGCTAATGTAAATAACACTCTTCTCGTCATATGCTAACTCCTGTGAATAGACCCCTTGTCATAATGTCCATCAAGTTGCTGCATTGCTATGTGCATGTCTGCTTCTTCTCTCTAGACTAAAAGCTTTCAGAGGCCATATCTTATTTGATTCTGTATTCCTGACACTAAAACTATCCCTGGTATAGAGTAGACAGTCAGTAAATATCTGTTGAGTGAATTTTGAATGAGTTCCCCTGAATTTCAGGTGATGGAGGACTGATTCTAGTACAATTAGAACTCTGTTTTCCAAGTGAATGGTTAGCGTATTTTATAAGGACTTTAGTTTCAGAAAATAAGCAAATACCCCAAATTTAACTAAGCACCTTCAACTCAAACTCTCTGTGATAAAACAGAAACTCTGGATGCTAAATAGAACCACCCAAATTTCTGTTAACATTATATCCACAAGAACATCTAGAAGGATTACTCAATTTCAAGATCTGAAATGAATAAAAATACAAACTTTAAAATACCATTCTCTAAACACATGTGCAAGCACCATCTTTCAAGAAGAAATAAATGCTTAGCAAAAAATGTTATGAATTAAAGGTGACCTGGTATACTTCATCAGACTGCCTAGTATATTCACAAAATACAGGATTTGTATATGAAGACTGCTTAATAATAATAATAATAATAATAATAATAATAATTTAGTGATTTACATTTTTCAGTTACTTTCCACATGCATTCTTCATTGGAGCATCACACTATTGCTATGAGACAGCCAAGATGTCACTCTCCCCATTTTATGAATAAAGATGCTAAGGTGAACAAGTCCTGACTCCTCCCACCTCAGCTCCCTCATGGGAGCAAAAACTTTGCTTTTCTCACTTCTGTGTGCCAGGCAGGACAGATCCAGGTTTTGTGAGATCTGAAGCTTTATACAACCTGGAATGTCTTCTTTAAGAAAAAGAATGCAAAATCATCAAAATAAAGTTAGGTGCTGAAGGTAACTTAAGGGCTTTACATATACTAACTCTTTTAATCTTCATAGTAACCGGATGTAATAGGCCCTAAGATTATACCCATTTTACAGATGAGAAAATGATTATAGTAACTGGATGTAATAGGCTCTATGATTATCCCCATTTTACAGATGAGTTATGACTTAGGTTTTCTCTCTCCATGATTCTTTCTCAACATCTGGACAGCGTGCCCTTAACTCATATCCAGAATAAAGGGCCTACCAGTGCCAGGACCTCCAACCAGAGTAGTACCATCTGAAGGGACAACTCACCTGGGTCCCAGCCTCCTGAGACCCATCCAGAGACCACGGTCCCTGGGAGGTTGCCATGGAAGCTACCCCAGAACCAGCCAGAACCTCCTGCACCTGGACTACTGCATTCTATGACACTATCGTAATGACAAGAGTTCACTATGTCTATAGTGATAGAATCTCAGAAACAATCCTCTTTTCATTTTTCTTTGGGATTTTCATTGTTCTGGATTTGCTGGAAGAGGCACTCAGCCACCTGAAAGCAAAGGAAATTCTGATGTGGTGGAGCCTCAAAAGTTCATCCTAAACTCTTCTACACTGAGTTTCAACTGACAATTTACTGAATCTTTCTGGATATAATTTAAGATGATGTCATTGCAGTTCACACATGGTTCCACGTCCTTCTAAATGAAGGAGTGTGCAGTATATATGCTGGTTGATTTACTGGGCAGAACAGGATATTGTGTGCAGAGGTGTCAACAGTGAATAAGCCTGTCTTCATAGCCCTGGGGAAGTATAAAGAGATGAAGCAACCATTGATAACATACAAATAACTGCAATAATACAAAACTGATTTAATAATAGCATGTTTGGAGTTGTAGAATGGCTGGCAAAATTTTTTTAAGTTCTCAAAAATAATTTTGATTTTCTTTCTCGTATCACTTTTTTCTTATCTCTCATGACTTTTCTTCTGGACAGTTTAGAAATTCTCACATCATGAAAAAGGATGTATTTTTGCCTATGTCTCTGATAACAAATAGTCACCTGAGATAGGGTATAATAAGATCTTGGAAAACCACTGTTTAAAATGGAAAGAAAAAAATTATTATTAGATAGTATAACTATGCAAGTTTTTGCTTTTGCATAAATCTAATACTCCTGAATTTTAAAAAGTTGTGCTATAATTATAATCATTGTAGATTCAACACTGAAATGTTTTCTTTGAACTTTTCATCAAAAAATAAAAACAGAGTTTTCATATTCTTAAATGCAAGGATTTCAGAAAAAAATTTTATTAAATAAACAATTACATACACACTAAAAACACAAAGAAAATAAATGTGCATGATTTGTAGACTTTGTATGGTATTTGGATAGTCTTTGTAATTCTCTCTCAGCCATGGAGAACACTTGTTTCTCCAAAATGGGAAATGACATTAATGAATTCCCCACACTGATGCTTTATTTCATTTAAAATTTATTCAGTGGTAATTTGTCTCCATTTGTGGAAAATAAAAAATATGTACTTTCTTTTCTATATAATACAATCTATCTATCAAAATATCCAAATAAAATGTATTCAGCCATTTCTAAAACAGAACTTAAATATGTTTCCTTAGGTGTATGTGAAAATGTAAATTTATCATCCATCTACTGCTTCGTTCTTTCAATAAATATTTATTTAGCACTAGACATGCGTCAGGTCCTAGGCACTGGGTGTACAAAACTCAGCTTCACCGAACTTAAATTTGAGTAGAATTCTCAAAGGCCTTCACTGGTATTTAGCAAAACATTTGGATATATCTGTCCAATTTTCCTTCCTAATGGGAAAATACACTTAGAATTTTTCCTGAACTTTTTAATAATTATCAGTGGTAAAAAATAGCAGAAGCAAGTTTCTGTTTAATAGAAGAAATGCATATAAAAGCCATTCTTCAATAGTAAAAGTAACTGTCTTGCAAATAGTAGCTTCTATGGCACTGTTAGTATCCTAATAGTGAGAAAAAGTGCAAGTTGGATAAGGCTGGAGAGTGAGAAACTGCATAGCAGGTTCCTCCACTGGGTGAGACAGCAGGGGAGATGACCCCTAAGATATATTCTAATGCAGAGCGCTGATTTGACTTACAAACTAGAATACCTACTGAAATGCCAAATATACCAATGATAAGCCACTGTATTCATTTCATAATAATGCTGTAAGTTGAATTAACTGGTTGCCTGCAAATTGAAAGAAAATAAGGAATATACATTTCTGATGCAGAAATTATTCGAGGAAATGCATGTGTTCTCACACACCTTAATTTTTCAGAGACCCACAAACATTCTGATCCATCATTATTTAATGATGTCAATGGACAGTCATTCAATCAATCAACAATATTTTATACCACTTTTTTTTCCCCACATATGAAACAAAGCAGCTTTGGAGACAAGAGTTCAAATCTCAATGCCGATGTTATTAGCTTCAAGGCTCTGAGCAAGTATTCCACCCTCTCTGAGCTTCAGTTTCCTCACCTGTAAAATTGGGCTTCATAGTACCCATCTCACAGGTTTGTGGTGAGAAGCTGAGTAGTCAGAAAGAGCTCTTATGAGGAGGTCCTTGAAAGCTGGTGAAGCCACAATGGCTCCACAAATATGTCAATATCCTAAACCCTGAAACCTTTAAAATGTTACATCACATGGCAAAAGTGTCTTAACAAATGGAATTAAGGTTAAGATCTTGGAGTTCCCTGGTCGGTTAACGAATCGACCAGGAACCATGAGGTTGCGGGTTCGACCCCTGGCCTTGCTCAGTGGGTTAAGGATCCGGCGTTGCTGTGAGCTGTGGTGTAGGTTGCAGACATGGCTCAGATCCCGCGTTGCTGTGGCTGTGGCAAAGGCCGGCAGCTACAGCTCCTGTTAGACCCCTAGCCTGGGAACCTCCATATGCCGTGGATGTGGCCCTAGATAAGGCAAAAAGACTAAAAGAAAAAGGTTAGGATCTTAAAATTGAGAGGTTACCGGACTGATTATCTAGATGGACCCAATCTACCTATATGATCCCGGAAGAGAACTTTCTCTGGCTAGAGTAAGACAGAGATGCAGCGGAGGGGCAAGTCAGAGAGATTCAAAGTATAAAGTTCCACAAGATGTGATATTTCTCATTTGAAGATAAGGGAGGCAAAACCATCAGGAATGCAGGGGGCCTTTGAGAGCTGAGAGTGGCTCCTAGTTGACAGTCAGAAAGGAAACAGGGACCTCAGTCCTGCAACCACAAGGAAATGACTTCCACCAACAACCTGAATGAACTTAGAGCCTCTAGACAAGAGGTCAGGGCAGCTGACCCTGTGATTCTGCCTCATGAGACTCAGTGCAGAGAAACTAGCCATGTCCATTCGGACTTCTAACCTACAAAACTGAGATAATACATTTGTGTTGCTTTAAGCCACTAAGTTTGTGGTAATTATGGCAGCAATAGAACACTAATTCAATTCACTTGCATTTGGACCTGCCCCAGGACAGGAACTACCTACCTACTGTATCACCATTATTTTAGCAAACATGAATCATGGAATATACTACGGGTAGACAAAAAATAAAGTCCACTAAGAAAACAAGAAAGCTACGTAAAGTTGAACACAGTGAAGACAATTGTCAAAAACAGCTGCTCAGATTTCTAGGTTTTTCCTTAGACTCTGATCTATATTATGCTATAATTCTGAACAGGTAAAAGCTGAATTATTCTCTAAAAATATAATAAAGAGAAGTTCTCAATGGATTAGTCCAAAGTCCTTTGTTGTACTTTAATTAAGCTAATAAAATAACTTCTTCCTTGTTCACTGATACATCCATATTACCTGGCACACAGTAGCTGTTCAAAACAAATCTAGTAATTGGAAAAATGGACGCATATTTAATAATGACTGAAATGGAGAACTATTCTGTTTTTCAAAGAAGTAGTGCTTCTGTAACAACATCTGTTTAAGAAGTTGCTTAATTTCAAAAAGTTTAAATCTGCTTTGGATAAAGGTTATGCAGAACATGATATTAAGGGCAAACATTACTATAGGAAGCCACATGACTAAGCAGTGTTTTGGGGAGGGAGGAATAAAGAATGAAGATGATGCTGATGGACTCCAGAAGAACTAAATGCATGTTGGCTATGCCCCAGCTCAAGCCAGGCATGTGAGAGAGCAGAAAGCATGTTTCTATGGATTGGCTCATCAGGCTAATGGGCTGTTGGCAGTTCTCTCCCAGGACAGTTGAAACTCCTGAGGCAGACTAAGCAGGAAGAGTGAGCTTGAAGATCCCTTGTGATAAACAGGGCCCTCATCTTTTTTTTGCATGAATGGCTGCATTATGTGCAGATGTTCAGTGCACTTCCACAAGCTTTTAGGGATGAATAAGTGGCATCATTATGATGTGATTTGACCAGAAATGAAGCATGGCCCAATGCCATCTGCAAAAATCCTATCTTCTTCATATAGACTGTAGAGGGATGAAGCTAATGAAACTAAAATACTCTTCAGAAATATTGATGACTCCTGGAAAGACTATCAATTAATCTCAAAGTAAGAAACTGAATTTCTCTCTACCATTCTAGCTTTAAAAATCTTTCACTTCTGACTGTCTTCACTGCATTTAAGAAACAACCTTAAGTCATTCCATTAAAATTGCTCTCACAGAAAAATAAGTGGAGCCAAACAGGAAATATTTCTAACATCTACAGAAGTCAGCAATTTCTGTCAGTCAGAAAGGCATATTATGAGCAAAAGGATCAAATTTCCTAATTTGACTTCTCTGCAACCAGGATCTTCATACCTGCCTGGCTGAGAAGACAAAAGATAGATTTTTCAAATAATAATTAAGGAAAGGTGAGAGTAAGAAAGGTGCAAAGAAGGGGAAAAGAAAGAGGAAAAGTTATGAGGAATGGATGGAAAGTTCATTCCTGCTCTAATGTACAGGAGACAATGTCAGAAGATCAGAAGGAAGACATGAATATGATCCTTTTAGCTGACTTTTTAGATCACCCTCTCTCATTTCACAAACTCAAGAAATGAATATTTCAAATACAATTATATCATATAACTGGTAATAAACAATACCTTGTATCAAACAAAAAACATTAGAGGATGTTCAAGAAGTTAAAAAGAAGGGAAAAAAGGAAAGGAAAAACAATTTTTAATGCCTAGAAGAAAATCTACTTGGATTTCAGGTCTCAGGATGAGAAAGTTTCTCTAAGTAGTGAACAAATTCAGAAATACATATTGATAAATTAGCTATATTGACTTAAACCTTCCTATATCAAACATGCCATAAAATTAAAAGGCAAGAAAAACAGATTAAATATTTCCAAGTATGAAAACATTTGACACCCTTAATATAGAGATAGCCTTCCAAAAATTTTGAAAATCATGAGAAAAATGTTCAATGGACACAGGCAGAAATGAAAATGTGGCCAATAAATATATGCAAAATATATTGCACTACTAATTAAATAAGTATAAAACAGAACAAGATACTATCTTTTCTGTCAACCAAGAAAGGTTTTTTATTATTCCTTTTTAAAATAATACCACATCGGATTGTCAAAAGTACCAAAAGACAGACTTGCTGGCAGGCATATAAACCATATCTAGACAACTTACACAAAAATCAGAAATGGATTAAAAGACATATGTGGTAGGCTGTTCACAGAACCTTATTTAAGCAACTTTAGACAACCAGAAACAATCAGAGGGTGCTTAAATATAGCCATATCTCAGACATTTAAAGTGTCTTCAAAGACTTCTTACTGGCACATGAATATCTTCACGATACGGTGAGTGAAAAATCAAGATTAAAATATTACATGTTTGCTAAGCGAAGTCAGTCAGACAGTGAGACACCAACATCAAACGCTATCACTTACATGTGGAATCTAAAAAGAAAGGACACAATGAAATTCTTTGCAGAACAAATACTGACTCACAGACTTTGAAAACTTATGGTTTCCAAATGAGACAGGTTGTGGGGTGGGGGGATGCCCTGGGGGTTTGGGTTGGAAATGATATTAAATTTGGTTGTGATGATCACTGTACAACTATAAATGTAACTGAATAATAAAAAATGCTATAGAAATATTAGATGTTTGGAGTTCCCTTCATGGCTCAGTGGTTAATGAATCTGACTAAGAACCATGAGGTTGCGGGTTCGATCCCTGGCCTTGCTCAGTGGGTTAAGGATCTGGCGTTGCCATGAGCTGTAGTGAAGGTTGCAGACGCGGCTCGGATCCCGCATTGCTGTGGCCGTGGCAAAGGCCGGCAGCTACAGCTCCTGTTAGACCCCTAGCCTGGGAACCTCCATATGCTGCAGCTGCGGCTCTACATAAAGGCAAAAAGACCAAAAAAAAAAAAAAAAAAAAAAAAAAACATGTTTATCACTGATTATTAGAGAAATGCAAATCAAAACTACTACGAGGTACCACCTCGCACCAGTCAGAATGGCCATCATTAATAAGTCCACAAATAACAAAGGCTGGACAGGGTGCAGAGAAAAGGGAATCCTTCCACACTGGTGGGATTTACATTGGCAGGAATGTAAATTGGTACAACCACTATGGAAAACAGTATGGAGATATCTCAGAAAACTAAATATAGAACTACCATATGACCCAGCAATCCCACTCTTCAGCATGTATCCAGAAAAAATTTTCCTTGAAAAAGACACAAGCACTAGTATGTTCATTGCAACACTGTTCACAATAGCCAAGACGTGGAAACAACCTAAATGTCCATCGACAGATGAATGGATTAAGAAGATGTGGTATATACATACACAATGGAATACTACTCAGCCATAAAAAAGAACAAAATAATGCCATTTGCAGCAACATGAATGGAACTAGAGACTCTTATACTAAGTGAAGTAAGTCAGAAAGAGAAAGATAAATACCATATGATATCACTTATATTCTGAATCTAATATGCGGCACAAATAAACCTTTCCACAGAAAATAAAATCATGGACATGGAGAACAGACTTATGGTTGCCAAGGGGGGTGGGAGGGATTGGGATGGATTGGGAATTTGGGGTAAATAGATGCAAACTATTGCCTTTGCAATGGATAAGCAATGAGATCCTGCTGTATAGTACTGGGAACTATATCTAGTCACTTGTGATGGAGCATGATGGAGGATAATGTGAGAAAAAGAATGTATGTATGTAAGTGTGACTGGATCACTTTGCTGTATAGTAGAAAACTGACAGAACACTGTAAAGCAGCTATGATGGAAAAAATAAAAATCGTTTTTAAAAACACTATGTTTAGTATCAAATTATAACATTTGCTTTTATCTATATAAGAAAACTCTAGAAGAATATACAGTGTAATAGGAAGAATGATTGTCTCTGGGTTGTAGAGGGCAGAGGTATGGTCACTCAGCAGGAGGCTAAGACATCAGCATGGCAGATGTAACAAAATTTTTTTTTTCTGAAAGAATCTCATGATTCACCAAGAAAAAGCAGCGAATTAGTCATAATGCAAAAAATTGTAACATAGTTGGACTTCTTTACATTCATTGCACAGTTCAGTTATGTATCATTTTGAAATATAAATGTGGGTTGAGGGTGCTATATTCGCCTACTATTTGCTTAATGCTGCTAAAAGTCTTGATCTGGTGATAGCTACAAATTATTTTTATTGTCTTCTTTATATCTCCAGCATTTTTTGAGAACTTCAGCAATTAGAATGTACATTCAATTTTATAATCAGAAAAAATTAAGAATCACCAAATAATTTCGCTTTATAAATTTATACCCCATTTTTTGATATTTAGGGGACAATACCATTAATCCCCACAAGTTGGTCAGAACTCACCAAGTCCTGGTCTTTTATGAAGCTATACAGCAGAACCAATGGCAAACTGGGTAGATGGGACCACACACCAACTGCAGTTAATACAGAGGCCCTAGCTACCCCAGCTTGGTCTGGGCTTCCTCCTACCCCTCCATTCAGTCCCTCTTCTATTGATGTCATAGACTTCTAGCACTTCATGACAATCAAGAACAGGTGTTAAGAGAACAAAGCCATCTCTTCATCTAGTTTTATATGCCAATAGGGCTCTCAGCACACAATCATTTCAAGAACCAAAGAGCTGATGTACACGCAATCACTCTGTAAATTACAATGCAACTAGTAATGGATGAGTTGCTTTGAGTTGCACTATTTCATATAACATCATGTCCTATTTCTTCTGTGAATTTGAAAATTATTGAAATAATACACTTCTCCGGTTATCTAACAGTTATCTAGTGACTTTTATTGGAAATGTTACACTAGTTCAAACAGAGAAGACACTCCACCCAGAGGAGAGAAGATGCATACAGTGTAAACAGCATATGTGAGACTCTTCTTCTAAGACTACTCACACTTCACACAAGCCTCCAGGATGAGACAGAAGTTCGTTGGTATCTATATCTGCTTAATGTTTAGACGCCAAAGCTCAGGATTCAAAATTCTGCACTGAAAATCAGTAGAGGTAGAGTGAGACGATGTAACTCCTCTGTTGGATTTTTCAGTTTTTCGTTTGTTTGTTCTGTTTTTTAATAATTCGGGTGACCTTAAAATGGAAGCTATCCATTTAACCACTTTTAACCAAAGGAAATGAAAACTGTCAACTGCCACTCTGAATCATATATTCAGGCAAAAAGATAATTCTGAATTTAAGTGCTTTGCTGTCACAATTATGTGCTAAATTGGACTTAATTCTGCTACTAAAATAAAAACAAACAAAAAACATGTAAAACAAAGCAGTCTACAAAACAGAAAAACCACTGTCATTTGTCAGGCCAAATGAACTTGATGTTTCTATGAAGGCTTTGCCAGAAAACCCAATTAAGGGATTTTTTTTCTAGTTATCTCCAATGTGTTTTCCTTTTGGTAAAGTAAAGCTTTACTAGCACTGTTAACATTTATCACTTTACCTCATTCTACCTATAAACCAGAGCTACAAATCTGTATCCATATTCATGGAAGAAATGAATTAAACCCAATACTAAGTTTAGTGATTGCTTCCAGTTTTAGGATACTTAACTTTAAATACTATACTTAGGAGCTTTTTAATTTTTTAATTAATAAAAATCAAATAATTCGTAAGGTCAGAAACTACAGTCCAAGTTCTATTTTTCGCAATCCAAGTTCTATTTTTTAAACCTCTTCAGTAAGTCACAAGGGCTTCACAATGTCCCACAATTAAACACCTGAGATAAAATCACCTTAAAATAAAAACTGCAAGGGAAAATCAGACCAGAAATGTATGTGAGTGGCAGGCCTTTATCCTCCTAGACACGCAGAAGAATTCCAAACAATTTGACAGGCTACAAGTGGGAAGCAGTCCCCTACCACAGACAGTCTTTCCGTTCCTAGTTTGACAGTCAGAGAAGGTTTCCCATTTGGGAACACAAAAAGGAATAAAATATGTTCAGCCAAAAATGGTACAAGGATGCTGTAACTTTAACTGTTTTGCCCTGGAGTCAGAGACTTGTTATGTACCACAATGCAAGGCTGGAGGTGCTGGGGTTGGGGAGTGTTTGGAGGGCGGGTGGTGGAGGGGGGTGGTCCCTGAACACAGTAACCCTTACAGAGGTGACCTATGAGAGATCACTGGCCATAATCATCTAGGACTTGAGTCTCTGGTGGCTCCCTAGGTATGAAGAATTTCCCCTACTCATTTCGCTATGGAGATTTTTAAGTGTATAATTCAGTGACACTAAATACACTCACATTGTCATGCACCCTGCACCACTATCCATCTCCAGAACTTTTTCATCATTCCAAAGTGAATCTCTGTACCCATTAAACAATAACTCCCCATTTCCCCGCCCTAAGTTGGACACTGCTAATAAATATTAAGAAACCAACTTTATTCCACATTATGAAGTTATAACATTTATCTTCTTCAAGGGAAACTTTTTGTGTTGGCACATGACTCATAAATCAAACAGAGCTTATGGTCAGGTTTGTCTATGAATATTAATAAAAGGCATATCTATCTCTGATGTTCAAACAATATCACTGAAACAACTTTTGTACTGTGGGCTTCTCTCCAAAGTTGCATCATCTCCAGATGGGCTGGGCTTCGGAACTCTGTTCTTTCTATTTTCTTTTTTTGTTTTTTTAGGGCTACACTTGAGCCATATGTAAGTTCCCAGGCTAGGGACTGAATCAGAGCTGCAGTTGCCGGCCTACATCACAGTCACAGCAACGCCAGATCCAAGCCGGGTCTGTGACCTACACCGTAGCTCACAGCAATGCCGGATCCTTAACCCTCTGAGTGAGGCCAGGGACTGAACCTGCATACTCATGGATACTAGTCGGGTTCATTACCACTGAGTCACAACGAGAACTCCAGGAACTCTGCACAGATACAAGCAGAGCTGGGAAATTTGAGAATTTCACTATATTCTATACGTTTTGGTTATCTCTTCAGAGAGGTCCTCTATGGCTCCAAGAAACCTTTAAATTTCTGATTTGAACTACAGAATTGATTGTTCCATTAATATTACTGTAGACGGGCTTGCTGCTCTAGGATAAAGGTGAACTGATTACAAACAAAAAATCCACCATCTTGCCTCCCACCTGGGGATAAAATAATATTGTAGTGCTGAGTGATTCACACACGAGATACTCATCGTCCTACACTGTGTTCATTCACTTAATAAACACTGAAAGGTAGCTGCTGTGCCCTGCTCCTTGCAAGTCTAAGAACTAAGCTGTGATCAAGCCCATGTGATCCTTAGCTTTATGGAGCTGCCGGGCAGTGATGGGTGTCCTTCTGACCGTCCTGAGTGGTGGGATAGAGGCTTGCAGGGCCCTCTCCTCCGTGAAGCTGATAATCCTGGTCATTCCTTTCTGGATGTCCCACCACTGGTAGGTTCTGACTCTGCATCCCAAGCTTCAAGCTTCCTGAAATACTGCCTGGACTGTAAAAGTTATAATCTTGTATTGCCAAGGAAACTGTCAGTTATTTAAAAGGTTTAAAATGATGTGTTTTGGAGAAATGCCCTGGCATAAAATGAGTCACAAGCTTAATCTATATGTCTGAGAGAGAACAGCACTTTACTATCCAGCAGCTTCTATCTGCAAGCACAATAACTACTGAAGTATTTGTTTGTCTGTTCTTCCTATATTCATCCCCTCTCTCTTCTATCGTGCTCCCCACCCCATTTCTTTTCTTTTTTTTTTTTTTTGCTTTTTAGGGCCACACTCACGGCATATGGAGATTCGCAGGCTAGGGGTCTATCAAAGCTGCAGCTGCTGACAGACCACAGCAATGCCAGATCCAAGCCACATCTGTGACCTGCATCACAGCTCAAGGCAACACCAATCCTTCGCTGACTAAGCGAGGCCAGTGATCGAACCCGCGACCTCAGGATTCGTTTCTGCTGCGCCATGATGGGAATTCCCCCACCTCATTTCTAAGCATCATTGTGATGCCTTGCTGGGAGATTGGAAAGTGAAACAAGCGCAAATTCAAAGGCTGTGGTAAAACCCTAGATCCATACAGAGATTGGGCTGGGTGTCCTGGATTGGCTGGGAGAGAGGGAGCCTGAACATGTCTTGTGTGTGCAGAAAATTCAAAAGAATCTACTTAAAAACAGAATTAATGAACAAATGTATCAAAGTCACTACACATACAAAGAAATATAAAATAATGAGATTTTTTTGTTGTTTTTGTTTGTTTGCTTTTTAGGGCCACACCCATGACATATGGAGGTTACCAGGCTAGGGGTCTTAGCCTCCAGCCTACGCCACAGCCACAGCAAAGCGGGATCCAAACCACATCTGCGACCTACACCACAGCTCACGGCAATGCCGGATCCTTAACCCACTGAGAGAGGCCAGGGATCGAACCCGCTACCTCATGGTTCCTAGTCAGATTCATTTCCGCTGCACCACAAAGGGCTCTCCCATAATGAGTTTTATTTCTATATTGGTAGCAGATAAAAAATAAAGTTTAACAAAGATACCTTTTATAATAATAGTAAAACCCATTAAATACCTAAGAATAAATCTAGTGAGAGATGTCCAAGATCTTACTGCTGAAAACTACATATCTTTATTGAAAGTATTTTTAAAAGATCTAAATACTTTGTTCACAGATTGGAAGAGTCAATATTATAAAGGCATCAGTTCTTACAAAACTGAGTTATAAGTTCAAAACAATCCCTTCAAAATCCCACCGGAATTCAACATTTATAGTAACATGGATGGACCTAGAAACTGTCATGCAAAGTGAAACCAGTCAGACAATTAGACAGGAACACCCAATGCTACCGCTTACATGTGGAAACTAAAAAAGGACACAATGAACTTCTTTGCAGGACAGATAATGACTCACAGACTTTGGAAAACCTATGGTTTCCAAATAAGACAATCTGGGAGGTGGGGGGATGCACTGAGGGTTTGGGATGGAAATGCTATCAAACTGAGTTGTGATGATTTTTGTTACACCTATAATTGTAATAAAATTCATTAATTAATGGGGAAAAAAGAAGAAAAAAAAGAAACTGAAAGGTTAATTCTAAAATTGATAAGTAAATGAATAGCCAAGGCAATCTTGATGAAGTAGGAGGAAGGGAAGAAAGGGGAGGAGGGAGAGGAGAAGGAGGAGGAGGAAGAAGAAGAAGGCTGGAAGATGCATTACTTGGTTGTAGACTTGTTACAAAATAACAATCTTAAGATAATACTGAATTGTCACAAGCATTGACAGATGAATGGACAGGACCCAGAAGGAGATTCACAAGTGTATAGCTCTTTGATTGTTTGATAATGGTGCTCCCTTAGGACAGGGGAAAGTAAAACTGAGAAAGGAATCAAATGTGAAGCATAGGCTTACTCCTTTAATATGACTTTTGTAAGAAGCATCACTTCAGTCCCAGTAGTTCCTCTGAATGACCTTCCTCTGTGCACCATAGTACCCTGTGCATTTTAAAATCATTATACCAACCTAATTGTGGAAATCAACTCTTTATGTATCTGCATCCCAGAACCCAACATGTTGCCTGGTGCACAAGAGGTAAGAAGCTAAATTAGGCAAAGAGGTCCAACCCAGGCTGCTGGAAATCATTTCCAATAGTAGGAGCTGCCATTGCTGTCAAGAACAAAAGCGCTTTAGAGCTGCTGGAAAGAAATGGTACGTCAGCAATATTCGACCCTTTCAGTCATCTTTATTTAAAGGGATAAATATAGAGATTCATCATCTTTCAAAATTCTCCAGGGCAAAATGGTAGACTAATGATTTCCAGCTCGTGAAGTTGGAAAATCAAACGTGTTATGCAGAGTGGAGTCAGCCATGCAGAGGTAAACTGTCCTCAGAAGCCTAGCCGTAGATGCGATCAGGAACAGAGCTTGGGCACAGGCCAGTGAGTGAGCTTTTCCAACATTTGGTTACAAAGATCCCTATATCCCAGGGGACTCCAGCACTTGGAGAAAATAAACAGAACACACAAAAACATACACAAATATAATTTCAGAAAGTTTTTCTAGGTTAAGCAAGAGAAAGTAAAGCTAATAAATAAGTAGTCCATTCATTTTTGGTCTGACATGGGCAATTAGGATGGGTAGTAGACACATTTCTGAGACTCTGCCCAGCCCACCACTTCATTTTCCTGAAAATTCTCCTCAACTCAACAGCAAAATTAGGGCACCTATACACCTGGCCACAGCTAACCGGCCCCAAATCTAAGCTAAGCCAAACAGATTCTCTCCAAGAAACTGGGAACTGGGACACTGGTTAGTTTCTAGTGAGTTGTGAGAAGGCCATACTCCAAAATGTAAATGGAGAAGCACTAAAGACTGGTCTGCAAGAAGAAAAGCCTAAAGCAGACACTAGAGAGAATCTAAAACAAGAGACCATACAGCCTGACCCAGTGAGAAAGATACTGAAACACAGCTGCTGACCTTTGAGTACCGGTAGTCCCGGCCAGGCCTCTGTGATGACACATCACACTAACCACCTCTGGATTCCATGAGATACCCCGGGATCACATCTATGTTTACAACCAGTTCCACACTAAACACCTCTGGATTCCATGAGATATACCTGGATCACGTCTATGTTTACAACCAATTCTACTCAAGCTAGAGATATTGTCTGCAAATGCCCCCAACAAACAAAAGAGGCCTAACTTTACATCAGATACCCAATTTAAGTACAGGCATATCTAGTTTAGTTTGTCTACAAATGTAAGGATACATGAAAAGAAAAAGAAAAAAGAAGTAATATTATGAACCAGTTTCTTTCTTCACTAACTGAAAGGCTTGAAAGTCAAAAGGAAATGAGTCAATGGATGGAGGGACGACTCACAGGTTCTTCGAAGATATTTTAATAACAAACGAAGCATATGGCTTGAGAAGTATGTCTACATAGATATTTACACCATTCAACTATAGGTATTTGGTGACCTCAAATGCTCTTTTATGCTGTTTAATGAATATCTTGAGCTTTTCCAATTTGAAATGTGTAATACAATGACTTTTTAATTGTTGCATTTTTGCACATGACAAACAACAATGCACATAAGTTGAATTATAAATTCGGAGAGTGTTTCTCAGGTCTTTCTCCCTCCATTACAAGTGCCCATTACAACCGAATTGTGATCTGTCTAATGTTTGTTTTTAGCTAAGCACTGCCATCAAAAATAGAGAAACTGAAATGATTACAATTACTGCTCAATTTAAAAAGTCTCAGGTAACAGGCATCAAATTCAAACCACTAGTTTTACGCATGATATCCTCCTCCTGTGGTTCAACCTCCCTTTCAGTTCCAGTCTATACTCACGCTGATTTGCTCAGCATTTACTATACAAACTTCACCTGATATGTACTGACGGAAAGGAGGGCAAAATACATCATGTTTTGATTCTCACATACGTTCTACCAAAAACAAAAGCTCAGTCAACTGTAGAGTTCAATAGATTACCTATTCAATTAAGGAAGAGATTTATCAAGTTGTGATCTATATTACGCTCAGCTTTACTGTGTAATAATGTGCATTCGCTGACTCTTGCATTTAATGGAGATGGAGAGAATTAAGAAACAGTGCAGAAGACAGCCACAGTTGTAGAAAAGGATTGGATTGTTAGCCAGTAACGGAGACAATTTAGTGTTATGACAAAGCAATAAAGCACTTCCCCATTAGACGAACATGGATTACTCCCTCAACTCAGCCATGCCCTTGCTGTTTCACTCTGGTCAATACACACACATCCTTTTAAGCCGCTGTTTACGCCTCTGAGGAAAGGAAACAAAAATGCCCAAAATGAGTAGCACTGTTCTAAGGATCAAGTGAGCTAACTTACGTAAAAAGTGTGGTATAAGAGTAGGGGTTGGCAAAGATTTTCTGTATAGGACCAAACAGTAAATATTTCAGGGTTTGTGGGCCATACAGTGTTTATAACAAATACTCAACTCTGTTGTTGCAACACAAAAGCAGCCTTAGGCAATACATAAATAAATGGGCGTGGTTGTGCTCCAAAACTTTACTCGTGGACATTGAAACTGAATTTCATATAATTTTAATATGTCATAAAATATTATTTCGATTTTTCAACCATTTAAAAGGTAAAAATGAGCCTCAGGTTGTATACAAGCATAGGTAGTGAGCCTGCCCAACAGCAAACCCTGAAAAATATTGTGGTTACTACCAATAACAATAACTGAAAAGAGAAGAGGGATTTGTTACTGTCAAACATATAAAAAAATATTTTTGAGTAAATGTGTTGATTTTTTCCTACAGTTTAAACTGCAAATGGAGGGCAGATTATAATAGGAATTTCTGGATGGATGCCCAGAATATACCTTTCATAGGGTTCAAGAAGGAGCCGAGAAGCCCAGTCTTCCCACTAGAACCTCCAACTCCATATGGCAACATAGACATGACTGTTAAATGGCCCTACAAATCCAAGAGTCCAAAAAAATACACAAGTCATGACAGAAATAAGGTGTCAATATGGATTTTAATTGAACCTAGAGAGAAATGACCAACTCTGTTTCACTTTCTCATCTACACAATAAGTGTGTTTTACCACTTCATCTTTAAAGACCTTTCTAGTTCACCAGCGCAGTCAGAATGATGAAAGTTTTATGGATCAGGAGAAAAACTGCTTGCTTATCTAAAAGCATAGCACAGGAGTTCCCATGGCAGCACGGTGGGTTAAAAATCCAGTATTGTCTATGCAGTGGTGAGAATTCAATCCCTGGCCTGGCACGGTGGATTAAGGATCGGGCATTGCTGCAGCCATGGCGTACATCGAAGTCCAGGAACTTCCATATGCCACAGATGCAGCCATAAACAAATACAATAAAATAAAATATAAAAGCACTGCACAGATTTATAAGTGCTTTTAAGTTTCTAAGGCAGGTGAACTAAGTAACCAATTGGGACTGGAGGAAATCTACTTTAAAAAGTGCTTTCCCAGCTTGGATGAGTATAATTCACATTCGCGCTTAGGAACCGACAGTTTTTCATCCATAAAAGACAGTGCACCAGAGCCGTCTGTCCAAAGGCATGTGCTTGGGGTCGATTTTCAAGTCCTTAGGCTCATCTACTACCACTCCTTTGCTGGCTGTCCTTTGAGACCGAGGCAATACAACTACAAGCCTGCTGACAGAAGTGCAGTAAGGGGCAAAATATAGTTTTCTTTCTCCTAAACCAAGCGTCTCCAGTTTAATGAATGTAATAAAGAGAGGTAGATAGATGGAGAAGCATGCAAAATTTAAATCCTACCACCTCAATAAGGTATTAAGGGGTAATGTCAGATATTTAGGATCATACAGTTGAGAACCTGAAGATGCAGAAAAGTCAACGAATATATTTGTAGAGTGTCTCCCAGGTAATGTCCCAAAGTCAGAACGGCCCCTTGGCTGTTTTGTTTTGGGTTGTTTTTGATGGTTTGTTTGTTAGTTTTTGAGTGATACATAAAAAACTTAGAGGAAAAACAGCACATGGGTTTTTGTTTCAGGTCCGTATTCAGCCTCTTTGAGCAGAAGTATCTCAAGCACAGACCATGTGTCAATCACTTTTCCATTTGAGAAATCCTCGTTGATAATGTTCATACAGTTCTGCCAGTTGGAAGCACCATCTAATCAGAGAGGAACTCATCCTGAAGTCAGCTCCTCAGAGGTTCCTTTTGCCCATTCATATGCATGTTCTGCTCCAATTAAATGTCTACTCACCACCTACATTATTCACCACAGCGAATGTTTTGGATGCTGTTGTCAGGGAAAGTTGAAATAGTTTCTGCCCTTCCGATATCTATAATGTTTTATACGTAAGGAAATAGAGAGTGAGGGCCAGAAAGAGAGGGCCTGCCATTCTCTGAAATCATAGGCATTCTTATTTCCTGAAGATGAAAGTTTCTATGCTAATCCAAACCCTCATTAAATACTGACGTCTTGGTCTTCTTGCCTACATTTTGCATTTTAGTAACTTTCAAAGATACTTACTGTCATCTCAGAAGGGAAAGCTAACAAGAAATCTATGTCACAGAAACATGGAGTCAACTTAGAGTGAAAATAACTTCCTTTCCTATAACTTGTTTCTAACAGACAGGGCATATCCTTGTGAAAAGATATCAGAAAAGGCTAATTCATTTAAGTAAACAGATATTTAAATATAAGTTTGACAAAACAGACTTAAGGATTGTAACAGAGTACAGATTAAGCATGAATCTGATATTTTATTATATCCTTAAAAGCACAGCATAGAGCTGTGATCCTGAAAAATGCAGATAGTGTAGCGCATAGCTTTTCGGACACACATCAGTACGCTTTATGCTCATGCTCTTCAGGACACAGAGATGCCAGAGAGTTCTATCCATCATAAAATGATCTATTCACAAAAAAAAAAAAAAAAAGACAAAAAAAAGCAAAGTAAAAACAGTACTGCCAACTACTCTACAGGCTGGAAAAATAAGAGAATAGTTCAGGTCGTGATGTAAATACATATTTATTCATATTTATGAATAAGCTCTTATTCATAAGAGCTTAGAAATTTTAAAGCTTAAATAAACACAACCATTAACCACAATCTACTTCGTGTGGCCTATTTTCCTTTTCATCGCTACTAAGTAAAGCTAGTAGCCCATATAGTTCAGCTCCCCTATTTACACCCAGAAGCCCTCTGGGTGGAACACCTAGGAACGGACAAGACAGAGGCACCAAAAATGTTTAATACCAATGTTCCAATAAGAACAATGAGACTGATTGGTTTCTCTCATGACTTGCTGACTCCAGCTGTCAACTCCAGTGCCCCTCCCGTGTCTCTTCAGCACATCAATACCCCAGATGGAAGCCCCCCAGTCAGCCTCCCTGCAGTTTTTCTCTTGCTCCTCTCACTCTTCCACCTTAAATGCTCAAAGGATTCTGCTCTGGGCTTCATATATTTCATTCTCCCTGGATGAGCTCTTCCAGTGCCACAGTTTCAACTGTCACCTATATTTGTGAAATGACCACATCTGCATCATTTCCTAGAGGCACTCCCGGTGAGTGTTTCCAATATTTTTATCTAGATGTTCCAACACAGCCAAAAAATAATTAATATACTTCTCCCCCTCTCCCCAACCTCCTTCTCATCCTTGGTCTCCTATCTTATTTAACAGCAACTCAAAGCAGAGTTGGAACAGGGTATCTTCTGCTCCTCTACAACCAAAGCTATTTCAAACACCCCCTTCCTCTCCTTTTCTGCCACCTCTATCTCTACTGAATGCTTTTATCATGGCCACAACTGGTCCTCCTACATTCTGAGTGATGTTTCTAAAATTCAGAATTGCTGATGTCACTTTATTGCTTAAAATCATACAAGCCTCCCTGCTGCTACAGGATCACTCAACACCTTTCCCGTCCCTGTGTCTTCATTCATCTTCCTCCCATTACCAGAACGGTTTCGAGGACAACCTGCTCAAATTCTCCATTTCTCTGAGGTTCAACTCAAATGTCACCTACTTTGGTCTCTATGCACTATCGACTGATTGACTTACACTGAGTCTTCAGTGCTCACATGATATTCTGGAAATAGTCTAGCCAGGCTTCACTACAATGTACTCGCATTATACTTTTCATGTGTATCTTTTTTTTTAATTTTGAGCTCCCTAAACCTGAAGGGACAACCACCAACACAGTGCTTGGCATATGGGGCTCTCAATAATTATCCAATAAATAAATGAATGAAAACAGAAACTCCTTTCTGTTTCACTTTTGCTTTTACCTAAATGATATTTGTGATAGTTCAAGAAAAATGTACTACCCTCCACTGAGATGTATAATTGTTGAATTAGACACCTCAACAAATAACAATATTAGAATCAGATGTTCAACCCAACTCCTATAATGCTACAAGGTCATCAAGGTCTCACAAAATAGGAATAATGAGGCTCTTCCCAAGGGTTTCAATGATGTCAGGAGTTCCTGCCATCTCCCATGTTTCTTTCATGTTGTACCTCCTAGAAACCTAGACTTCACAGGGGCCTGAAGGTCTTATAACCTATCTGATCATCTGCACCATGGTGGGGAGGTTTAATCATGTGGGTTTCTGAAGCGTCCCTCACATGTTGTTTCAAAATCAACAAAGATGCGAAAAGCAGACTCTGCCTTGCCCCTGCAATCACACAGGTGAGGCTTGGGACAACTGTGCAGGCCAGCTGGCTCTATTTCCACACACATGCACCAACAGAAACCCATTTAGGGAGTCCAAAAGAATGGGAAGCCCCAACCTCAGCACAGGGGTAGAAAGAATTTCAAAGCTGTGCCACCGTAAAGGTGGGAAAAAATCCTGATAAGTTTTGCTGCAGAGCTAAGAGAAAGACACATCAAATATTCCTGCCATGATATATGCAAAGCTCCATGTGCCGTCTCACTGGGAAATAAAAGCCTCCAATACTGGAAACCACATGAACTGGATCCACTGGATACAAGTTCAAGGACCACAACAGTGATGATCATCAAGCATACCCTAGTGGAAACAGAACTGGATTTTCTTCCGTTCTCTGTCCACCGACCCTCTTGCACTACCTTGGGCTAAGAGCCTAAAAGAAGAAAAGAAATAATAATAGAATGTTAATGCCTCTGTGATTTAAAAAGAGTGATTTGAGCAGGATTTTCTCTTTTTGATGTGAAGGCAGGACACGACAGGATTGGGAACACACCAGTGTACTGACTGCTAGAGAACAAACTGCGTCAGTGAAAGAAAAAGAACTAATACTTTTTCAGATGTGGGTGAGGTGAAATGATTGCATCTGACATCTATGGAAAACGCTATGAGGCAAAACTAGTCCTTAAGCCGCATCTATTAGTACCTGCTTCATACACACAGTAAAATCTGGTTTTCAAGGCACCAGAAACTAACATCTGCCTCATAAGGAAATCCAATTACTCTAATAATTGGAGGCTTATGACTTTTATGGGCTGTACCATGAAAACCTTGGCAACCCAAGTCTGGCTTGATGGCCAGCTTTTCTGATTAGAAACAGTTGAAGCCCTTGACACTGAAAGTGATGTCCAAGGAAGGCATGAGCTGGGGGTGTGAGTTTCGGGTGGGCTTCTGCCTTCAGGTGGCTTTCCCTCTAAACTGACAACAACAGCATTTACTAACATGCGAGTCAGACAATAGCACATGGTTAACTGAAAAACATATTCACATTACTTAAAGATTTAATAACACCAGGTGGGCAGGCAAGAGGTCAAGCCAGGGTGGGGACTAGATTGAGAGGAGTTCAAACAGAAGGCATGGAAGTAGGGCCCAGCTCCCCAGGACACAGAGAGGGAGGTAAAAGGACCCATGAATTGGGTTGGGAAGGCATGCCAGATAAGATGCAGGACACTCTGTTACATATCAATTTCAGATAAACAAACAATAATTTTTATGTATAAGTATGTCCCATCCAATATTTGAGATGTACTAACACTCCAATATCATTGTTATAAACAATTGTTTTTATAAGAATTATCTTTAAAAAAGAAATATTACAAACAAAGAGTAATTCTGGGATATAAGTATGTCAAATATTGCATAGGACATATTTATACAGAAAAATTATTCTTTGTTTATGTGAAATTCAAACTTAACAGGGCATCGTGTGTTTTTATTTGCTAAATCTGGCAACCCTAAATGAGGGAAATGAGACCTTAAAAGGAAATGGGGTCTTAAATGAGAGAATGAGAATTGACAACCTGATTCATAACACCCTAACGAAGTAGGTTTCTTAGAGCAGAAAACAATACTAGGTTGTCATAGCAGAAGGAATCTGTTAACAAAGTGTGGAATCTGGCAAGAGAGAACCATGGGTTCTATCCAAGGAAAGATGACCTAGGTCTAAACCAACCTGGTAGCCAGAAGGAGGGGTCTGGGAACAAAATACCATGAAGGGAAAAGAGGTAAGATTTTGTCATAAGCAAATACATACCGCAGATAAAAGACACTAAAGCTGCAGAGACTGCTGTTCATTGTGATGAGGATGGAGGGGACAAGGAACCCAGACCAAAGAGAAACGCTAAGTGATGTAGTACAGCATCTGGTGATCTGGCAAGAGTGATTGATTATCTTGGCAAATCGGAGCAAGAGAGAGACAGACCTAGAGAGAAAGAAAGAGACCCATTTTCCATAGGAACATTTTCTGGAAGTGGAACCAAAGAGGAATGAGGCCCATATTTCTGCTACCTGGTACCTTTAAAGCACAATAAAAGAGGCACCTCTTTTTTGCTTTGGAGAAGATGGACCCAATAAGACAGGAAATGAAGCTCAATCTATATAAACACACCTATAGAGATAAGACAAATAATTTGCTCTGAAAAAATAAAAATATCAAGTCATTCATTTATTCACTTACGCAACAAACACCTCTAAGCACTTACTATATGCATTAGAAAATAAAAAAAGCTTACAGTCAAGTAACTCACTAGAGCTATTGGTGACTCAGGCATCTTTAGAAAACATAACTAGTGCTTCATATAAAAGCTGTGAAATTTAAAAGTGCCTTGA
>PVHT020000077.1:35316582-35371410 GCA_004024745.2 Catagonus wagneri
AAAAGTGCCTTGAAGTGCAATTATCCTCATATAATTCAAGAGAACTAGAAAAAACTGTGATAAATGCTTTTATTAGCTTACTCTAGAAGATGCTTTGATGCAATATGGAGCAAAATCTTCCTAAAATCTGAGTAAAATTCGAATCTACTCCCAAATTAACATCACCATAAATTCTGGCATTTTTTCTTCTCAATATTTATTATTTCAACTGAAAATAAAATTATGCTCATGGAAACAGAATAAACTCCTGGAAATCTCTTTACTGAATGAAGCTAAAATTTAAGTCACAGCCTCAGAAAACCTTTCCCTAAATCATAAGAGTATTTCAATAAAGAATTACATAAATATCCTATGCATTAAAAGACAAATCAGGAGTTCCCGTCGTGGTGCAGTGGTTAACGAATCCGACTAGGAACCATGAGGTTGCAGGTTCGATCCCTGCCCTTGCTCAGTGGGTTAACGATCCGGCGTTGCCGTGAGCTGTGGTGTAGGTTGCAGACGCGGCTCGGATCCTGCGTTGCTGTGGCTGCAGCATAGGCCAGTGGCTACAGCTCCGATTAGACCCCTAGCCTGGGAACCTCCACATGCCGCGAGTGTGGCCCTAAAATGACAAAAGGCAAAAAAAAAAAAGACAAATCAATGACAGAAAACAGGTGTTCAATAGATTTAAATACACAAAAACTTAAAACCGCTCAAATATTTTTCTCAAAGTTAGAAACAATTAAATGGTGAAGTACAGGAGTTCCTGTTGTGGCACAGCAGAAAGGAATCCAACTAGGAACGATGAGGTTGCAGGTTTGATCCCTGGCCTAGTTCAGTGGGTTAAGGATCTAGCGTTGCCATGAGCTGTGGTGTAGGTCATAGATGAGACTCGGATCTGGTGTTGCTGTGGCTGTAGTGAAGGCCAGCAGCTGTAGCTCCAATTCAATCCGTAGTCTGGGAACCTCCATATGCCACAGGTGTGGCCCTAAAAAGCAAAACAAAAGAAAAAACAAACAAACAAAAAACAAAAAACAAATAAATGGTGAAGTACAAACTTGGAAATATTCCAAATACAGCAGTTGAAGATCTATTACCCTTACACTATTAAAAGCCCATTTGAAAGGATAAAAAAATTGTCCATACCATGTAGAAAAATGAACACAAGGTAATTCCCAAAAAAATTTAAATGGCTAATGAACACAAAAAATATGTAACTTCTCCAGCAGTCAGAGAAGTCTTAATTACATCAATCATTAACATTTTCACCTATCAAATTAGCTTTCATTTTTCAAATTAAAACATTCAATATTAATGATGGTAGAGAGCATCAGGTACTCTCCTACTGGGTAAACTGGTAAAAACCTTTTTAGAAAGTAATTTAGCAGTATATGACAAAAGCCTTAAAAATGATCATATTATTCCACGTAGGAATTCCACTTCTAGGAATCTATCCTAAGGAAGTCATCAGATGTCAAAGATTTATTAATAAAAACATCACACTATTATTTGTAGTAGAAAAAAAGGAAAGCATATAAAGGTTCAATAATAAAAGAACAACTGAAATGGAATATTGTACAGTCATTAAAATTACATTTAAAATAATCTAAATAACTTTTGAAAATAAGTGATATAACACTGTTTTTCAAACTAGTATACAAAACTATATTTATATATATATATATAGCATAATCACAATTACATAAGAAAAGAGTGAAAGAAAATATACCAAAATGTCAACTGTGATAAATCAAGTTATGGGATTATGAGTAACTTTTGTTTTCTTTTAAAAATTTTTTATATTTTCTGAGATTTCCACAATAATGTGCTTCTTAGACAACGTGGAGAAATAATAACTAGCTTTACCTAAAAAGCTTTGTTTATAATAACAAGGAAAACATAAATATGGATTAATCTGAGGATATACACAACGCTTAGACTCATAAATCTTGCTATTTATTTAAATGCTTGTATTTATAGAGACTAATATCTATAGATTGCATTGACCTATAACTCTTTATTTATTGTCATCTCAATACAATAAAAATGAATAAGAATTAAATTGTACAAAATGACAAATAAAACCTTATTCCCTAAATCAAAATTTCCCCTCAAAACTGAATTTGTCGCATATCTGACAAGTATGTAATATGTTCCCCTTTTTTTACAACCAAAGATGAGTAAAATTTGAAATTATTTGCTAAAGGAAAAAGAAATCAACTCGCCGTTTTCCTGTGGCCAAGATGTCTCCAATGTGAGTAAATTTATTCTTTTGCCACTTCGGGCACGAATATGAATCAGCGCCCTCTTGTGAGCATGTGATGAAATTTTTAAAAAATATTTAGAGCTGAAAGAGACCGCAGTGCATTATTCACCACGAGAGAAAACACACAACTGTGCTCACTAGACAGAGACCATTCTCCCTGACATAGAATCATCCCAGAATTCCTGATTATTTAGGTTTGCAACATACAATGCATCTGTATAGGAAAGTGCCTGACATTAAACAGAGAGCTAGCTTGTCTTAAAATTCATGGGAGGCAACTTAAACGTTCTCTTGTACTGTCACCACTGCTTGTTAGGGTTATCAGTTTGGAGGGTATGAGAATCTCCTCTAGGGCAAATACTCTCTACCCGGCTCACATGTAAGGGTCAGAATGTCCCGCAAACAGAGTCAAGCTTTCCTGAACAAGATGAGATGATCACTTGTGTAAACTCTTAAAGTCATAAATCATTACTTTAAACATGAACATAAACATGATAAAAAAAATTAGTAGGCTGGGAACAAAATCAAATTAAGAGGTCATTTAAATAGAGACTGACATTTTCAGTATAGTACAGAGCCTGTGCAGGAAAGACTGAATTCTCCTTGACGTTGAAATGATACCATCTACGAAAAAAAAGAGAATCACGTTTCCCATCCCTTTAAACTGAGGATTATTTATTGCACCTTGCTTCAGTAATATCATATCTGACCAACAGACTGAGATACACAATTCATCCCCACACACCAAAGTGGGAAGTTCATATTAAAGTGAAAAGAATTTCTCAAGACACTAGATCCTGTACCTGTAACTTGACAAACTGCCAGACTTTTTCTGGGATGCTGCCTGCTACTCCCAGGTCAAAACTTAACTGGCATTCACAGTTAGAGGGCTTTAAATTTGAGAATGGTATTTATAATGCACTTGACTCTAACCAGGTTTTCTTTTCCTCTCAAATAACCTTATCAAAAATATTTTCTAGCTATTTAATGTTCTCATTTATTTTGAGGATGGACATTATCACTGAAGGGTGTGTGAATGGCACTGGAAAATCATTTTCATCAACTTTCTTCTATATATCAATGAAAAGGAAGTAAATGTTTCCAACTGTTGCACTCATTAGTGCTGATACACAGAGAACTGCAAAACTTGGAGGCTGTGGATTCCTAAAGGACTTGGTTTGGTTCAGTGGCCCTCAAAGTCTGTTCTGGAGGCTTTGAGAGTTCCTGTGATCCTTTCAGGAGGTCCACATGGTTAAAACTATTCTTATAAACACAAACGTTATTTGCCTTTTTCTCATTCTCATTCTCTTACAGATTTGGCAACAGATTGATGCAGAAGCAGATGTGAATCCACCTGTCTTCTATTAAGCAAGACATTAAAGAGATTTGCAATGCCACTCTACTCAATGGTTTTTTGTTTGTTTGTTTTGTTTTGCTTAGAAAAAATCTGGTTATTTTCCGTCTAAAAATGTGTTATGTTAATCCACAATAGGTTTATTTTTGTTATTTTTGGACAATACATAAATATTTTTAAACTTCTCAGTTTTAACTTTTACTGTGGTAAATATGAATTTATATAATCCACATAAGCAAAAACTCTTTGGGTCCCCAATAATTTTAAAGTGTGTAAATGGGTCCTAACCAAAATTCTTAAGGACAGCTGTCAGAGACCTCTATTTCGCCTCAGCATTAAAAAGTTATATTGGTGTTGAACTCAGAGGCTGCAGAAGATCTTTCTGCATTTTCACAATCAAAGCAAGCTTCTGCTTTGCCCCAGAAGTTGAAAGTCATGTTTGAGTTTATACTACTCAGAATCCAAATAGAATCTACTTTATTACAGAACTAACTAGGCAGAAATTTTCAAATACCACTCATGTACCCATTCAGTAAAAATTTGCTGAGTACCTACCATATGTAAATACAACTATGTTTGATAAACAATTTGGGAAAGTAAAAGTGTATCTGAGACTGAACAAAAAAATCTGTGGCTGCCTCTAAATAATAAGACTTAGCATTTATTGGTATGTGCCAGATACGGTTCTAAGTGCATATTGGCACTCAGAATTCAAGAAAGAATTCTATGTATTATGATTATTCCTTTTTTATAGATTAGGAAGCTGAGACGCAGAATAAACAATTTTTCCAGTTAAAAATCTGATAAATGGCACAGTCAGGATTTAAACTAGCCAAATGTCTGCACATAACCTCCTCAGTGGAACTGACACCACCCAACAAGGTCTTGAAACTGGATACAGGGACTAGTTGCACATGACTTAGAGCAAAATCCAATGCAACATTCAGATTGGCTGGAGTTAGTTTACCCTGGCATAGCTGGAAGACACCACCACTTCATGTTTACCACTTATTCCTGGATTCTTTAGATTGGACTAAAAAATTAAACTGACTGTAACTTTTGGTCATCCTTAACTTGTTCAGTCATAAAAGCTGTGATGAAATGGTCCTAATATACCAGTAATCCTAATCTATAGTTTCTATAAAACTGTCTTGTCCTTGAAGTGTGGGGTAAGGCCCAGGGAGTAAACCATCAGCAAACCAGCACCCAATAAAATAATCTGTACACATTCAGTGACATCCATTCTCAGATAAATAAGTAAATCAATCAATCCAGTAAGTTGTTATGGACTGAACTGTGTCCCCCTGAAAAATTCATAAATCAAAGTCCAGATTCTCAGGACACCTGGGACTGTATTTGAAGCCATGCTTTTAAAGAGGTGAGGTTACACACGATCACACGGGTGGGTCCTAATCCAATATGACCTGATAAGAAGAAAGAGGGCAGCAGGGATGTTCACACACAGAGGAAAGACCATGTGAGGACACAGCGAGAAGGCAGCCACGTGCACGGCAAGTAGACATGCCTCAGAAGATACCAAACCCAGCAACACTTTTCTTGGATCTACAGCCTCCAAAACTGTGAGAAAATAAATTACTGTTGTTTAAGCCACCCAGCCTGTGGTATTTTGCTGTGACGGCCCTAGCAAACTATCCCTCTCACCCTACTGCAATTTCAAAAATGTCAGTTTTGGAGTTCCCATTACGGCTCAGCAGGAACAATCCTGACTAGCATCCATTAGGATGTGAGTTCCAGCCCTGTCCTCGCTGAGTAGGTTAAGGATCCAGCATTGCTACAAGCTGTGATGCAGGTCAAGGATTAGGCTCAGATCCCACGTTGCTGTGGCTGTGGTGTAGGCCGCCTGCGGCAGTTCTGATTTGACTGGGAACTTGCATATGCTGCAGGTGCAGGCCTAAAAAAAAAAGAAAGAAAAAGAAAAACTTCACAGTCTTAACATCCATCATAACATTCTTAAATTCAGTAAACTGTGACATCTAGATACTCGTCTAAGAAAAAGAGAAATGTCCCTGATTCCACCTGGAAATCTAAGCGTGGTGGCTCTGCAGTGGGCACCAGGCAGACTATCAGGTTGTAGTCAACTTCTCTTGTACTCAAGGACCTGACAAGGAAAAGCTAGAGGAAAAAAGACTAACCTACAGACCACCACTGAAAAAGCCTAAACATAAATTCAAGGTCCTGCGTGTCTGTTACATTCTTGAATGTCATAGGAGGGTGGTATCATGAGCTAAGGTACTTTATGAAAATATACTGTGAAAGACAATGAGGCCATACTTGGCAGCTCACAGAGAGAACAGTTCTTACAATTTTTATGGTCAGGAGAGCTCCCTAGAAAGAGAGCATGATAGGTCAAACTTTACCCACAATGTGTTCAACTTCAGACACAGCAATCAGCAGGGTCGCTGGCAGGACAGATGACCCTATCCAATATACTACCCCATTCAATCCACTGAATACAACAATTTCAAGCATCAAATAGTAAAGCAGAAGTCACAAAATTCAGACAAAAGTCACTAAAGATTTATGAACTTCCTATTAATGAAAAACGTTGTCCTTGCAAGTTTAAAAAGAAAAGCAAAGCAAAGAAAAGAAACCAAGTTGAAACATAAAGTCTGACTATCCACTGAACTGTTGGAATACCTATTAGCTCAACTTTTCTGGGAAGCACATTTAGCAATATTTGTCAAAAGCCCTAAAAATTTCTCTTTTTGCAGGAGTTACGCTTCTGGGAATTTATCCAAAAGGAATGATACAACTTATGTACACATTATTAACAATAGCAATGTATATTTTGGGAAGGAAAAAAATACAGTAAAAAGTTAAAAATGTTTTCCTCTGAGTTCTGAAATTGAGGGTGGTGTTATTTTTATATTTTTTTTATATTTCAAGAATTCTACAATGACCATATATCACCCATATATTACTTTTATGAATCAGTAAATTCAGGAAAGAAATGAATGTTTTCTTTCTTACAAGATTAACCATGTCACTGGAGGTTTGGTCACAAACTGGGGAAAATCTCCAGTTGGGTGAAAATCTCCAGTTATCTTCATGATTCAGTCTGCCCTTTTGGAAAATAAGAATACAAATAAAGAATACCTTGGAGTTCCCTTGTGGCTCAGCAGGTTAAGGATCCAGAGTTGTCGCTGCTGTGGCTCAAGTTACAGCTATGGCCTGGACTCAATCCCTGGCCGGGGTTTGATCCCTGGCCCAGGAACTTCTGCATGCCACGAGTGCAGCCAAAAAGAAAATAAGACATATCTTTGCTTAAACACACAAAGTTGTTTCAACCTACAGGTGAAATTTTTGAAGTACATTACAGAGAAATTTATTGTGAAACTGTGGATATGGTAAAAATAAAAGTATCTGTTTCCCATTTCAGAAAGGGCTATCTCTCTTTTTATTTCTGTCAGCTGAATTACATCCGTCTGAGATTATGAGATATATAAGAGAGAGAGTCTTGTTCTGAAACTACAAAATCTGTTTTAGTGATTAAAAAACAACTTTCTGGGCTATATAAGCTACCCGTGTAAAAATCTCATCATCAATCCCTCTCTGAAGCAAAATCGGTAATCAGTGAACTTACACAATGGGACGAAGGAAAAAAAGAGTCTAATAGACAAGCAGGAGTCAATGCTCCTAGAATAAATTGTGAGCAGAATTACTTCCCTACACAGTAGTTCTCAAACTTCTATGTGCATCAGGACCCTCTGGAAAGCCCTCTACAAATTCAGGTCTTTGGATGGTACCATCTGGAATCAGAATCTTGGGAGACCAGAAAAAGGAGGTTTAGCAAATACCCTAGATGTTTCTGATGCAGACTGTGGCCATATTTTTCAAATGTCTTTAAAATATGCAAAGGGTTGGGTATAGATTTCTAGGTATACTACGTCAATCCAAATCTCACTAGATTTACAAAAATAAACAAAATGTACTTCACTAGTTATTCTGACATTCAATTTTCATAAAAATTAGTTGAAATAAAATGTTGGTAGAGTTTTGGCATTCCTCAATCTTCTTTTAAGGAAGCTGTTACTCTCCAATTTCTTTTCTATCATACATCACTACTGCTTCCCACCATCCAAAGAGATCTTAATGATGAAACTTCTTTCACTCGAATTTGCCTAAAATGTTATGATTCCTGATAGTATCAAATAATATAATTTCTTCCCAAAGAAGGGACAAAATAGTAGTGAAGCCCTAATACAGAAAGCTTTTTTCAGTGAGAAAGCGAACATCAGCTAATTTGGTGAGACTTACTACATTTACAAATTAAAATCAGGTTCTCATTTTCCTTAGGAAGATAGGACTATGATACAGCAGAAGATGAAAGAGGGAAAGGATTCCATGTGAAGAATACACAGGAATGCACTCCTGCAATACCCTAAGGAAACAAGAGAGGTCCACTAGGGTGGAGAACAATTTGTAAAAACACATGGTGTTGGAATGGTTGCCAGAATTTACGCTAATCTCTCTGCCAGTTATTTCAGAAATGAGATTTCTAACTAGTACTCTGGGAAAATATCTAACATCTGCATTCATTACTATATTTTATGATTTCTCTCTCACACATACACACACATCCATCTTAACTTTCACTAAGTTAAGAATTCAGAGAATTAAAAACAAAAGGTTTTTTTTTTTTTTGCCTTTTGTCATTTTATGGCCGCAGGTTTATGGCCGCACCCGCGGCATGTGGAGGTTCCCAGGCTAGGGGTCTAATCGGAGCTGTAGCCACTGGCCTGCGCCACAGCCACAGCAGCGCAGGATCCGAGCCGCGTCTGCAACCTACACCACAGCTCACGGCAACGCCGGATCGTTAACCCACAAGCAAGGGCAGGGATCGAACCTGCAACCTCATGGTTCCTAGTCGGATTCGTTAACCACTGCGCCACGACGGGAACTCCCAAAAACAAAAGGTTTTGAAATGAATACCTATTTCTTTATTTTGCTCATATTTGATTGAAAGTGCTCCTCCTTAGCTCTTTTCTATGCATGGACTTTAGGCAACTAATGATACCAGCATCCACCAAGGAGCAGTTTCCTGAGCTAACTTTCATTAACTTATTCATCACAGAAGATTGCTTGGCTGATCTTTCTGCTCTCAATGGCTTATTTATTTAAGTGAACATGAGTAGTTCTTAGAGCTCAAAAATTGCTGAAAAGCCAACAGTTAATTTTTTCTTTCATTCTTTTCAGATTCTTATGTCATGTGCTCCAGTAATTTCCTATTTTGTATAGTTCAGGCCTTCAACTGTTTGGATGAGGTAGGCAAAGTAAGGTCTCAAAAATATTCAGCAATAGATATTTATATTTCTAATAAATAGAATTTTAAGTGAGCTTTTTTCCTATCATCTCAGAACTAAGAGATAAGGCCCAAAGCTGACACAAACCAAAAACATCAAATTTTCCAAAGCATCAGTGATAACTGGGTCCAGCAGAAATAACCCTGCCTTACTGTTCTGGGTTGTGTATGCCCCCTCGAAGTCCAAATGTGGAAATCATGAGACTTCCACACACAGTGCAGTGCTGTCTACACACACATCAGGGCTTCCCTGCATCATGTACCTCAGATGTAATACTGTGTCTGAAGACAATCTTTTAAGAGGTAATTAAGTTAAGATGCATTACTAGGGTGAGCCCTAATCCAACATGACTGGTATCCTCACAAGAAGAGGAAATTTGGACTAAGTAGCAAGCAAAGCATATCATCACTGGTCTGTAAAATGGGCATAATAAAATTCACCTCATAGGGTTGTGGTCAGAATTAATGAGACAGTATATACAAATTTCTTAGCACTTAAATTCTGGAATATAGTCAGTACTTAAAGAATAGTAACTTTAAGTGTTTTCAGTGCTTTGGGCTGCGCACCACTTTTAGGTAGTCCTAAGTGCTGATAATTCTAACCCTAGCTTCAGAGTATCATAAAAAATGCTATGATTTAACACATATTCTACGGATAAAATGAATCAATTTAATTCTTAAAATAATCACATGTACTATACAACATTTTTAGAGGGATATTAAAAAATGTAAATGGCTTAGAGATGTAAGATATTTGCCTCTATCACAGCACCAGGAATGGTGCAACCAGACTCTGAGCCCCTTGTCTCGGGTCCCCGAGCACACATTCCTACACAGTGCTGTCCATGCACACATGAGCGCTTTCCTGCATCATGAAAAGTGGGCCAGAGCAACGATCACAGAAGACAGCCCAGCTGATCTAGAGTCCCATATATCTGTGTTTTTCAATATTTCTTCTCGCATGCATTATACTCTGAAGACACTTTCTCCTTTGATGGCTCAGGAAGGCTCCGTGAGGAGCAACTGAAGGAGCTGGCAGGCCCTCCCAGGATGTCCCAAGCTCTTCGCCAGAGGAGTGGTGGGCGTGAACATCTTCCCTGCATTGTTGTCCTTTTCATCCAAGCTTTGTCTGCCAAGAAAGAGAGCTGCATCTGTTCTCCGGGTGAGCAGATGATTATACAAGACCTCATAGTTTTACATCAAAGAAGGGTGAATTTTAAAACCTTTTGTGCGCTTGTGTGTGTAATGGTGTTCAAGGTCCTGCATTTTCAAAAAGCACGGATGGAAATGTAAACATGCTGAAAGAGCAGTAGAAACAAAGGGAATTTTTAATAAGTGAAGGAAAAAAATTAAACAATGCTCATTGCCTTACAAAACACTACACCTGGGTTTTGGGTTTTCTGTATTTAAATCCAGGGAGAATATTTCATGAGCTATGTGGGTTCCTCGTCCACACACAGTAGTGGAAGTGGAGATTTTTAGACTGGATGGGAAAGCAAAGTAACTGCCTCTTACCTCCCGTATGTAGTCACCTCTTGGCTTGGTAATGAATTGTTCCTGCATTCTAAAGAAATGAGGGCCCCAAATCTCTAAATGAAAATTGAATGATTCAGTCCACAGTGTGAGTTAGTAAACATCCAACTTGTTAGAACCATAACTACAACATCCTAAATAGTATCATCAGACACAGGTCCTCGAATGCAGGGGCAACAGTCACTACAGGCATTTACTCTACCTGCAAACTGCGTTCCGTCATCACTGCTATCTTATGCTGGCCAAGACTTTCCTTCACATACCTTTACCATCGGTAAGACTAGGCAGCCCAGGAAGGCCAGAAATGTAAAGAAGAGTTATTGATTTAGTTGTGTCAAATTAGAATTAGAGAAAATAAGACACGCCACACATTAATACATCCAACGCTGGAAAGAAATCTCTCATTTTACCGAAGATTACTAGGAAGGATTAAATTTGTATATGTTGGATTGTCATGAGATTTCAGACTAGTATTTAAAGAAACCCATAGTGGAACTGAGAAAAATGACAGGCATGTCCCTCAGGAAACACCGTGAATCTGTGCCTTCTGTGAACTGAGCACAAAGGGCAGTGAGAGGAGAAGTGGAGAAGGAAGAGGCTGGACACAGACATGGGATTGAGAAGCGCTGGAAACCACTGCCCTTCTAGACCCGACCGAACAACGCCAGAGCTTGATGCAGGACTCTCTTCTATTAATCAGCCCTTTGTCCCCGGGGGCCTGAGTGTCAGCTGGGAAGGAAGAGATCACAAGGTTTCCATTTGGTTTTATTAAATGTTCTCATCCTGTGGAGATGACCAGACTCTTGGTGTCCTGCCTGCAATTGTTTTGGCTTTCTGAATAGTCTCAGTGATAAAGCTGAGGAAAAATGTTGTCAGAAGAATTGAATCTGCTAGAGATGCGCTCCTTATCCATTCATTCAGATTCTGTTGTCTCATTTCCAAGTGTTTCATGGAGTTCCTTATAGGATTTCCCATTATAAATGAGCAGCCGCCTAAGTACTCAGAAGAGGAAAAAAAAAAAAAAAACACTAAGCCTACGGGAAATTTGCAATTCACAGTTCCTGGGAGAAATATAACACATTCTTGTCCTCCTTTTGATTCCCTCTCCATTATTTGTTTCCTTATATGTAGACCTGGAGTAGTTGTAATGCTATGTTAGATGACACCAAGTTAGCCAAAGATGAGGGACTGGGAGAGAGTGTCATTAGACGCACAGCTTTCTCTTCCTGAGCTCTTAGGTGAAAGTAAAAAGCAGATCCTAAGCACAACGGGTCTGCTAAATGAAGGAATGCAAGTTTCACACAGTTATGAAGAAGAAACAATAATGCAAATTTTCCTATATAAGCTCTGAAATACACACTCAAGCCTCATATTCTTTAGGCCTCCAGGGGACCTGACTTTTGTTTTTCTTGTGCTTGTATGAATAATTTGTCCCTTCTCTGTCACACAACATTGCTTTCCTGCAAAGATACTGCATCTACACTCCATCCACTTTCTTTGGGAATATACCAAAAGGACTGCCTTCCTGCTCCACCTTTCCCTTTCTATGTGAGCTCCAAAATATCAGGACAAATCTACTTCAGCTTTACTTGCATTGCGTAGGGAGTCAGAAAGCTGATAGAATCAGATGTCTGATTTTAATACGAAATACATCATAACTTGCCAACTCATAGTTCTCCTGCCAATGCTTCTAAATAATCAAATCAATGATGAGCCTATACTGTACATAATCTAGTCTATAAGCTGCTAGGTCAGGTGGCAACGGTAGGTAACTGGGGTGAGAATTTAAGATGTACACATTTCTGCGCAAATAAGGGCATTTAAAAATATTATCTTCAAGAAGAAAACTGTATAAACTGTACTCAAGGTAGTGGCAGTATTCTACTCAAGGCAGACATCTAGGAATGCGTTAGAGAAAGAAGAAACAAATGCAGATGGTTGCTAATGGCTGTCATCCCTCTCAGACTGTCAGTTTCCTGAAGGCAGAGAGCATGTCTGTCAGGTTTGCCTCTGAACCCCTGTACCTTTCTCAGCGTCTTGCACACAATATAACCTCCTCTTGTTAGTTTTCCACTGGACTGAAATAAATTATCCTTGAAAGACAGTAAGATTACAGTGGAAACTGTATGGATTCAGAGTCAGAAATTCCTGGATTTGAATGCTGCCTTGTCAGTTCTTAGCTATATAAAACCTCAAGTAAATCTCTCGCAACTTTAGTTATATTTTCTAAAAATGAAGATAAAAACATGTGACTAATAGCCTATGGAGAACACTGAAGAAACTTGTGAAAGTGTTTAGCACATAGCAGGTGATCAAAAAGAACTGTTTCCATTGATAATTATTATTTATTAAATTATATATGTCTGGTATTACATGTACTTTGAATATATCCTAATAATGCCCTGAAAAACTTCTTGGTCCAGCAAACTATTCTTCAATTGAAAATAAAAGAGAGGAGTTTCAAATGCTATCAGGTTTTTTATTCTCATTCCAAGCATTACTTAGCCAAAAAGTTTGCTTATTGAGTCTTATTTTTATAGCTATATATTTATGTAGGATTAGATTTTACTTATTTTTCCTATACCTCAGGTAGAGCAAAATACATCTATTCCAGATGTTAAAATTGTTTTTGTCCCCTCAGATATGACACACGGAACCTAAATGGAAAACTTTCTGTGGTAGAACAGTTCTGAGCATGGAGGATCTTCACATCAGACCCTACACAGACAGAGATTTAGTTACTGAAACATCAGAAGGCCCTTTTTTCCTTGGAAACTCCACTTACAAGTCCTGGACCCAGAGGAGCATTTGGTGTAGGGTACTTCAAGGAGCAGGGCACTAAGCTCCCAAAGAGCTCTGAGGCTGCTCGGTTTCCGCCCAACTCTCCCCACCCCTGGCCATTCCCTATTCTATTGAGTGCATCACTGTACCATTTCTGGGACTCAGAATGCTAGGAGATAGCAAACATTCAGAGTGTTCACCATGTGTCATACTGTTCTACATACACCATTTAGATCAGCTCAATAAACCTCAGAACAGCCCTATGAAAATCTTCATTTTATGGATGAAGAACTGGATGCACAGATTGTTTAAATGATCTACCCAGGATCGTGCAATAAGCATGTGGAAAAGTAAGGATGTGAACCAAATAGACTGCCTCTGAAGTCCATGCCCTAATTCCACTGAACTACCTCTCCAGGGTATGAATAACAAGTTAGTAGGGATCGGAAAATCTAGAAAAATAGTTCAACCAAATGTATGCTTATTTTACTATGTAGTCTTTCGTGGAAGCATTTTTTGTTGCCAAGAACTGAGAAAAACTGATCCTTTTTAAATGTATGGAGAGATATTTTAACAGCCAGTTCCAAAAATTTACAACTCTATATAAATCTTCCAAATTTCTGAGTATATATTCTAAAGGAATAATGGATAACACAACAGAACTATTTTTCAGATGCATCTATCAAAGCTCATATCTACCCATTTTTTGATTGGGGTGCTTGATTTTTGTTTTGCTTTCTTTTGTTTTTGATATAAAGCTATATGAGCTGCTTGTACATTTTTGAAATTAATCCCTCGTCAGTAGTATCAATTGCAAATATTTTCTCCCAATCCACAGGCTGTCTTTTCATTTTGCTTATGGTTTCTTTTCTTGTGCAAAGGCTTTTAAATTTAATTAGGACTCACTTGTTTATTTTGTTTATATTTCCACTACTCTATGAAATGGATCCAAAAAAATACTGCTTCAATTTATGTCAAAAAGTGTTTTATCTATGTTTTCCTCTAAGAGTTTTATAGTATCCAGTCATACATTTAGGACGTCAATCCATTTTGAGGTTATTTTTGTATATAGTGTTAGAGAATATTCTAATTTCATGCTTTTACATGTGGTTGTCCAGTTTTCCCAGCATCAGTTATTGAAGAGACTGTCTTTTCTCCATTGTATATTCTTGCCTCCTTCGTCATAGATTAATTGACCCTAAGTGCATGGCTTTATTTCTGGGTTTTCTGTCTTGTTCCCATTGATTTATCTGTCTGTTTTTGTGCCAGTGCCATACTCTTGATTATTGTAGTTTTGAGGTATAATCTGAAGGCAGGGACCATGATTTCTCTAGTTCCGTTCTTCTTTCTCAAGATTTTTTTTTTTTTGGATACTTGGTGTCTTTTGTGTTTCCATATAAATTTTAAAAATTTTTGTTCTAGTTCTGTGAAAAATGCCACTGGCAATCTGATAAGGATTGCACTGAATCTGTATATTGCCTTGGGTGGTATGGTCATTTTAACAATATTGATTCTTCCAATCCAAGAACATGGTATATCTTTCCATCTGTTTGTCTCATCTTCAATTTCTTTCTTTCAATTTCTTCAGTTTATTTCTTTTATCTTGAAGTTTTTGGAGCACAGGTTTTTGCCTCCTTAGGTAGGTTTATTCCTAGTTATCTTATTCTTTTTGATGCAATGGTAAATGGGATTGTTTCCCTAATTTCTCTTTAAGATATTTTGCTGTTAGTGTATAAAAACACAACAGATTTCTGTATATTAATTTTGTTTCCAGTGAATTTACCAAATTCATTGGTAAGCTCTAGTAGTTTTCTGATAACACCTTTAGAATTTTCTATGTATAGCATCACGTCATCTGCAAACAGTCAGTTTCCAATTAGGATTCCTTTTATTTTCTTTTTCTTCTCTGACTGCCACAGCTAGGACTTCCAAAACCATGTTGAATAAAAGTGGCATCCTTGTCTTGTTCCTGATATTAAAGGAAAAGCTTTCAACTTTTCACCATTGAGAATGATGTTAACTATGGGACTGTCATATATGACCTTTATTATGTTGAAACATGTTCCCTCTGTTTCCACTTTCTGGGGAGTTTTTATCATAAATTGATGTTGAATTTTGTCAAGGGCCTTTTCTGCATCAATTTGTTAATGTGGTATATCACAATGATTGATTTGCAGATACTGAAAAATTTGTGCCATCCCTGGGATAAATCTCACTTGGTCATGGTGGATGAGCTTTTTAATGTATTACTGGAGTTGGTTTGCTAGTATTCTGTTGAAGATTTTTGCATCCATTTTCATCAGTGGTGTCAGCCTGTAATTTCCTTTCTGTGTGATATCTTTCTCTGGTTTTGGCATCAGGGAGATAATGGCCTTGCAGAATGAATTCCAAAGTGCTCACCATGGCACAACTGGATCAGTGACATCTCTGCAGTGCCAGGATGCAGGTTCAATCCCTGGTCTGGCACAGTGAGTTAAAAGATCTAATGTTGCCAGAGCAGCAGCATAGGTCACAACTGTGGTTCAGAGTTGATCCGTGTCCCAGGAATTCCACATTCCATGGGATGGCCAAAAAAGAAAAAAGTGCTTCATCTTCTGCAATTTTTTGAATAGTTTCTCTATATATGTGGTAGATTTCAGCTGTGAAGTCATCTGGTCCTGGACTTCGGCTTGTTGGCAGTTTTTTAATTACTGATTCAATTTCAGTACCAGTAAGTGGTCCCTCCATATTTCCTATTCCTTCCTGGTTCCCTGGGAGATTTCTAAGAATTTACCCATTTCTTCTAGGTTGTCTATTTTGTTGGTGTATATTTGTTTGTAGCAATCTATTATGATCCTTTGTATTTCTATGGTGTTGTTGTAACTTCCTTTTTTTTATTTCTGATTTCATTAATTTATGATCTCTTCTTTTTTCTTGAAGAGTCTGGCCAAAGGTTTATCAATTTTGTTTCTTTTCAAAGAACCAGCTTTTAGTTTCATTGTTCTTTTCCTTGTTTTATTAGTCTCTCTATTTCACTTATTTCTGGTTTGATCTTTATTCTTTCTTTCCTCCTACTAACTTCAACATTGTATTCTTAACCGAGCCACAAGAGAACTCGCAGAATCCCATAGGTTTTGGACCATCATGGTTTCAACTTTATTTGTCTCTAGGTACTTTTTTATTTTCTCCTTGAGGTCTTCATTGATCCACTGGTTGTTTAGTAGCACATGTTTTGTGTTTTTTGAAGTTTTTAATTGTAGTTTACTTCTAAACTCATAGCATAGTGTTTGGAAAAGATACTGGATGTGATTTCAATTTTCTTAAATTTACTGAGGCTTGTTATGTGGCCCAGCATGTGATCTATCCTGAAGAATGTTCCACATGCACTTGAAAAGAATATGTACTCAGCTGTTTTTGGAATGGAATGCTCTGTATCAATTAAGATTGGTCTAATGCGCCATTTAGGACTTGTGTTTCCCTACTGATTTTCTGTGTGGATGATCTGCCCATTGATATAAGTGGTGTGTTAAAATCTCCCACTATTGCTGTGTAATGTCAATTCCTCTTTTTATGTGTTAACATTTGCCTTGTATATTGGGGTGCTTCTATGTTGGATGCATTTATTTATCATTGTTATATCTTCTTAGATTGAGTACATGATTATTATGTAGCGTCCTTATTTGTCTCTTGTAACAGTCTTTAAAGCCTGTTTTGTCTGATATAAGTATTGCTACTAGAGCTTTCTTTTGACTTTCATTTTCATGGAATACCTTTTTCTATTCCCTCACTTTCAGTCTGTATGTCTAAGGACAGAAGACCTAAATAGATATTTCTCCAAAGAAGACATACAGATGGCCAGCAGGTACATGAAAGGATGCTCAATAATGCTAATTATTAGAGAAATGCAATTAAAACTACAGTGAGGTATCATCACACACCAGTCAGAAATGGACGTCATCAAAAAGTCTACAAATAATAAATGCTGGAGAGGGTATGAAGAAAAAGGAGCTCTTCTACCCTATGGTAGGAATGTAAATTGGTACAAGTACAGAGGTTCCTCAGAAAACTAAATACAGATCTATCATATGATCCAACAATCCCAATATACACACATTGGGATGAATATACGAATATAGGAATATAATGTCCATTGACAGAGGAATGGATAAAGAAGATGTTCACACACACACACACACACACACACACACACACACACTGGATTATTACTCAGCCGCAGAAAAGAATGAAACAATGCCATTTGTAGCAACATGGATGGATCTAGAGATTATCATATTAAGTGAAATAAGTCAGACAAATATCATATCATAGCACTTATATGTGTAATCTAAAAAATGATACAAATGAACTTATTTACAAAACACAAATAGACTCACAGCCATAGATAACAAACTTATGGTTACCATGGGGATAGTAGCAGGGGTAGGTGAGAGATAAATTAGGAGTTGGGGATTAAAATATACACACTACTCTCTATAAAATAGGTAAACAACAAGGACCTATTGTTGTTTCAATATATTTAGTATCTTGTAATAACCTATAATGGAAAAGAATCTAAAGAAATATATACATATTTCAATTTTAAAAGCCCATATCTGAAATTCAAGATTTTTCAGATGACTGGTAGAATCTATTTTGAAAATTCTAATATATATTAAGTACCACCACAATGCTTTACACTTCGATGCTCTCTTTTTTATTTACTTCTTGTGGCTTTCTCCAAAGCAGAGTCCCAGTATTTCATTGTTCTAGAACCACTAATCTCTGAAAATATGACGTGACAAAGGTATTTCTATAAGGGATGCAGAAATCAGTCAAGAAATACTTAGAAATTCACATGGGCCATTGGGATTATTCTTTCTTTTGATAAATGTTCATTTCACCTAGAAATATGCCTGGAGAAGATGGAATAAAAAAGATGACACACTAGATGAAGAAGCAGAATTATATGTAATTCAGGGTACCTGAGTCATGAGGAGAGATGCTCACCAAGCATGTCTTTAAAGAAAAACCTTCCGACCAGGGCCAAGAAGGGAGTCATAACTGCAAGCTTAGAATATTGCCCCACAGACAAAAGTAGAGAGAATATCTGTCCCCATTTGCCTGCTTTTCTTTTTCAGCTTTCATTTTAATGCTAAGAGTTATGACAAATGCCTGACTTTGAAGTTAGACATTTGCTTAAAGAAAACACTGAAAAGACATCCATTAAGAAGGATGAGGTTTCCCTGCCCCCTCAATATCTGCTGAAATCTTAACCTTCCGTGGCCTCTACTGAAATCCTACCCTATCAACAGGGACCTCAGTGGCATCTGGCAAGTCCCTAAATTTTCCAATGAGAAATTAAAAGCTTCACTTGTAGGCGCTTTAAAATAGCCTCTGCAATGCCTCCAATTACTCAGAATCTGGATCAGATGGCAGAGTTGGGCAGCAGCCCGCTAATGAGGCCTGGATGCACTTACACAAAGGAATAGTCATGCTTTCAACCTCGAGTTTTATCAATGAACTGACTAGATTCCAGGCACTGTCCTCCCGTTGCCTAGTAAAGAAGTACTCATTGAAGGTTTAATCACAGTTTCCCGTCCACAAAGAGGGGCCAGCATCCTTCACTGAGTAAGGCAGCCCAACAGCACATCAAAAGACAGCACCATCACTCTGCACTTCCCCATATATGTTCTCTCTAGCCAGGCAAGGCAAAAGGACCAAGGCTGGCTCATCTTCTGGAAAGGCCTGATGCCCACAATACTCCAACTCACTCCTGTCCAGAGAGGCAGTTCACTCACACCCAGTCACCAACTGGAGATAAGAGCTTGAGGTGCACCATTCTGTCTGCCAGGAGAACACCCTGCTTGTGAACTGAAGAGCAGGCATCCATGAACTACCTGGAGGCATCCAACACAGATACAGAAAGGACAAATATGAGTGGGCCTGGAAGCATAGGCTGATATTAGCTCTGGATGGAGGTTCCTAACTCTCCTATAAAACAGTTAAGACATACCTCCCAAATGACATAGCACAGCTCTCCCCACAGACCAGAGCAGTCAGCCAGTTTAAGCCAGTACAGTGGCATTGGCAAATGAAATTAATAGCTAAGAAATGTTGTTCAGTCCTTAATTCTGTGCTGCTGTTTCTGCTTTGTATTACCTTAGTCCATCCTCAAGCAGGGCACTTGAGTTGAGGTAGGAAACTTTCACAAGGCAAGGTAACAAAGGCAGTAACTGAGTTAACACATGCATGAATGAGAGAAAGTGGGTATCGATGGACCAGGGTTCCACTAACTGAGTCCTAACACAGTCCCCACTGTCTCCCACCCTCTCCAGTTCCTAATTACTCTAACCTCTTTCCCTCATCTTGAGTCTTCGTTGATGTAGTGAGCTGGGGAAATTCTTGGACCAGCCTTTAAAGTTTTGTCCATTAATTGTTGACTACAGATCATCAAGACTCCCCTCAAGATCCAGAGAAGCAATAAAGCACTTGGAGTCAGGTGTAATACAATCCTGCACTGAAGAAAATTTCACAGAGCTCTACTATGTGCAAAAAGCTCCTATCCTATGTCAGCTGCTCCGTGTGGTAACCACAGGCTAGAAGAGTCCCCATTCCAAAACGCAGTTCATTTCTCAGACTACTTGTCAGGCTATGCTTTGGACAATGGGTTCCAAGTATAGCTTTGGAAATACTCTAGTTTGGGGAGGGAATAAATATGACAAAATGTAGTTCAAGTATTAATTCTGCTTGCAGTTCCTAAAAAGTACTTCCTCTGACAACAGCAATTTAAAAATCACTTAAAAATCAGGATGTATGAGTCCTGAGATATAAATAAAATAGTACAGGGATTCTAGAATAGATTAAGTGGCATAAATGTCATGTTCAGATGTTAGTCAACTTAATGTAAAAAATGTATTAGCTATAAGAAAGAATTTTCTCATGATAAATTTAAAAAATGAAGTATTAGCCCCTAGGTATTTGAAATGGTCTAGGACTAGACTGTGAAGCTAAATTTAATATCAAGACTAATGGACAGATCAAAATAAATTATACATGAGCTAATATTTTCAAAGAATTTCAATACAATGAAACATGCTTAACATTCCAAATTTTATCCTGAGTACAATATTAATACTCAACGGGTAAGGAAACCTTGAGATTATCACTCTATTTCCTGCATGTTTAACCATTCGCATAGATGAGAAAACCGAGGCACAGAAAGACAGTGTGCTATAAGGCCACGTGAATGCACAGGCTGCATTAGCAGCCATCAGATGAAAGTTTGGGTCTCCACATTCCTGTATACATGTTAGGATGCAGCAGAGCAGTCGAGAGAATGATTCCTACTTGCCATCCCCACCCCCATCTCTGTCCTTACTTCTTCACTTGTAATCTTAATTCGATAGATCTAGCTTGAGCAACATTATCTTAGGGACCCCTAAAAAACCCTTGTCTTCTTGCTCTCCATGTTCATAACCAATGGTTGCTCAGCTGGCTCTCACTGCATCACTTTCACAACCCATGACCAAGTTAAAGGCATTATAACCCATTACGATTATTGTAAAGCAACAGGCTAATTTAAAAAAATTCAGATAGCTCATATCTTCCTGAGTAGAGATCTTCTTCATAATTGCTTGTTTAATTCGAGGCCCTCCTTTGAAATCCATGGGGCTGAAGAGCTTTTCATTCAGAACAGCCTAGGAAACATCAAGAACTACTAGTATGGGAACCACACACCCTGGTTGATACTTGTTCAAGCATCTCATTCAACTAGTGCCCCCTTTCACCCTCAAAATGACCCTAGTTTTAGCAATAAATTACCAGCTCTATGCCCATCATGAGAACAGCAGATTACCCACTTGTTCACACACCTTCATATAGGTCCTGGTTGGAGATGTGCATCTCTGTCCCCCGAGATTGGGTGGGGTCCCAGGACCAGCAGGGACTCTGACACATTAGCATATAAAAGAAATTCACACGTGACTATAAACACTTTCTTGCTGTTCTTTTAGCCCCCGGCTGACCCCTAAATGGAAAATAGCAACAACTTACATATTTGATGAGACTTTTCTTGATGCCTCTATAAAAAGGCTTATTTTAGGGCTTAGTAAGTGGATTTGTATAAAGGAATTTCAGGTATGCCCTATGCTACTGTCTACCAGTGAAGATGTGTGTGTTTCTCAAAATGAACTATGTAAGAATTACACAAATATTATTTAATATATATATGTACATGTATGTAAATAAATACATATATAGGTATGTCTTTAAATAAATCTGTATAAAGAAAGATAAATTCAATAAAAATTAAAGCAGTTCTTTTATTCTTACAATAATAAGATACCTAATGGTAAGGTTGTCGTGTGACTATATAAGAAAATTTTCACACAAAAAATTTCCATTTGTCTTTGAATTTTTGAATGGAAGGGATTCTCAGTTCCAATTTATTCCATCCTCTGCCTTATGTAGCTCAAACTGATGAGAGGAAGGGATACCAGTGAAAGGGATAAAACAGCATTTTGGCTAACAATAAAAAAACAAAAATAATAACAATTACCCTATACAATGGTTTAGCAGAATTCTACCTCAAAACAAGTAAATACCCTCTAAAAGTAGCTTTCAAATGCCATCCAATAAGGCTTGTAAATACTGGCTGTTTCTGGTAAGAGTGATCCTCTGTCCCATCCACTTCTCTCCCCGTCAACCACAGCAGCTACAATCAGGTCCGGTTTATATGTGAAGATTCTAAGATTCTACTTGAAATAATTTTTTTTCTTGAAAACAAGAAACTAGATGATCCCAGTGAGTCCAAAAACCCAGTTCTTCAAAACAGTCTTCAAAAGTTTTCCCTCAAATTAACTTCTCCTTCAGTTCTGTTAACGATTATAACCACAGGACCATTATTGACAGACAAAATAAGATTTTCTTTTTCTAAGGATGATTAAGCCAAAGACCAAATCAATTGTCTCTTGGTACAGTTTTTTTTATTTGTCTTTTGGGGTGTTTCTTTCTCTCCTTTGTAATTAAGAAGAACCAGCCTATAGTCTAATGAACAGCACAGGGAAGAGAGATATTGACGGGGGCTGCAGAGCTTTCCTCCGGTGGATGGCATCAAAGGTAGCCCAGTGGATTTACAGACATGGGCCAAGGCAAGAGGGACGGAAGGAGATTAACCAACCCAGGCCAATGTCGGGTGCTTTTTTTAAAAAATGGAAAAAAAAAAGTTTAAATATTGTATTCCATAGGCCTGTCCTTCACTAGCATTTCTTAAAAGAAGTGACTCCATCCTTCAGTGTTTAAGGGAGAAAAAAAACAAAGGTGTGGAAAGGAAGTGTACAGGAATGAGCAGCAGCTCAACAGTCCAGGTTTCCAAAGGAAGAGGTGAAGGAACTTTCCAATTAAAAACCAACCTGAAGCATTAACCATTCATCATCTCCCACCTGAGAGGACTCAGACACACACCATCCCTTTCCCCTCATCACCCTCCAAACAAACACCAGCAAAGAACTCAATCCACCCATTGGAATGCAAATCACACCACAGAGCTATTGTTCTATCAAAAGAGAGAGAGAGAGAAAGAGAGAGAGATTCATTCATTAAAGCTGCAGCAGATGGCTGCTCGGCAGAAGGGCACAGCGTGTGGCGGGCCACCGGCTGGCAGCCAAAGCACAGGCAATGTTCACTCCCAGCTGCACTTTAAGGTTCCTTTAGGAAGCCCTGCATTCCACCAGCAGACACTTTGCAGGGAAATCCCTTGGACTTACTGAACAACTTTAGGCATAGTCTATTGGCAATCAGGCTGGAAGCCCTCTCTGGCTCCCTCAGCCTGGTCTTCCCCCTACCCTACCTGCACCACTGTCATTCTTTGGAAAGGGTAAGGCTGCTGGCAAAAAGAGCATAGTGTGGGGCCTTGAACACTGGCCTTGTTTTGAACAGGGGTCTTTTCCCAGTCTCTTATCTCTAGCATAGTCTTTGACCTACACAGCACAAAGACACAAGTCTGTCAACTATTCTTTCAAAGAAGCAAGAAGTGGAGAAGAAAGAAAAATGAGATCACGCCTTCAACTTGCAGAAACGCTTTATTTTTTCCTTTTGTTGTTTTTGTGTTTCCTTTGTTATTTGACGTTATATCTTATACATACTCCAAATTTTCCCCAGATCGTTCAATTCCACTAAATTTCATTTTGCTCATTTTTCTTTGTAAAATAAAATTACATTGCTAAATTCTAGTAAATGGGAGTTTTCTCCCATCTCTAGAACAATTTTATGTCCAGATTGTTATCAAGACATGTAACTAAGACTTTCGATTCAAATCCAGCAGGCAACTCTTTACTTTTTCTAATGTAACTTTCTTTTCTTGTTTTTGTTTTTTCCTGAGAAAGAGCAGATTAATTAAGCCCTTTCTTCTAGGCACTGATTCTCACCCCTAAGTCTTTAGACTCTTCCAGCCTTCCTCCATAGCTCCCTTGGTTCATTCTGGAAAATTTCTAGGCTCTGCATAAACCCTACAAAACATCTTATTTTTCATAGATCATATTCATGCAATTGAAATAAATTCCTTGTGAAGAGAAATGTTCCCATTCAGGTCTAAGAATAGAACACCCAGACATAAGTGAATAAGAAAATAATTCATTCATTTGTGCACGTCTGTGATTTTTATTTTAGTTTAGACATATTTAAGAATGAATTCTATAACTATATGTTAAAGAATTTGAATAAAATTCTTCCCATTTCTTAGAAATGCCTTAGACTATTTAAAAGTCCCTTATTTATCAACACTGATGTTGTTTGAACACCTGCTTCATTCTGTGTTTTAATTGTAATTTAGGGTATTATAATTGCAACACTGCACAGTTTCAAATTAAAGCCTCTGAGCATGTTTATTGCTAATGTTTCACGTTCATTAAAGTTTTAAAAATTATATCAGATGACTTCCCTATAGCTTCTCTATAGCCAAATTATAGCATTTATAATGGAAATCCTCTATGTGACTTGAATTCATGGTTACGCGTTCCAGGAACATTTGAAATAAGTCAGTGACCAAAGTCACACACATCAGTCTTTGAGCCACTCTACTGGAGGATGAGTCCCCTTAAAAGGAGAAAACTTTGTATGCCAAGGATCCTACAAGGCATCTGGCATAGAGTATTCAAAAAATATTTCTCAATAAATGTTTCTTGAACAAAAGAATAGTCCATAATGTTAAGAACTGGAGAGGCAGCTGGACACTGTATAAGAGCTCGGCCTTCAAAGTCCTCTTAAGATGGCATATTCACTCCAGGATGTTACTTAAGCTCCCCAAGCATGCAAAACCTAGAAGTTAGTGGAGTCTAGAAGAAATACCAGTTCATGTCCCTGGCCCCCAATTACTGTACTGCATGCTAGGACCAAACTCACTGCTAGAAAAGAATGTAAAAGAGTTTGAGGAATACCTCCCTACTAGCTTATTAATGAAGATGAGTAACTCCAGGGCAGAAACAACACTCAAAAGAAAAAGAAGAAAATAGGTAGCACAGAGTGAAGAGTTAATTGAAAAGCTGTAAATGGGAGACTATAATACAGAAGAAAAAGCTACAAGAGAGTTTCTCAAAAAAATGTGAGACTCTGCCCGAGAAGGAAGATGCCAGACCTGCAAATGGAGAAGCATTTTATTCCACAGAACAGTAAAGAAGATGCATTAGCAAGTGCAAGGACCCCAGTTATCCCCCAGAGAGAGACATATGTTACTAAAGGTGAACCATGTAAGTCTCTGGTTAACCAGGAGGTCACCACTTCTGGACCCATGCCACCCACACTACCATTCACTACTCATTCGGTAGGAACCTACAGTGATAGGCTAAGAAAAGGAAAGCTCCGGTGATACAAGTGGACAGATACTATTTTCAAATCTTATTCAACCTGAAGGTGATAATTACATGAGGGAAATGAGCATGTGTGAGAACAGGAGGTTCCACAAATAGTGTTGAAGGACGGAATTTTTTTTCCGAGCCACGGGCTCCTGGAGAGGTCAGATGGCATCTCACATAAACTGAGCCTTGGCAGGAGGCTTACCAACCTGAGAAAGAGACTTTAAATTTAAACTTGTGAAAAGAGGAGAAAAAATCATCAGAAAAAAAATTAAGGCCCTTGTCAAATATAAGGAGGACAGCAGGTGTGCCATGGAGAATAAGTGATAATCGACAATAAAGGAGATTCCTAATAATTCTAAGAAGAAAATAACCAGGAAAACCAATTAATACTTTTGGCATCAGATACACATACTATAACTCTACTGTGGCTATAACTCTCTCTGCCTTGGGACACACATCAGCAAAAATGGACTTAATGGATTTACAATATCACCCCCAAGGGTTGTTGTGAAAATTCAGTGAGTAAATACACAAAGGGCATTAAAAACTGTGCCCAGCACAGGGCATAAAATGGCCTATAAAATCCAGCTCCTGCTAATAACCCTTCTGATTTGTTTCCCCAAATGCCTTCTAAAATCTGCACTTTTGCCTTCATGTTATTTTGCCTACACATATACTGCTTCCCCACTTAGAATATCCTCTGCCCTCTTGTTCCCTGGAAAACTCTTATTGATCCTTCAAGACTAAGCTTGAGTACTACCTCTTCCAAGAAGCACCTTCAGTGCTGGCCAGGAAACTGGTTGCTCTCCCCCTGGAGTTTCTCTAACCAATGCCTTCTCAACATTCATCTCCACTACTGCACACATCACACTGCATTATCACTGCCTGTGCACACTAGAATGGGAAGTCTTTCAGAAAAGAGAGTTGGCTCATTTGGTACTTGTATACCCAATACTAAGTGCAAAGCTTAATTGCTTCTGAAAAACATTTGTTAAATAAATGAATAAAGGCCATAAAGACGAGTCTAGACCCTCCACCCAACCCAGGATACTGTTATCCTCAAGTTAAATGGATGTAACTGAGAATCAAATCAGAGAGGAAACTTAACCAATTCTTCCCCTCAGTAAATGAAAACAATTCAGAAACCAGTGGAACCAACTTCCACGTAAAGGAGTAGGTGCTGTTTACCTAGTATCCAGGATATTATGGGCTAACTTATCTCTCAATGCCAAGTCAAATCCAAGTTAATTAGAACTGGTGCATCTTCAAGGGCAAAAGCTCAGAAAGAAAAATGAGTGTTAATGCTTCTTCATCCTTGATCTCCATGCAGACTTGGTTCTGCCACTTAACCCACTTAAGATGTGTCTTAGTTAAAGCCCTGTCATTTATGAACATTTTCCTGGATCTTCCCTATACTAATGGCCACTTTCCCAGTTTGCTTTATTGCCATTTGATTCATAACAAGAAAAAATATTGAAACAAATTAATCCTCTAATACCAGAAATATTTATTTGTACCTCATAGATAACTGCTTCTTAGTCTCTTTTGCTGGTTTCTCTTTCCCCTCGAACTCATAATGTAGGGGTTGCCCAGGCTCAGTCCTTGGTCCTCTTCTCTCCTTTGACTATATAAAGTCCTTGGAGATTTCACCCAGCACCATGGTTTTACATATCAACTATGTGATAACTCCCAAATGTGTATGCCCATCCAGACTCTTCCCCTGTCTCACACTCCAAGACCCAAAAGCCTCCTCAACAATAGACAGGAATACTTAATACACGTTCCAAATACCGCACTGAAAAGTGGATCTTCCCCTCACACCTACTCACTCACTCTCCCCCCCAATTCACTGCTGGCTGCAAATTCTCTTTCCAGTTTCTCAGGTCAAAAGCTTTGAAGTCATCTTTAACTAGTTTCCTTCCTTCACATCCCATACCTAATCAGCCCAGAAATCCTGATGGCACCCCCTCTAAAATATACCTAGAATCCTACCACCTTTTATCACCTTCATCTTGCACCTGGATTACTGACATCACCTTCTAAGCGATCTCTCAAATTCTATTCTTGCCCACCTACAGCTGTCTCTTCTCAACACAGCAGCCAGAGTGATCCTTTATAAAAGAACTCTTATCAAATGGATCCCATCTCCTCTTTGCTAAAAATCCCCAGTTGTCTCTCATTTCCCTCAGAGTAAAAGCCAAAGTCCTTACAATGGTCTGCAGAGCCTTCCTCCAACAATCAGCCCTCTTTTCATTTCTAGAACCTCTTTTCCCACTTTCTTCCCAACCCTCTCAAGCCTCCTAGGCCTCCTGCTATTTCTTGAACATCTGCACTGATGCTTTCCCAGATTTCCAAACAATTTGTTCCCTCATACCCTTCAGGTTTTTACCCAAAGTCATCTTCTCAGTCAGGTTTTCTTTAACCACCTTAACTAAAATTTCATCACCCTTTCCATACCTCATATCACCTCTCCACTTTAAGTTTTTTCCTCTATCCAACATACCATTCGTTTTATATTTTTATCTTATTATTGTCTGTCTTTCCCCATGGGTATGTAAACTCTGTGATAGCAGAGATCTCTGTCTACTTTGTTCATTGTTGTTTCCCTAAAACCTAAAAATGTGCTTGGCACTGAGTAGGCACTTAATATATACCTGTTAAATGAATGAATGAACCAGGTCAAAACACAGTTTTCCTGCTTTCCAGATCTGGTTTTTGAAAACAAAAACAAACTATTCTGTAACTGCTAAAAACATCTGCAATGGTTGAAATTCAGTATCAGGTAACCTAAATACTCTTAATGTCCAAAAAAGTCATTAACTTTTTAAGGACATTTGTCCCTACTTTTCTGTCACAAAGCACTACATTCCCATCTAGCCACTACATTTCCTCTAGGTCAAATCACTTAAAAGATTTATACAAAGGTTAAAAAGGACCAAGCTACAGTCACCATAAAGAGGGCAAGAGGGCTATCTTATATGGGCCTTTATACTTATGACAGAAAACTTAACTGAAAATGGGAAAACCAAGGTGAACTGAAGAAGACTGGACTAAATGTCATGTGACCCGAGTTCTTATTCAAGCTCCATCCCTCTGGCACTGTGAGGAGTAGCATCAACCCCTCAAAACCTCAGCTTACTCAGATTTGAGTTTAGAAACACACCATCAGCCCTTCTGTTATCTTAACATGGTTGTGAAAGTTATACTTGAATGGAACTTTGCAGACTGCTTTCACAATCATCATTTTATTTGTCATTAAATCATTGTTAGTGTGAGAATTTTAAAATCCACATTTTCAAGTTAGTTGCAAACCCATTTAGACCCTCAACTTTTTTCAAAAAGTCTGGAAATGAATCAGGATTTGGAAGTTAAGTGTGAGGGGAATAGAGGGAAATGGGTGTTACTGAGGAAACCATCCAGTTCATTTCCTTTCATTCTTGAACCAAAATCCAGTCACAATAATGGAGCACAAAGAAAGAGTCAGAGTTTGGGCTCTTCACTTCTAAACTAACAACACAAACTGCAATTTCTTTGAAAACTTTTTGCAATTCATGGAAAATGCGCATCATTTTAACAACTATCACTTTCTTTTAGGACTGTAGTCTCCTTGTTTCTGCCTTCTGCTCTTGTAGATCTATCTCTACAAGTTCATTTCTGAAGGACAATTATATAGAGCAATTTATAATTTTTCCAAAATTAAAAGCACAAAAGGAAAAGCTTGTTCCTATCCAGAAGATAAGCATTCCCCATTACAATCCCACTGTGAAGACACATGGCAACTCAAATAAGTGTGGTATTGATGGTGAAAAGAGAGGAGAGAGTCTCCTTAAGCCCTCAGTACTGGAAGCATGTCTTTACTTGCAGGTTTACACTAGAAAAGGGAGAAAGGGTGCTGCTTCTAACTGTTAAGAGGCGATCACCAAAAACACTTGTAACACTCTCTAAAAAATCATCAGGAACAGCTAACTTTTATTTTTCAGAAAAACTGTGAAGAACATATTATCTCTATACATAAACATATGTAACAGGAGTTACTCTCCCTAAAGAACACTCTGCTCAAATGTAAAACGGGGTAATAATACTATCTACCTTGTGGGATGTTGTGAAGATAACTGATATAATGTATATAGCAAGTACTAAGCAAACAGTAGTACACTTGTGACTACGTGTGTGGGGGGGGACCTCAAACAAGGAGAAACACACCCTCTATTGTACAGATATTTCCAAAGAGGGCTGATGCCATCTATACATGACTTAAGGAGAGCCGGTAATATATCCTGGCTGAGACTGGGCAGCACATGGGGGGTGACTGGACAGGTGCCAGATGACCTGTGGATGGGACAGCACTGGCCCTCAGAACTCAGGCAGCTTGCCCAAGCACTCTGCCAAGACAGATTTCTCAGCGCTGCCTTCCAACCTGCTAATCTGCTGTACCTTGTCAAAGACAGTTCCAGCTACGTTTATGTGAGAATCCAGACCATCTAGAAGTATAGTAAAAAAAAAAAAAACACTCGGATTAGAGAGTGTAACTGAAATTCAGAGTAAGAACGGCTTCATACAGAAATAAGAATCACATCTCAAAAACCACTTACAAATTACTCTTTAAAGCTGGAATCCTGTAAAGTTTAGTTAAATCTGCCTTGTTTGTATGCAGGCACTCTCTCCCTAGAACAGATGCATCCATAAAGATGGCAGTAAAGTAAGTCTAAACAAATCAACAAATACTTATCATGTGCTTACATTTAGAATATATTCTTACTGTGTGCATGTGTTTGCGTGCGTGTATGTCCGTGTGCTGTGAGAGGCGGACCTCAAAAAACACAGTTGAAACCTATTTTCAGAAAACAAAACAAACTAGTTTGTGGAGATGTTAATTTACTCAATATTTTTCTTCACTACGTTTTGAACTTTTCAGCTATTCATAGCATTTTCCAATTGCAGCAGGGCTCTGAATTTCTGAGCCCAACAATAGAATTTATGCTACACTTGACAACAAAGTAAGATATGTGATCCCATAACTTTGACATCATATGATTTGTCTCCTCCCTCATCCAGATCCTTTATCTTGTCCTTACCAATGGCCTTTGAACTGCCAATAACGTATACAGACAGCACATAGTAAGCAAAGTGATAACAAACAGGAGCACTGGACCAAGTTCAACTATAGAAATTATTCTCCATAATTGTTCATGTTTTGTTTCTGAAGAGCAAGCACAAATATAGAACAATAAGACTATGGAATATAATTGTAGAAAACTATCTTGTGATGGCCACTTATTTTCAAAAATAAATGGCAATGAGAGCATCAATTTTTAGTGCATTTCTCACAGATGCAAAGCTAGACTTCACATCTCCCCGAAGAGACTGAATCTGTGGATGGTAAAGGAACACCCTCGTGGGGCTGTTACTGCCAGAGCTTGTGCTTCCATGATCAATACTTATAAAACTGGAAATACCGCCTTTATTTCAGATTTATGTATATCAGATCACAGGAGAGGGAGACAAACATGGGAACAACTAAAGGCAGATGTGATGACTGAAAGTGACATAAAGCTAAGGGAACTTCTGGAGTTCCCTTCGTGGCTCAGTGGTTAACGAATCCGACTAAGAACCAATGAGGTTGCTGGTTCGATCCCTGGCCTTGCTCAGTGGGTTAAGGATCCGGCGTTGCCGTGAGCCGTGGTGTAGGTTGCAGACGCGGCTCGGATCCCACGTTGCTGTGGCAAAGGCCAGCAGCTACAGCTCCTGTTAGACCCCTAGCCTGGGAACCTCCATATGCCGCGGGTGCAGCTCTACATAAAAGGCAAAAAGACAAAAAAAAAATAAAAAAGCTAAGGGAACTTCTAAGACCAGCAAAATCAATGATATGACACCAATTGAGGTTTAACAACATTTTTCAGACCTACAAATATGGGACGTTTTTATTTGGCTTGGGTCTGGTCAGTAGTCCTAATGTTTTCTGCAACAATCGAATAAAAAGATTTCTCCTTGATAGAATATTTAAGGTTGGTTCAATTTTTTTGGTAAAGATTTAGGTAATTTCCGTTGCAAAATGATTTCAATGATCTCTGATCTACCACTGATGTATGCTTAAATCCATAAAGGACATTACACAAAATTTCACACGCATCAATGTCCATAGTCTTAACAAGTGGCACTGATTCAGTCTGTTCAATTTTCCTTGCCATTAAGTTTTTCAGGTTTTTTTTTTAATCTAGTGAAAGCTGGAGCAGAGACTGTTAACAGCACATCTAATAACAACATATATTTTGCTCATGCAGAGGATAATTGTGTCACTTGCCTAAATTCCAAATTATAAACCAGGACTTCATTGGAGACCTTAGCAAATTAACATATTATGTAACTACAACCACTTTTAAATTGGTTTAGAAAAATATGCTTTTGGCTACCTCCGCAGATCAGGTCCCAACATGAAATATCAACAGCTGTTATGATCTACCAAATAATTTGGTTAGAGATACAAATATCACATTCAAATGCAATTTGAAATAAAGCACCCTGTATTTCAGAAATCCATTAAACAGGATCTTCAAGACTCAATCCAAAATGGATCAATAAGAAGATCGATGCGTTTGACAGGCAATGTTGTTTCAGAGGCGCTTGACTATTGAATGTATTAAAATTGAAAGAATTTGAGACAGGCATTGTATTTTGACAAAGGATAAAACGATCAAATTTTCTCACAGACTGGCTAAGAAAGAAATAAAAACTATCAGCTTTTTACTCATTTCTCAATGAATACATTACTGGTAAGAATAAGTGGCCTAAAACAAAATTTAAAATAGCTAAAACCACACATCATCTTGCTAACAATAATAATAACTACGGAACTGATCTTGGAAAATCAGATCTAGTAGAAATAACCAACATGAAACTGGCAATGGCTAAGCACTAATGGAAGAGTTAAACTTCTTCGTAAAACCTCAATTACGACAATATCTGACCAAGAAATTTGGACTTTGTAAAATAACTGCTTCAATGACAGAATCTATGATCATTAACATTTTAATATATGCCAGAAAGCTGAACAATGTATTATATCATTTTAAAATTTAGACAAAATATAAGTGAGCCAATGAAATTAATTTCAGTAAAATTAAAATAGACTAAAAATGAAATGAGCTGTTCCAAGTAGAATAGAGGTTGTTTCTAGAAAAGACTAAAATTAGTTTGTGTTAGTTATTAAAAATTTAAATTCACAAACATGAAGTCACGAATATCCTCAGGATCAAAACATTCAGTATCAAATTGGCTTTGATCTCTTGACTACACATATAGAAAACTGTTCTTTCTTTTTACTGGATATTTACAATATCTAAGCTCATAATGTTTACATAATTTATAACAACAGTACAATTAGGTCCAAATTCCATAATGCATACAAGGGCTTTGTTGTCAGTGAAACTTGAGTTCAAATCCCTACCACAGCACTCTCTAGATGAGTGACCTTAACATGTAACCAGGCTCTGTTGGCAAGTACCACTGTCTGCAAAAAAATGACACTCGGAAGTGTTGCTGAGAGGATTAAATGATAATCTGTATAAAATATACATGTTGGCCTTTCTGCTACTCTCTTCTCCTCTTTGATGATAATGTTTATGATCTTGAGAAAGAAGTGTGCTTGGCATACAGTGGGAATTCAAATATAAGGTAACTCTGATGAAAATGATATTATGAAATGATAAAGAAATTCTGCTTAGCTACCTCCTCGGTAATCAACAATGACTACGGAGGTATGTTAACTTTACAGGGGTTTACCACATATGGATGAGGATCCCAGATAAAAAAAGAAGTCTGCTTTCATTCAGAAAAGTCTCAAGTAAATAAGAAATAGGGTTAAACATATATGGTTGTTTAAATCTAAGCTCAAATATTCTAGTGGTACTTGAACAACTCATTCCATGGAATGAATATGTTTCTGAATCGAAAGCTAATCTGTTGCATTATTGGCAATCTAATCAATAATTTCCAAAGGCAAATAAAATACTGCATGAAAGAAAGAAATAAAAGTCTCTGGTTTAACGATATGCAGTCATTTCACAACCAGATGAGGTGCCCTGACATCCCTATGATTCTTGGTTTACTTGAAGAATCATTACTATTGGTTTTGCAATTGTTATTGATTGGTTTTGACTTCAGGGTTTCATCAAGGATATAACCCCTAGTCTTTAAACCGTCTTGCCTTGATTATAGACATAGAAAAGGAATGAAAACAGAGCTTTACCTTGAATGTAAACAATGTGGTGAGACTAATTTTGCTTCTAAACGTTTAAAAATAGCAGAAAGTCTTCTAATATGCTTTCTCATCTGCAGAATGAAAGCCTAAAAATAACTGATTCTAAATACAGATTTTCCCAAGCAGTACTGGAGCTTTTTTGATTTAGAAAACACTTCAATATAGAATTTATAAATCAGAAAATATGTCTAGATTTTTTTTTTTTTTAGAGCCATACCCATGGCATATGGAGGTTCCCAGGCTAGGGGTCTAATTGGAGCTAAAGCTGCCGGCCTATGCCACAGCCACAGCAGCACGGGATATGAGCTGCATCTGTGACCTACACCACAGCTCACGGCAACGCCAGATTGTTAACCCACTGAGCAAGGCCAGGGATAGAAACTGCAACCTCATGGTTCCTAGTCAGATTCGTTAACCGCTGCACCACGATGGGAACTCCCAGATATGCCTAGATTTTAAAAACCAAATAGTAATAGCCTGGCCAACATGTGACCACCCGGTCTTCAAACAAAGAAGGAGAGAAACTGACCAGGGATCAAATCTGAACTTCAGATCAGCAAGCACCATACAGATAAAAATGTAAGCTGTCATTACTGTATTTCTAGGGAAATATTCAGATGCTGAGACATAATCTTAAAAAGCATGAAGGCAATAAATAGAGACAGTCTTAGTACAGATGAAATGTCCCAGATGATCATCAGAGATAAAACTCCATCCTCCACCAACAGAAAGTGCCTAGGGCCTTCTGATGGCTGGTAGAGGCTGCATCCTTTTTGTGTCTCTCTGGGTATTCAGCAAATCGATTTATAAGAGATCAAAAGCAATGAGCCTAGAAAAGAGCTATTGACCCTGTGTATTTCTCTCCCCCGTCACATTGATTTTGAAATGAAAAATGATTCCCTTGCATTCTTCCTCCATGCCATTGCCCACCACCGTACTTGGTTAAACTGCCATGGCTAATTGCCAGCAGTACTCTTCAATCAGCAGATACACAGAAATGACTGCCTTAAAGGAACACCCAGTGTGTGTTCCGGGCTTGGACTGAAGGCACATGTTAACTCCTCTTTACTCTTTCTCCCTTTCATGCTGAGCTGGACCATGGGCTATGGGACCTTGTCTAAGGTCCCTCTGCACCTTTGCCCCACCAAGGCAAAAAAAGACACGAGGACTTGTAGCCGTCCAGCTTGCTTCAGCTTGCCTCTCTGGGCTAATTTAAAAGGAAAATTCTCCTAATTTAAAAGTAGGAAAGGCAAATAATGTGAACATAAATATAACCTTTCAGTTACTTAAAAAATCATCTCCTCCCTATTTCTATCCCTTTTCCATAAACTTCACAGCAGGGTATCTGTTATATTTCTGGGTTTATATACTTTAGGTCCTACTGGCACTTCTCAGAAAACTCACTGGGATAAAGGTCTTTTGTATTCCAACTGGCTCTGAAATTTCTGAGTAACTTTCAGTGAGTGTCGGAAAATTTCAAAGAGGAATTGGGCATTGAGGAAGATCAAGGTCCAGAACACCCACGTAATCTCAGTATACTGTAACTTGCTCTTTAAACCTACTAATACCAGAAGAAGAGCTCCTAGGGAAAAGAAATAAATGCAAAAACTACATGCAGTACTTGGCTAGGCTGACAAGACTCAGATCTGCCTGTGAAATAGAGCTAAGAGATACCTGTTCTTAAAAGCACCCGTCTGCATCCACTGATTTATATCAGGGCTCAGAGGCTTTCTTAGGGGTTGGAGGGGACACACCAGAATCAAGTTTCCATTTAGAGTTCAGAAATATACAGGTACAAGGGGCAGAACTGTGGAAGTAAAAGGAATGGATGATGCCCGGGTGCAGGCAGGACAGTGGAGACGGCTTACAAAAGAAAACGCATTTTAGGGCAAAAGTTGTCTAACATTGTAAGCCAAAGGGCCTGAGGTCAGGAGGAGAGGCAGGCATGAGCCCAGCATTCAGTAAGTCAGTACTTAAATCCATTTTGACTGAGCTACCTGGCGATGTATCCAAAGCCCAGACAGGAAAAGTAGTCTGTGTGACCTGGCAAGGCCATCATACTCAACTCTGCCACAGTTTGGGCCCAAGAACCCCTGTTCTGGAACCTTCTTAGCTGAAAAGAACCAGGCAGTGGAAACATCTCCTTTCTACTTCCCCAGAGTTGGCCAAGCAGGTTGAAGCTTCTCGGAAGCCTTCCTGACTCAGCAGGAATCCGCTCCTCCAGCTGAGTGAACTCCAGTGAGAGCAGTAAGGCAGGCCAAGAGGGTGGGAGTTCATCCAAAGTGGACCAGGAGGCTGGCTGCCGGGGGCTCCTGACTATAAGGCATGCGAGCAACTCTTGAAAATTTACCAGAAGGGGAGACTGGGGCTTCTGCCAGAACAAGTCGAGATTTAGAACCATGAGATTTAGTTATGAATGTAAACATGATCTAGTGTGGTAGTACTGACCAAAGTCAGGAGAGCTGACTTTTTTTTCTAGTCCTGTAAAAAATATCCAACTTAATTTCAGTGAGATTTATTTCTATGCAATGTTTCTTAGATGACTTAGACCAACAGATGAGCAACTAGTATTTGTCAGAGATAAGAACCTTTGGGTTTCAACAGATCATCTTCCCCCACAATCCTACCAAAAAAAAAAAAAAATTTAAAGAAGTAGGAAAGTTACAGAATAGTTTTTTGAGGCCTGATGACCAAGGCCTGATTTCCGTAGACTTTTATTTCATTTTTATATCGTCGATAATTGGACTAGTCTCTAAAATGGTTCAGTTACCCCCAGAGAGGAAAGTATATCTTCAAAGTACATGTGCGAGATTCATCTCTTCCCTTCCAATCAGATCGATCAGAAACGAGGTGAGGACAGTAGAGGCTGTAGCATGAGGCCATGTTCAGGCCATGTTCTCAGGAAATTACTCCTGTATTTGAGTTCATTCTGAATTTAAACAGCTCAAAATGGAGAAGTTAGAAGTTGGGACCTTCTTACTTTTTATCCGTGTACTCACCACCTCTACTGGGAAAAGCAGCAATGTTTTTCTGACTTAAATACAATAATTAAGTAACTCCTTTTTGTTACTGCAGTAGAGATGCTGGGAGAATTTTTGAGCGGTTCTGAGCTAGAGGCCTGCTGTGTGCAGTATTTCTTGATTTATTATCTGTTTGAATAATATTCAAATGAAAAACCCTGGGGAGTGTAGAATTATTTTCCTTAAATAAATGTTTGATTGCTATGCCTTAAATTAGAACAGAATTTCTTTAATGGTTGATAATGACACTAAATTGATCATTAATTTGTTTTTAGAAAGATGAACTTTTAAACAGTTATTCATTCTAACATGAAGAAGAATCCAGTAACAGGAGGCTGTAGCATATGCCTAAATGTTTACCACACAGTTCCTCCAGCGTAGATCCGATTTCTCATAATTGTCCTGTCATCCGCATTTTTATGTGCACAAGAGCATGCGCCAAGAGATACTACTCAGCATCATTAGAAAGAGTGCCAATCTTCCCTAAGAGTGCAATACATTGATGACCTTGGAGTCAGAGAGCTGATGGGCCAAATCCTGCTCCTCTACTTATTTGGGACACACTGGGAAGTTAAAGTCACTAAACTTGTTTCTTTACCCTCCAAATGAAAATGACATTTGGAGGGCACATTATAGGACCTCTGGTGAGAATTAAATGAGATAATGAACCATAAAGTACCTAGCATCACTATTATGATACACATTGTTAGAACACAGAAGGTACTCATAAAAAGTCATTAATAAAATAAATTTGAATAATTATGGAGGTAAAAATAACCCATATGATAATAAATACAATCACAACAATAATAAATTTGGAATCTACTAATGTGTTCTTACAAATGCCTACATAAGCCATTGATAAAAAATCCCAACAAATTCTGCCTAAAATCCAGAACTGAGACATTTTTGCCTGGAACTTTTGAAAAATACAAATTTTTTTTAAAGAACTGTATTTTTTTCTAATTAAAATAGCGTGGAATTAGATCAAAATGACAGTCTTTATGCCTATCTACTCCCACCTCAATTTCCTAAAAATACCAGAAAAATCTGTCTTTAAAAGAAATAAATTCACAACAGTGCTGGAAAACAAGAATGGGTGGAATGGATGGACAGAAATGTGGAGGATTTCCAGAAATAAGGAAGGCCAACAGAATCATATTGACATGGAAAACCACAACCCAGTCACACGGAGGAACAATCAGCTATAAAGGTGAGAGCAACTCTGGGACACTCAAAACTCTGAGATGACAGGCAAGGCAGCAGGAAGGCGTCCTGAGCAAAGTGTCTCAGGAGCTAGCGGGTAGGTAAATGGTTCGAGATGTCCTGCTCCTCCCACCTTCTGCAACCCACCACCATCCTCCTCCACCACCTGCAGCAGCAACAGTGCCTACCCCCTGGCCTAGGCACCACGTGAGAACAGCAGATTGGAGAAGGATTTGGATTGTCATTTCCCCAAAAGAAGAGAAAGTCCTCAGAAGAGGAGCATCTGAACACCCTATCTTGGTAGCACATCCCAGGTCTCCCTGTCCCAAAAGAAGACACGTTCTTGTAAATGGAAACATTGTTCACAGAGAAGCAAGCAAGGAATCTCAAATATAAAAATGAGCACACACAGAGTTCCCTTTGTGACACAGTGGATTGGGAATCTGATGTTGTCCCTACAGCAGCTCAGGTCGCTGATGGAGTTCAGGTTTAATCCCTGGCCCAAGAACTTCCATGAGCCATGGGTACATTAAAAAAATAAATAAATAAGCAAACAAAAATGAGGGCACACACAAATTACCAAATATTTCAAGAAAACCAATTCCATATAGAGAGGGCACCAAATCCCATGAGGAAAACCAGAAACATCTAAAGAAAAGGATTTAACAGAACAAAAAAGAAGGTGACTTTGAACGAAGTATAGCAAATCTTCATTATTTGTGGATTCCTTATTTGTGAATTTGCCGACTTGCTAAAATTAATTTGCAACCTCCAAATCAATACTCATGGTGCTTTCAAGGTCAAGCAGAGACATGTACAGAGCAGGGAAATTTTTGAGTTGACTGATGTGCACACTCAAACACGGTGAAAACAAGGCAACTCTCTGCCTTGTTGTTTCAGCTCTCACAGTGCAAACAAATACCTTTTCTGTGGTGTATTTAGTGCCACAGTTTTCACATTTTTTATTTTTATTCGTGATTTCACTGTTTAAAATGACCCCCAAGGTACTGTTGGCCCTGAGGTACTCTTTACTGCTCCTTAGCAAAAGAAGGCTGTGGTGCACTTTACAGAGAAAATACATGTGTTGAATAAGCTTCATTCAGGCATGAGTTACAGCGCTATTGGTTATAAGTTCAATGTCTATAAACCAACAATACAGAGTTGCCCCTTGATATTGATGGGGGATTGCTCCCTAGACCCCCAGGATAACAAAATTTGCAGATGCTCAAGTCCCTTATGTAAAATGGCATAGTATAGTCTCTGTACTCTGTATCTCTGGGTTCTGCATCTGTGAATACAGAGTTCCAACTGTATATTAAATTAGATGTCTTCAAAAACATACACACATTGGCGTTCCTGTTGTGGAGCAGTGGAAATGAATCTGACTAGGAACCATGAAGTTGTGGGTTCGATCTCTGGCCTCACTCAAAAGGTTAAGGATCCAGCATTGCTGGGGCTGTTGTGTAGGTCAACAGCTGTAGCTCTGATTCATCCCCTAGCCTGGGAACCTCCATTTGCCGCAAGTGCAGCCCTAAAAAGCAAAAAACAAACAAACAAACAAACAAACAAACAAACAAACACCCCACACACATAAAATATACTAAAAACAATTGAACGTGTACTTTAAAAGGACAAAATATTAATTATGTATCAATAAAAAGCTTAAAAAGACACACATAAAAACGGTCATGGGTTGATCAGTTGAAGGAAATTTTATGATCAGAAACTCACAGGTACCTGAGGCTATACATCCTGTAGAAGCAATGGTTCAATATTCACTATTTCAGTATTTTCTAATTGACCAATTAAAAGCAATTTTATAAAGCATAACCACCGTAAATAATGAAAATTATATAATTAATATCTTCATGTGAATAAGAAAGGTTATAGCATCCAACAGTAAAATTATATTGTATGAAAAAATAATTTGAGATTCTTGGGAAATAAAGATGTGATTGTAGATATGTAAAATCAGTAGACACACTGAATAGCAAAATGGATACTAGCTTTAAAATAAATTAGCAAGTTAGATCAAGCCAAAGATGCTCCCAAAGATAATGCAAAGGGGCAAAAAAAATGCAAAGTAGGTGCAAGAAGTTTAGAATTAGAAGTATAAAAATTCTAACATCTAGCTAGTAAAAGTTTCAGAACCAAAGAAGATAGAGAAGAGAAACATTTCTCTAAGTCCAAGAAAGACACATTTTCAGATTGCCAGAGCTTACCAAGGGCTTAGCAGAATGAATTTTAGAGTCCACATATGGACACACTGTGGTAAAACTTTCAACACCAATGATAAAAAGAGGATCTTAAAAGCTTCCAGAGGGAGTTCCAGTTGTGGCTCAGAGGTTTATGAATCCAACTAGTATCCATGAGGATGCCAGTTCGATCCCTGGCCTCACTCAGTGGCTTTAGGATCCAGCGCTGCCGTGAGCTATGGTGTAGGTAGCAGATGCGCCTCAGATTCCCACATTGCTGTGGCGGTGGTATAGGCCGGCAGCTGCAGCTCCAATTTGACCCCTAGCCTGGGAATTTCCATATGCTGCAAGAGCAGCCCTAAAAAAAATTTCAAAAAGCTTCCAGAGAGAAAACTAGGTTTCCTACAAGAAACAGGATCATTTTAACCTCAGAATTGTCAAGAACAACACTAGATGCTCAAAGAAAATGGAAGAGTATCTTCAAAGTTCTGACAGTAAATAAATTTGAGCATAAAACCTAGGCTCAGCCAAATTTACATTCAAGGGGGAAAAGGGATTTTTTGTTTTTAACGCAAGGACTTTGTAAGTTTAACTCTTATAAATCCACTACAAAAGAATTATTAATGTACTACTTCAGCAAAACGAAAAAAAACCAAATTAATGACCTGGGACACAACTTGAACATTACTGAGTAAGTACTATGTTTCCAAATATTTATTTAGATACACATCTATATTTTACAGACTTTTTGATGATGACTTACATTTTTTCAACTGGTGACTGCAAAAGTACTACAGGTCCATGAGAGGTCAGGTTAGATAAATGTTGGGAAATAGGAAAGATTAAAAGAAAACAAATCACTGAATCCCATGGTAGGGTATTTCATGGAATCTACTGGCCCAGTGTCGCCCCTGGGAAATAAACATGCGACTTTTCTGGAAAAAGAATGCTTTTTGTTTGTTTATTTTTTGTTTTTTGTTTGTTTATTGTTTTTTGGCCGCACCTGCGGCATGTGGAAGTTCCTGGGCCAGGGATCAAACCTAAGTGAGCCATGGCAGCAACCTGGGCCATGGCAGCAACCTGAGACACAGCAATGACGACGTCAGATCCTTAACTGGCTGCACCACAACAGAACTCTGAAAAGAACGCTTCAAAATCCCAAAACTTAACAAGTTCAAGGAGAAATCTGGGAAGGGGGAAAAAAATAGAGCAAAAGAGAGACTTAAAGAGCGAAACGGTATTATGCCACTAAATAAAAGTCACAATCCTAAAGAAGTGATTTTTCCCAAGTCAGAGCAGCAATTAGGCACACTATTTAAAATTCCCCACTGCCAATTTTCTGCTTAACTCACTTCACCTCTCTAACTTAATGTAACTAATACCGAAATACTTAGTATCCTATCCCAAACTAAATTAGACAGTTAATATGCCTCACTGAAGGACTGGCACCACGCAAAAAATATCAAGTTGAGAAAGGAGATACAAAAAGTGAAGTCATTCACCAGATGGAAAAACATGTTAGGAGTTAAGTTCACACATTCAAAGGAGCCTCATTTCCCTAGTGCTGCGTACATTTAGACCAGGTCACAGAAACCCCTACTTTCATTTGAGATATGTCAAAAAGCTCTGCTACCTTACTGCACATTAACCTAATTTATCAGACTATGTTAAGACACATTTAAGAATCATGTGATTTTCTAAGCTACAGAGTCTCCCAGCCTCTCAGACCTAGCACTGTTCTAGGCTGGGGCTGGCAGCCTGCCTGGGCATTGGTTTCACACTGGGTTTTTCCCCAAAATGCTAAGGCTCTCATGAGACGCTTCAAGACTTCCAGCAACAATGATGTGCATTCACCAACTAATGAAGACAATATTTCTGAGTGACTTGGTCATTGCTTCTAAGGGTTAGATACAATGAGGTTCCCTATAAGATTTCATTTAAGACAAAAGGAGTAATATCACTTTCTAAAGCTCCTGAAAATTAGTGGCTGAAAAAGGAACAAGAGCTTTGTAATAAAACAGATCTTGGTTTGAATATCAGCTACACTATTGGCCACATAACCTTGAACAACTTCTGTAACTTCTCTGAACCTCAGGTTCCTCCTATGTTGAAATGGAGTTGATAATGACCAGCCATTTGGTAAGTGATAACTTGTACAGGTTGTTGTATAGATTAAATGAGATACATAGTACCCAGCACTTAGAAGATGCAGATAAAGCGTTGGTTCCTGTAACTCAATGGCAGTACATCCACTAGTCAATAGTTAGTGGTGAACGTTGAAGACTAAGGGAGAGTCACAATGGCTTGGTTAACTTTACAGCATTATCTACTCAAACTATCTATTAAGCTGTGGGGGTAACTCTTTCCCATAAGTGATTAGTATTCATAGAAATGAAATAAAATCTAATTCTGTTGGCTTTGATCTGAAACACTGCAATTATTATACCTAATCCCGAATTTCTCTCCCTTTCTATGGCTCCAATTTTGCTACTTTGTCTTACTATATCTCATTGTTAGAAATTCTAACATTAACTAAAATAACGAAAAAGTAAGAAGCCCCTTATTGTATTCATATTTGTTCACTGAAGTAACAAGGATATTTGCTGGAGAGTAAAATCCATCCAATGGGACAGATTGGTAGGTTTTCTTGGTGCAGAATTTGTGCATAAATTATTTGACAGTGACTAAGTGAGTTTTCAACACAAGGATCTACAGGGGGGTACGTTGTGACACAACTCCATATCCCACTGTTGAGTCAAACATGAGAAAATTTCATATATGAAATTTATTTTATATGACAATATCAGAAAAGAATCATTTTCATTTAGATGAAACCATCAAATATGTTTATTTTCTCGTGTTTGATATTTATATCTTAATCAAATACTGCCCCAAAACAATAAATTAGAAGTTTTATAATTATGAAATGAATTATTTTCAAGCCAAAGCAACTTTGCATTTATTGAGACCAGAATTCACTTTACAAGTGACTTTTAAAGGGAATTCCCTGGTGGTACAGTGGGTTAAGGATCCAGCATTGTAACTGCAGCTGTTCTGGTCACTGCTGTGGTGAGGGTTTGATCCTTGGCCCAGGAACTTCCACGGGCCATGGGTACAATCAGATAAAAAAAAATGTACAGTTGACTTTTTATCTTTATTTTTTATGTTTTAATGATTTATATCTTTCCATTTTAGTTGGTTTACAGTTTTCTGTCAATTTTCTGCTGTACAGCAAAGTGACCCAGTCACACACACACACACACACATATATACATTGTTCTTCTCACATTATCCTCCATCATGCTCCATCACAAATGAACAATTGACTTTTAAAAATGTCAGCTATAAAGCAACATAAACCTACACATGAATTATTGAGGTTTCTCTCTGTGACTATTAATTCTATTTAAAAATATATCCTTAATAATTGTCAGGTTTTCCCTTATCAAAATTTGTCTCCCCAGTACTATCGCCAACTACTTCTTTTTTTTTTTTTTGCTTTTTTTTAGGGCCACACCTGTGGCATATGGACGTTCCCAGTCTGGGGGTCAAATTGAAGCTGCAGCTGCCAGCCTATATCACAGCCACAGCAACAGCAACACCAGATCCAAGCCACATCTGCGACCTACACCACAGCTCACGGCAATGCCAGATCCTTAACCCACTGAGTGAGGCCAGGGATCGAACCCACATCCTCACGGATACTAGTCGGGTTTGTTACTGCTGAGCCTCAAGGGGAACTCTGTGACTATCTTCTTAATATCATCCCTTGAATTGTCTTAGCTGAAAGCACCTCCACCATATCAACCTGTTTCCATTAACCTTTCTCTAAGAAAGCCCTGCAGTCAGGAGTAGCTCTGTATGCTAGCCACATTAGACTGCATCACATTTCTGAAAAACAGACTGTCTTCAAAAGGATTGGAAGTTACAGGTCTTGACCTGCAAGGAACCCTACAAAAAGGCAAACCCTATTCTAGGTGCCAAATGGGCACTGCTCAACATAGTTTAAATTTCCGAAATAACCCCTGAGCTACTCGTTCCCTTTAGAGACCTTTTTCTGTAGTTCATGAATTTCCCTTCACAATGTTTTGCTCTATCTCAGCAGAGCCCAGCTCAACAGTCAGCCTTCAAAATAATTTCCACTCTTGTTATTTCTATTGAATAGAAATTGGTGGTAAATTCCAGTTCAGTTCCAAAGAGGGCCTAGGTCAGAACACGAAGAAGAGCGTCTGCCAAAGCAGTGAGGCACTGAGCTCCACTCCGAGTTCTTGCAGGGTCCTGGAAAGTGCACAGGCGATTCAGAATCTGAATGCAGAATATTCATAAAGCGATGGGCGCCACCATGCCCAAGTGTATTTTGCAATTAGTTATCACAAGAGCCCTCTCTGTCAGCTAGAGTGACTGCCTCCCTGCCCCACAACCTTCTGGCACTCGCCAGTGGGAAGGGTGAAGGCTGGGCAATCAGAGCACAAAAGCAGCTTTCTCCATCCCTTTTTCCATGAAAGAGAAAAGAGAGAAAAACATCTCTTTTTTTTTCCCTGAAATTCCTCATAAACCAATGTTCCCGGGGGGCAGTTCTAACCACTGTTCTGGATGATTTACATGGATTTATATTCCCACTATTCGTTTGGGAAGGTGATTAATTTCTATGGCAACAATTACATCACAAGACATCTGTGCTTACTCAGAAATATTGTGAATGCAGTATACCCTCTCAAAAAAAATATATGCTTAAAAGAAAATGGGAATTCCTTAAGTGTGATATTGTTTTAAAGATAACTGGCTACTCTAAAACAGCACCGTCTAGAGTGCTTTGGGGGCTTGCATTTGTTGGAAGGAAGAAAACAGGAGGAAGAGGAGTCTCAATACTGAGTATGGTATGCACTTAGAAATTTCAAAAAGACATATGTACGCACAAGATTTATAATGCCTAACAATGTATGCGTGTCCAAGAGGCATCACAAGGAGTGAAAAGTGGAAGAAAGGAACTAGTTATCATTCAGAAATCCATGCTGCATCCCCATCTGTGACATATCTCAACATGCATCTTACTGATTTCACAAGCATAGCAAATGTCTCTGTGCAATTCCTAGTTATGAAGCACAAAAAGCAGAAGTCAAACAAATTCTGAGCGTCCTTGGAGCTTTAGTGATATCGACAACAGAAATCGATTTTGTGACCACTAGTTCTCCGAGCAGCACCTTCTGAGAAGGCTCAGCAGGGAGCCCAAAGATATTAAAGTATAGGGGATGAGCCATGGGCAAACTGCTGGCTTGTCCAGCCCTGGAATCCCAGTCAAGTAAGTGTCCCACCTCTTGGATCTGACCACCTCCAAAGGAAAACTTGGATTGACCACGGTAACTCCACGTTCTTGAAGTCCCATTCAGTCTTTTCATTTCCCCAAAATGTCATAGCATTCTTGAAAAGTTGTCCCTCAAAGAAAGTTTTCAGAAATGAATGGTTTTGAATGTATCAGTTTTATCAGAATAAAAGCTTCAATTTGTCTAAGATTTGGCTCACCTAGCATTTTTTATCTTGGATTTGGGTACAGAAAATTAATTTATCTGGGCAAAGAGCACAGAAGGCTTTACAAAGGTGCTCTTTTTGGCCATCCTTGTAGGTATAGTGTGATGGTTAAGATAAACTGAATTCACTCTTCAGCTTGGCTACTTGCTCTGTTATCTTAAATTCTTTACCCCTTGGTTTCCTTCTCTGGGAAACAAATAACTAAAAATGTATTCGGCAACAATAGTTTAAAAAAACAAAAACAATAAGGTGCCTCATCTGGAGGCACCTTTTTATCCATAGTTTCTCAGAATCCAACAGAAGCAATTGAGCAGAAAGCTGCCTCGGGAGTTCCTTTGTCTGTACCATCCACTGGCAGCAAAGCTCAGACTTCTTTCTGCAGGCAATTCTCATCCTCCCCACTGTAGAAACCCAGAGAGAATTCCAGAGCCGCCTGGGCACACTCCACTCTCCCTTCCCCTCCCTCTCACAATTAATTACATCTACCTGCAAAGTGAAAAATCCCCTTAGGTGACTTGAACACATTTGGGATGTAAAGATTATCAGATGATGTGCCAGGAAGTACCTGCACCACAAGAAAATGCGCAGGGGAGGTTTTTAGCCATTAGGTGACCTTTAGCTTAGAGAGAAATGGGCCACATTCACCATGAAAGTAGATCTGATGACTTGAAGAAGAACATCTTAAGGGATCACCAAGCTTTATCACGCTGAATACCCGAGGTTGGGATTATTAGAGAGCATCCACCTGTGTGGTCTTCTGTTTATTTGTGTGTTTGTCTTTGTAAAGCTTTATGAGATACATACTAATACCGTTTTAATATAAGGGAAAAGAGCAAACTTTTTCTGAAGGATTTTTTTTTTTAATTTTACTTTTGCAATGCAAGTAAGAATAGACTTCAGTTCTGATATGTGATAGAGGCACAATGGTGAGCATAACCGAATCAAATGCTTGCCGGGTTCAAACAGGGCCTGGAGCCTTCTAGCTCCACAAAACAACATCACAGTTGTCCCTCAAAAAACACAATTTGAACTCCACAGGTCCACTATACACAGAGTTTTTTCAACAGTAAATACTACATTGCTACACAATCCACTGTTGGCTGAATCCAATAATGTAAAACCACAGATACAGAGGAACCAAGTATATAAGGAGGACTGACGGCAAGTTATATATGGATTTTCCACACCTCTAACCCCACACTGTTCAAGGGTTAACTGTAATTATAATAGCCAACATTTACTGAATAATAACCATGGGCCAGATGCTTACAATATACCCTCATAAGATCTCTGTGGCACAGATACTGTTATAATCCCCACTGGATAGATGAGGGTATGGAGGTTTAGAAAACATCAGGGTAAAGGACTCAAACCAGGCAGTCTGACCCAGACCGGTGCCCTTAGCCCTGTTCTGGGCTCTGCCCCTTTAAAAATTTCCCCTGGATAACTCTGAGCACAGCACACAATGGATGATTTTACTCTATAATGACTCAGATTCATTCACTTGCTCAAAAGCATTTACTGAGTGCCCACTGTGACAGAAATCTGCGCTAGAACTGTTGGGAGTTACTAAAAGAAATAAGATTGGGCCCTGCCCCCTAATAGCTCATAGTCGAGGGAAGATAAGATTGTAGGAAGATAAGATAGGAATACAAACAACTACATTTCAGAGTAGTTTTTGCGATCTGCATTTGGAGAGGATGAGGTGATATGAGCATTAGGCTGTACCATCTCCTTTCCTAAGACAGCCTTTGATGTTTGGGTACCTCCTGGGAAGTTAATTTAGCATTAAAGCTTGAAAAGAAGTTTGCCTGGGTCCTTTGCTTTGAATCAGAGGAAAAAAATATAAATTCCACATTTAAAGTATAAAGAGTTTCGGGCTGGCTTGCCTCTCAAACAGGCCAAGGCACAAAAAAAAAGGGGGGCTCCCACCAATGGATTCAAGGAATCTCTGCCTCGGGGAAGATATAAATCTGTCCCAGCCAGTCCAGTCCTAGGAGATTCCCACTGGGGACTTTCCTTGCCAAGGAGGTGTCCATGGAACTGCCAGCAGTGGGGGGGCCTGAGTGGGGACAGTGTCCTCCCACACCCCTCTTGTCCTAGTGTGGCTTTCCATCACCATGCCCAGGATCCCATACCTAGACCCAAAACCTAGGCGGCACAAACCACAGAGCTGTACGTTCCGGCCCTAGGAGTTAGACCAGGAATAGGCACGTAATCAAGCAAGGCCGTTCTGGAACAGCTATAAGACAATGGAAGGGCAAAGCCCCTTCCTACTGTACTTGCTAAGTCAGAGGATGTGAGTTCTGCCTTCCTCATAGAGGCAGACTGTTCACAGAATAAAGCTAAGAGGAAATAAGTAGAGCCAAGAGATGGAGCAAAAGGCAGAGTCCTGACAACATCCTTTTAGTTCCTGGGTCTTGTTGTGCCTAAAACCCGTCACCTTAGACATCCTGAGAACAAGAGACAGTAAACTGCATCCCCCCAGTTAGGTTTCTGTCACTGGGAGGAAACAAAAAGGTATCAACTAATATCTGCTGTGTAAAATGCTACATGATAGCATGGACTTTAAAACCAAGCCCTGGCAAGTCACTCAGCTCTCTGTGACTATGTGCAGTGTGGCAGCCTCTCTGACCCAAAATCTTCATCTTTAAGATAGAAATGAAGGCGTAAGTATATTAAAGAGGATAATGCATATAAAGCACTTGGCCCAATGACTGATACATGGTCATTCTAGGATATCTGAGGGCCACAAACAACACAGTCAGTGTCATCATCACTGCCACTGTGACAGTTAATTGTATGTGTCAGCCTGGCTGGGTTATGGTGCCCAGTTATTCGGCCAAACACTAGTCTAGGTGTTGCTATGAGGGTATTTACATATGCAACTGACATCTGACAATAAGCTGACCTTAAATTAAGCAAAGCAGCCTACCCTTAATAATGACAGTGGGTCTCACTATTATCCAATCAGGGGAAAGCCTTACAAGCAAAAACTGAAGTTTCCTGGAGAAAGAGTTTTACCTCAAGGCTGTAATGGACATTGCCTGAGTTTCCAGCCTGCTGGCCTGCCCTACAGATTTTGGACATGCCTGTCCCCACAACTATGTGAGTGGATTCCTTAAAAGAAACTCTCTCTCTCTCTCTTTCACTCTTTCAATGTGTACATAAATTAATATTTACTTTGTGTGTTTGTGTGTTCTATTGGTTCTGTTTCTCTGGAGAGTCCTGGCTGATACAATCATCACGACTTGCCTAGCTGTTCCCCACTCTTCGCAGTGCCAGTCAGAACATGACCCATAACCAAGACAATGCACAGCCAGTTGAAACAAGTTACTAGTGTATTTGATTGACTTCCACAACTGTCCACCAAGAGGCAAGACATTTCCAGGCTTGTTTTTGTCAAAGACCTAAGTGTGGCATCTCACCGTGGGATACACAAACACAGAGCAAGCTAATATATGTGGCTTATACTTTATCCATCTCTGGCATAAATCTAACATATGACTGCACATGTATCCTGGGAAATAATCGTTCTGGAGGTGAAGTTCTCAGAACTGTGTATCGTATGGTTTTCCTAGAGACACATTTTTCAGAGCATTGAGTCATTGTGTTTTCACCAATTGATTTGGAGGGGATTTGTTTGTTTTTAAGTCATACACAAAGAAAACTGATTGGCCCTTCCTTAACTAATATGTATTGACATCTGAAATTATAAGCCAAGGCTCTGGGTACCGGAATTGATTCCATCTGAGGAAGCTGGAAGCAACACATCAACTCCAGTGATGCAGAGAAATCCCGTCTACGCTGGGCAGGGAGCAGGTTTTACCGGCCATCTCCTTCCCCAGCCACCCTCTGTGATGGCATTTCTATCTTCTTCTTATTGACTGTCCATTCACCGTGGGGCCAGCTTCCATGCTAAGCACTTCATAGATTTTTCTTAATTATTCTTTCCCATAATCCTCTTTCTACTCAGAAAACACAAAGCAGCATGTTTTGTAATGGAAGGGATGAAAGTTATGTATTTTGGATAAAATGGAAGTAGAAGGAAACACCGCCAATGTTTCTTAAAAGCTGCAACACCTGCTAACTAAAAATAGTGCTCACAAAGCCAAAAGAATCCATTCTTTTCTTTCAAACTCTGGCTTGAGAAATCTATCTCCATGAATCAGTTCATCAGCCATTGATTAGCTTCTCTAATGAGCCTCTCTAATGATGGCAAGAAAAATACAAGGCTACTTTGTAGGCAGCAAATGGAGGGAACTCAATCCAGCATGTGCAGGGACCTCAGGCAGAAATTCTGAACCCAGAATTTCGAAGCTTGGTGAAAGCACATCCATCTCTTCATCATTCATTAATTCTACAAATATTTGCTGACTACAGTATCTACTATATGGCAGATGTTCTACGTGATTAAAAAAAAGAGAAAAAAAGCAGACAAAAGCCCCCACCCTAAAGAAATACACCTGTTTTCGTCTAAGCCTTCAGCTGTGTGCTGCAGAACGTTGGCACTGCAGAGAAACTGCTGGTCTCTTGGAAGCCCTTGCTCCCAGCATCTCCCTGGACCAAAGTAACTTCTCTCCCAGACCTGTGAACTTCAATACATCTCTCCTCTTCTCCTCAGGCAAAAATAAGCACACCTTCTATTCATCTCTTTCTGTCTTGATTTCTATTTCTTCCCTTTCCAAGAGCAAGGATTATTATAAATTTGTTGCCCACACAATAATTATAAATCCTTCTTCCAAAGAAAATATGAGAGCCCCATAGTTATACTTGCTTTGTGACTTTTATGTGACTCTCAACTACCAGACTACAAAGGAACTCCAACGGAAATCTGTTCCACTGTCTCGATCTTCTGCATCTTCCTCACACACATTTGTTAATAATTATAATGACTAATATGTTTTGGGCACAACATGTTATCTTATTTAATCCTCCTCAATGACCCTATGAGGTCAGTATTCTTATAATTTCACTGACAATGAAACAAAAACTCGGAGAGTTTAGGTAACTTGCCTGTGGGCGTGCCATTTTCCCACCAAATAAAATCCAATACTACCCACCATCAAACCTGATTCACCTTTCTCTTATATAGTAATTACAATCAAAATGCATTCTTTCAGAAAGGAAAGGTTAAGACTACTCCATAACTCTACATTTTGCCTCTGCAACCATTTACTAGCTGGGCTCCTTGAAACTTATACTCCAATTCACTATTTATACTGCAAGCAGCCTGAGCTTAGGAAAGTGTAAACTGGTCACAGTATTCTTCTGCTTAGGGTCTCCAATACTGCCCAGTGCTCTTAAGATAAAGCACATACAACTTAATAAATTTCCAAAGCTCTGCTGATCTGGACCCTACCTGCTGCTCCAGCTGCACATATCTCTCTCCCTTTCACACTGAGCTGCAGCTTTTAGGAACCAATTTAATTTCTCACGAATGCACCATGGGTTTACTTACAGATTTGTGATGCATTGTTTCCTCTGCCTACACCATTCCTTATAAACCCTTGCCACACAAACACACACACACACATTCCTCCCCCCCTTTTTTTTTTTTCACTTTTTAGGGCCATACCCACAGCATATGAAGTTCCTAGGCTAGGGGTCCAATTGGAGCCACAGCTGCCGGCCTACACCACAGTCACAGCAACTCGGGATCCCAGCCACATCTGCGACCTACATCACAGCTCATGGCAACGCTGAATCTCTGACCCACGACCCACTGATCAAGGCCAGGTATCATATTCGCATCCTCAAGGATACTATGGATCCAAGATACCATAACAGGAACTCCTCACTCTCTTCTTTACTCTGGCCAAGTCCCCCTCGTTCTTAGCTGTCAGCTTAGCTCAGATGCCTTCCCCAGTCCTTTATACCGGGTGTCCCATGGTTCTCCACTACACTCTGTGAGACTTTTCATATACCCTGCACAAAGCAGGCTTGGAATAGATGCTTATCAAACAAATGAATAAATGGATGATGACGTGATGGGGGAACCTATCATCCAACACTTCAATCAGGATTATCAAAGATGCTACAGATTGGTATGGATAATCCATCCCGACAGCACATTCCTACTATCTCTGTGCAACCACATCCTGGGAAAACCAACCCTTTATACCACAAACTGGAACAAACCTGCCTCTTCTCTTCCTTGGCAGAGGTATCCAGACTGAAAGAAAGGAAATGACCCTGGCTGGTATTCGCAGAAGGTCATTAGTTTCAGGGCAATGTGAGGGAGCATTCAGTTCAGGAAGCATTCAGCTGCAAGTCAAACAAATCCCAACTCAGTTGGCCAAAGCAGTTAGCATCATTCTAATCCCATATGATCAAAGTCCAATGATAGAGCAAGCTCTCCAAGCATGCAGCACTGCACTCAGTTGCTCAACAGTATCGTCAAGGACTTAGGAACTCTCCCTCTCTCCACTCTGCTGTCCTCATCATCAGTGACATCCTAAGGCTTCTTTCCTTCCAGGTCATAACGCAGCAGATAGTAACATCCAGTTGACAGAAACAGAAGACAGAAACAAGATGGCTGTTTCTGTGCTCGAATCCAGCAGAGAGAGAGAAATCTCTTCCCTCACCATCAAATGTAAGTCTTTTCCTTCAGTCTGATTGAGCCAGCCTGGGACCTGTGCCCACCCCAAGACCAACCACAATCTGCAAAAGAATGCCAAGAACTCATTGGCTTACACAAACCATCTGGGGTCAAATGGATGCACTAATGAGGGAACCAACAGAGATTCGAGAACAAAATCTCTACTGCCAAGGGTAGAAGGGGAAACATATACTGATTTCCATCTAACACAGTTATTTTATTTTTCCCTATTTGCAGTGGCTCCTGAAGATGTCACATGGAAAGACTCCTTATTCTTTTTGAATATGTAGCTGTGTTTCTTCCTGCTGATGTTAGCTTCTCTTCAAGTTAATCATCTTCTTCTGCAGACATGCTTATGTTGAGTCAGCACTTAATATTTAGAGGCTTACTGCTCACAGCAGCTATAGAAACTGCTTCACTCAACCCTGCACAGAGGCAATACAAATGATATCAAGAATGTAAGCAAAATAACTTCATTACTCTTTTTCACGTAGGCAGACCTTTGATAATATCATATCCACACTGGAGAAAACATCACACCTTGGTGATGCAACAAAGGCTAGGGAGAGGAAAAGAAAAGCCATCACAGTTAGCAACCCTTTGGTACTGTCCCACTCCCCACGGTGTCACATTTATGTGTTCTGGAACAGGAGTTTAAAAGCCAACGAGTTTTTACATCCCCTTCAAAAAAAAATGTATGCTAATGTCCATTCTATTACAGTGCAGGTAACTTGTTAAATTATCCTGAGTTCACCTGTTCAGGGTTAATCTAAATAAACTGAGGTATCTAATAATTCCCTAGTTGGAACTCTAATCTAACAAAGAGGATCTTTAAGGTAAACTCTCTGCATGGACTCTTTGCCCCCAGGACACAAGCACAGGGAACCACCACTTAAATGGCTGAGCTGCCATTTTATTCTGAGGGACTAGCACATGAAGAAGAAACACTACACATATGCTTTAGAAATAAATGCCATTTGATTTTGGTTTTAATGTTATGTATAGTCATACACGATAAAAGATGGACAAGGATTTAGTGACTGTGTATTTCCAATGACTTGTCAAAATTCTCATAGCTGAAACACAGATATATTCTCAAACACTTATTGATCAGTATGCCTCTGAAAATCTTTGTGTGAAGTGATGTCTGCTCCAATGAGTGGTGGAGAGTTGTGGACATACTTCAAAGTGAGCAGAGTTGATCTCTTGTGGTCTCCCTCACACTGTGTTCTTCTCTAGCCCAAAATGCTTATAGGTCTCCAGCGGTAAAACTTCCCCTTCTGGAAAAACATGTCCAGTGCCCCATGTTCCAAAGACATTGTCAAGCAATGCTCCTTCCTTCCCTATGACTAATTTCAACTTTTAAGAGGAAAGCAATCTAACTGACTGACTGAAATAACAACCAGTTAACTACATTAAAATATGCTTGGGAGCAGAGACCTAACCTCCTATGTGTTTGCATCTCTTAACCACACTTAGGGCTGCTCTCCTTGAAGCAGACATGCAAAAGATATAAATATAATCTTGTTTAATTTTCCCAAAGTAACAAATTTAAAGAAGAAATTTAACTCGAATTTCTAACTGGTATAAATTGTTTAGGAAAATATTTATGAAGAAGAATAAGATAGGTTCTCCCTTCTTGCTTACTTTGAGCTAGGACCATATGACTAGCCATATGACTCTCTTACAATTCCTTTCCCAGACCATCAGAAGTACACCATTAACCCATTACACAAGTATTATGAACATTATTATGCTCAAAGGCTATGCTGGCACTGGGCAAAATGCACTTATCAAACCAAGCATGGGTTCTACGTTCATATAGTCTTCTTGGCAATTAGTTTCCTTCTTACCTATTTTTTTCCTGGGCTTTTTACCTACCAGTGATGATGATGATGGTGATGATGATGATACTGACACATGCTAATAATAATAACATAATTTACGTACGTCAGATGATATTCTAAGTGTTTTATATATATAGTATGTAGTACAGTATAGTCCTCACAACAACCTGGATAAAGATACGAATTTGAGGTCCCCAAGATCAGAGCACTCAGATGATACAGCAGGCAGTCTAGCCCTGTCCTTAATAACTGCTGCCTATAACAAGCTTGAAATGACTTCTATTTTCATTTCTACAACTGATTATCCCATAGGAAATTTCTTGGCAGGAAGAATTTAAAACTTTGGGATGTAACAGAGTTGACAGAAATGTGTGTTGAGTTTTTAAGTATGAATATGACTTAAGCAGCATACCTAGTGTTTTCCTAACTCTGGCACCATTCGAACTATCCTTCTATACTTTTCCTATATTCCTTACCTTTCCATAGATCAATTAAAAAAACTAAAACTGAAGTTTATTGAGTACCAACTCTGTGCCAGGCACTGTAACCCACATTATTTGAGAAAATAAAATCAGAGAACATCAATTTGCTGAAAATAATTTCCCTTTTTTTTGTTTTTTAAGAATGGGCCCCATTCTCTACCAGAAAACTATTAGAGCTCATCAATGAATTTGGCAAAGTCGCAGGATACAAAATTAATACACAGAAATCAACTGCATTTCTATATACCAACAATGAAAGATCAGAAAGAGAAATTAGAGAAGCAATCCCATTTACCATCACATCAAAAAGAATCAAATACTTAGGAATAAACCTTCCTAAAGAGACAGAAGACTTGTACTCTGAAAATTATAAGGTGCTGATGAAAGAAATCAAGGGTGACTTAAACAAGTGGAAAGACATACCATGCTCCTGGATTGGAAGAGTCAATATTATCAAAATGACTATACTACCCAAGGCAATCTACACATTCAATGCAATCCCTATCAAATTACCAAGGACATTTTTCACAGAACTAGAACAAAATAGTTTAAAGTTTGTCTGGAAACACAAAAAACCCAGAATAGCAAAAGACATCCTGAAAAAGAAAAATGGAGCTGGAGGAATCAGGC
>PVHT020000077.1:35372410-35414333 GCA_004024745.2 Catagonus wagneri
AGCACTCTATGCAATAGCCAGGTCATGGAAACAACCTAAATGCCCATCGACAGAAGAGTGGATAGGGAAGATATGGTACATACACACAATGGAATGTTACTCAGCCATTAAAAGGAACGAATTACCAACATTTATAGCAACATGGATGGACTTAGAAATTATCATGCAAAGTGAAACCAGTCAGACAATTAGACAGCAAATAATTTCCCTTTTAAAGGTGCTCTGGCTAACCATTTGCCCCTTCATTCAACAACTATTTACTGAGTACTTACTTTATGCTGGCTTCTGTGTAAGATGTTGAGTAGAAAACACCCTCATGGACTTACAACCCATTGGGAGGGTTCAGACAAGTAAAAAACATAGAGTGTGAAATGACAGGAGATAGCCAGCACATGGAATGGGACATTTAATTCAATTTGGGGGTCGAGGGTCAGATGTCAAGAAGGTTTTCAGATTCATCAGTGCCTCTGTGTTTTGGTTGAAGAGTTGTCTATAGTCTGAGCTCTGTATCAGTTTACCTAGAGACTGTACTCTGTAGCACTTATACCACCGCCTAGCAGCACCTTAAAATTGAGGATCAGGGCTTTATAATGTCATTATAAATACTGCTTTACTTTATGCATTTCTTAAGTTCAAAATAGTTCCATAGAGAACATTAATAGTTCTCCAAAATGGGAATTTTGACAAGTAATGAAGATGCCTCTGATTCATTCACATGTCACATGCTTTTGGGATTTTTTTCTTTCTTTGTTCACTTGTTAGCATTTCACTAAGAAGGGTCAGGAATCAATATTCTGTGTCTCATGAAGCTAATCACTTTAACGGTTAAAATAGCAGAGCATATTAGAAATAGAAGGTTAGTTCTCTGCAAGGCTCTCCCACCCGTACCTAGGCATCCCATTTCCTTCTGTATTTCACTTTATTTATTTTATTTTATTTTTTTGTCTTTTTGCCTTTATGTAGAGCCGCACCCACGGCATATGGAGGTTCCCAGGCTAGGGGTCTAACAGGAGCTGTAGCTGCCGGCCTACACCAGAGCCACAGCAACGTGGTGTATTTTACTTTAAAATGCCTTTGCTTCTTCTGTGTGTCTTATCTCCCCCAGCCACCATCTGGAAGAGTACGTGGTAAAGTACATCAGATTGCGGAAATTTATTTTTTTAGAAAAAAGAGTGCACTATAGGCTCTGGTTCCTTTACCTGCCTCTGCAGGAGCAACTAAAAAGGAAGAGAAGGTTCCTAAATCCAATGAACTGCTGTCTCGCTATGACAAGAGAAAACAGGGAGATGACATTTGTGTTGTATCTCAGTTCACCAATCCACAGCCCAACGAACTGCAATCAGGGTCCACCAGTCCATCCGCACACATTCCTGCCTGCATTCTTTCATTTCTTCAATAGACGGATATCCACAATGAGTAGTCTGATACCCACTGCTAGAAATGCTTTGGATGGGGGTTTTCTTCCATCATCATGGAAGATATACTCTCAGGTTACAATGAACTTCGGGGCTAAGAAGGTAATAATTATGATCTCTTCACACTGGATGCAGATACATCCATTTATCAGCATTAGGGTTGCAAAAATGATCAATTTTCTAAAGCTGGTGCAAGCAAGCCCCCTACTGCCTACCTTCTTTAGGCTTGCACTAGGGAAGGCCAATCTAAAATGCATGAATCCCATTAGAGGCAGGAAATGAACAGGAAGCATCAAGAAAGGAGGAACTAAAAAAATAAAGAAGTGTTTTGCCTGAAAAGCACTAAAATCACAAAAACTGTTAGATTTACAGCAGGGTAAAAGAGGGTAAATTTTTAAGTCAAGTCACAGAACTCATCACCACTTGGAATTCAAGTGCTGTAATGAAACCATATATGGTCTGGGGAAATGGTGGGGGTGGGGGGAGAGGGGGCATGGATCTTTATGTGGGGGCTTGTTCCACAGCTGCATTCACACTTACATATATAGCTAGCTCATAGGTAATTCCACACTGAATATTTTTGTTTTCTTAAGTGATACCAATTCAATACGGATCCTAAAATAAATATTAAACACATTAAAATAAAGCATTCTCCTTGAACCAATTCTGAGCTAAAAAAAAAAAAAAGGCATGGCAAGGAAGTTGAGGGCTCTCTTCAAAGAAGGAATACAAGCTCCAGTCAGTTCCAAATGGGAAATTATTCTCTTTCAATTCGTGTGTCTGTGTGTGTATGTGTCAGAGAGAAAGAGAGCAGGTAGAAAAAGAGGTAGGAGGGTGAATAGACAAAGATTCATTAAAAATAACATCTAATAAACATAATTTGGGAAATAACATATATCATATTTAAATATTTATATATCCCATAAAGATTCAGCAAGGGGAAAGCAGGCAATAAAGAAAAGGTCAAGATACCATGGACTGATGTCTCCATTTGTCTTATCTGGAAACTCATATTTCCAGAGTCAGTAACAACCCTAGTGGTGGCTTTGGTTACCCAATCTCTCTATCAGTAGATGGGCTGGAACAAATAAACACACAATCTTTGTAAATATGCATCCTTGCTATGCAAATTCGGCTTCAGGGCACGTTCCCTGACCACATGGGTGCTCCTAAACACCCGCCTCCTTTTCTGGAGCAATCACTGAATGAAACAAGCAGAATATGAAATTCAGTCCGGCACTCACTGGGTGATGGTAGGTTTTGTTTGGTTGGACTGTGTGGTATTTCAGACTTACTCCATAACTAGCTGAAAAATGGCCTGCACTATTTTCAGGGACAGATCACCTCCTTTTAGACTGGCTTGAATGCCACTCACTGAGCTTAGCGGCGCTGGAGGGACAACAGTTAATTTTGCGAAGCTGCCATTGTCCTTCCTAGCTCTCTGACTACACACACCCTCCCATCCTCTGTCCTCCCTACACGCACCTCCTCCCGCCTCCCAGGCTCCCAGTTTTCAAGCAGTCACCCCACCTCGGGATTTTCGGCAGCTCCTCACCACCCTGCAGTGTTGGGAGCGGTGTGTGTGGGCTATCTGTGAGGAAAGGGCCCTCTGTAAGGGCGCAGTGTTTCTCCTGCCTGCAGCAGGACCAAGATAAGGACAGAGGCTCCAGCCACCCCCACGTCACAAAGAGCTCCTCAGATCCCGCTGGCATCTGGGCTTCCCCTCATTAGCACATTAAAGCTGCTCTGTCCCTTCTCTCTGAGCCGCTCTGTCTGTCCACTGCCTGCTCTATGGAGCCTTTTAGGCCCTTGCTCATTTTGAAACTTCCCCAGTTCAAGAGGCACTAACCCTTTTCCGAGGCCTGTCAGACTCTGCTTTACAAACCACAGGTACTTCCCAAGCACCATCACTCTCAGAGGCACAATCAGACAGCAGGACAGACGCCTTCTGCCAAACTGGTCTTCCCAAGAAGAAGCTTTTTTAAAACAAAGCCAATTTTTTTTTAAATATATCTGGCTTTCGAAAATCTGAAATACATGAAAGTACTTGAGTCTTGTTCCGAGATGGGCAGGCTCCACTTCCGAATCTGACTGACTAGGCTCAGGAGAAAAACCAGAGCAGAGCAGTGCCCTCATCCAAGTCCTCCAAGTGCCAAGGGCACAGGCAGCATTCATCCCGGGCCTGCGACAGCACAAAGCCACCAGAACCCAGGCTCCTATCTCAGTTTTGTGCCCAGGATAACAACTGCAAAGTGCCTGGCAGCTTTCCAAGTCCTCTCCCAGATGTGATTTCATTTAAAAATCCCCCAAACGCAAAGGGAGATGAAGAGCTAGGATTATGTTAACCAGTTTACAAATGAGAATATCAAGCTGCCACCCTCCACCTTCAACTTAAGAGAGTTGCCTGAAACAGAAGATCTCACATCTCACATTATGAAGGGGACACAATCACTCCGGGGGTCCAGACATAATCTCCAAATGACATTTAATTCCCTCTTCTCTCTCACACCCTATTCCCAAATATAATCAGGACCAAAATCCTACTGAGCTCCCCTAAATACACCCTGCACTAGTATCTTGACTTCTTCAGAGCTGAATCCACTGATGGCTCTGGCCTGCCCTGTCCCTGAACTGTTTCTGAGTTAACACTTTCCAAGACAGACTCTAAACAGCAGTAGCTTCTTTCTGCCCCTCACAACCCCACAACTTCCCACCGCAAATATCCAATAAGTGCCTAGCACTGCCCTTAAATTCTACACTTCTTCTCTGGTACGTTTCCTTTCTGGCTCTTCCTACTTCTCCAGGTACAAACATCCTACATCCCTCCCCACTACTTGGCACCTTCTTCCTTTTTTTTAAGGCCGAAGCCACGGCATATGGAAGCTCCCAGGCAAGGGGTCGAATCAGAACTACAGTTGCTGGCCATATGCCACAGCCACAGCAACTCGGGATCAGAGCTGCATCTGCGACCCACACCACAGCTCACGGCAACATGGGATCCTTAACCCACTGAACGAGTCCGGGGATCAAACCCACATCCTTGTGGATCCTAGTCTGGTTCATTACCACAGAGCCATGAAGGGAACTCCTTCGTTATTAATTGACAGATTGACCTCAGAGTTTACAGAAAAAGAGAAGCCACCAGATAGGGATCACCTTTTATTCCTATCACCAAATCCACTGAATTGCCTTTATTTTTACCCACACTCTGCTCCACCCTACTCCCGTACCATGGAGAGCACCCTGGCTCCTCTCAAAGGATCCATCCTAGTCTTCGCAACTTCTTCCTTTATCCCATTCTTTCCTACAAATGCAATTTTTTCCTCTCCACTGCATCATTCCTATCAGCATACAGACCTTTTGTATTATGCCTTCTATTAAAAGACTCTCCCTTTACTCTGCTCCTGGTTATGTTTTAAAACTCACCATCTGAGCCTGTCCCTGTCCTGACCGCATGATTCTCTATGTGGCTGAGACACTGATCATTTCTCCACCCTACCCTTAGTTATTTACTTTCAGCACATGAACCTCCTATCTCCTCTCTGTTGAAACACCTCCTTCTCTAGGCTTCTGAACACCGTACTCTCCTATTCCCCCCCTGGCTTCAGACCCCACCTTCTCCAATCTTTGGAGATTGTTCTCAGGATCAACCCAGGACCCCTTTTCTCCTCTGTTGACACACTGCTCCCAGATGATCTCATCCAGGACAATGCCCAGATCCCGATTTCACACAGAACTCCCTACTCCAGCTGTCATCTTATATTTCCACTAGACATCTCTAACTTAACTTGTCAGAAATTAAACTCTTTACTTTTTTAACCACAAACATGTTCCTCCTCCTGTCTTTCCCATCTTAGACAACAGCATTATCACTCACTCGATTTCTCAAGCCCCCAAGACTGGAGTTTATATTTATTCTTTTCTCTCAGCAGCCCCATCAAACCACTCATCCAATCCAGCTCCAATGTGAATCACTCCAAAAGGCAATCATTTCTTACCAACCTCCATTGCTACCCTCTGATGTAAAATATGATTCAAAAAATCAACCACTAGAAAAATAAAATGGCAAAAAACAAACACTAAAATGCATGACCCAATATTTTAATAGTAAAAGCAAAATATAAAAGTGTTCTATCAAACTGCCATAAATAGTTCAAAAAGCTTATTCTTGATCCCTGATCTCATCACAGTATGGTTAAGGTCTGAATTAGCACAGGTCTGCAGACCACACTTGGTATCTGTTTAGTTCAGGCAACACCTTAGGTCTCCTGCCCTGGTAAACAGATCCCTTCCTTGAAGCAAGTTTATAGCCTTTCAACAAATAAGTATTAAACACTTGCTATGTTGCAGGCACCCTGGTCTAGATTCTATTCAAATCACAGCACTTCCCCCTCCATCAGGGCTGCCTCCATCCCATTTAGACTGCTATCTTCACTCCCCTCCACGGCTATAGTGACCACCTAACTGATCCCCCAAGCCCCAGCCCAACCCCTCTCTATCTGTCCTACAGATTTTGCCCGGAATAACATCTTCTGGCTCATCTCCGATCAAGTCCTTTCTCTGCCCAATAACCTGAAAAAATAATAACCCACATGGAGATCCCTGGTGGCTCAGTGGGTTAAGTATCCAGCATTGTCACTGCAGTGACTTGGGTTCGATCCCTGGCCTGGGAATTTCTGCATGTTATAGTAATAGTAATAACCCGAGAATGAAGTCTAAGTCCTGTTGGAGCATCCACAGCTTTCCATTATCTGATTCCATCCTACAATTCTAGCCTTCCTTTACTCTGCTGCCTTTTCACCTACACATAATATTGTCAGATTGAAAACTTAATTATCCTCCAACCTCTTATGCCTTATTTGGTTCATCCTTTCTGTCATCCTCCTTCTTGTACCTGATCCTATTCGACCCATTTGCTATGGATCAAATGCTTATGCCCCCCTAAAATTCATGGGTAAAAGCCCTACTCTCCAATATGATGATATTTGGAGGTGGAAACTTCAAGAGGCAATCAGATTTAGAGGAGGTCATGAGGATGAAGCCCCTAGAATGAAATTACTATCCTTCTAAGAAGAGACAGGAAAGGGCTCTCATTCTTACTCTCCCTCTAACGTATGTGGATACAAGAAGACAGTTGTCTGCATGTCAAGAAAGACTTCATCACACGTAGAATCTTCCAACCACTCTGATCTCAGACTTTCCAGCATCCAGAACTATGAGAAATAAACGTCTATTGTCTAGGGCCCCTTAGTGTACGATATTCTGTAAAGCAGTCCAAGCTAGAACACCGTCTTCCAATACCAAGGACAAATGCCAACACTGAACCCTCCTGCCCTGTCTCCAGCCTGGTCTCTCGTTCTCTTGTAGTCTTACAAAGACACCTAGCTGTGTGACCATAAAAACTGGTTTCCACACCTATAAAAAATTATTATGAGAATAACATATGATGTAAAGTTTTATAATACAAAATGCATGTTTTATAATGTAAAAGTTAACAGTTTCAGACTCTCTCTATATGCTCATTTTAATTTAAACACTCTCATAGGTTGAATCAAATTATGTAGCAAAGCAATCCTGTCCTTCCAACTCATCCTCATGCTTTTGTCATATTTTAAATCTCTTCTACCAGCAAGGCACATGTACCCAAGCTACCTCAAAACCGTATATGCACTGTCTGAATGTTAATGTTTTTAGGAAACTCTATTTTCTTGGGTTATATGGCAATGACCTTGATATCCTCACCCCAAAGTAGAAGGATGAGATTCACATCTGTTCTTTTTCTTCTAACACTCTGAAACTAGGTGAACATGGATGGCAATCCCTCCTTTCTTAAAGTCCTACATGAAACAAATGTATTGTATTCATCAAGAAAGATCTGCCTCCTGACTCTGTCTGTACTTCAAGTAATTTTATTATGTCTTCAGTCTTCCTCTTGAGTAGTTTTCCTACAGGTGAAACCGCTAAGTTATGGGGTGTTTTTTTTTTAATCTGTTAGAAGTGCTTGAAAATATAATCATTTTGATAAGGTATGTATGTTATCCTTATTTCTACTTTACTTACCTTGTCCCCTTGATAGATTATATTGAAAAAGTAATAACAGTTAATAACACTCCACCAATGGCACTCAAGAGTCTACTTCAGCCCGTACCTGTCTGGTTCACCACTATGATCCAGCAATGCCCAACATATAGTAAGAACTCAATAAATACTCACTGAATAAATGACTGAATGAATAAATGAGTGAATGAGTGAGTGGGTGAAGAAAAGAGAAATCAGTGAGTTACTTGTACTTATATGATGGATCAGTACCTTGTACTACTATCTTCAACTCAGGAGTGACTAGGAATTGTAGCCCTGTCACTCTAAATCTCAATATAATTAGCATGACTTGGTTTTTAACATCCTTTAAATGTGTATTCAGCTGTACTAGGTTTCCCTAACTAATCTGTTTAAAATGGCAGGAATTGGTGGCTCAGTATATCAAAATTTGCAAAATGGTATTTAAAGTACTTTAATCATTATAGTCACATAGGTAAATTTTTCTTGAGAGAAAGTTTAGAATTTAAATCTAATAGGAAACAATACTTTAAAAATTTAATAAGAGTATACTTAAACAAATTAGTATACCTAAATTCATCTTCCACTGATTGAGACGTGTCATTTTTCTAAGACATACTCATTTTTATTGTTTCCCTTGACATTTCCTGGGAAATTTCTTCTCAACTGTTATACACCCAAGTAGTACCTATATAAGACAGAATCAGTTTAATACAGATCACATATAGAATAATTTATTTATATGGAATCCAGTATCTAGGCATTTGGAAACATACAATTAAGCATCATGCATAAAAATTCAGATTACAAGTTACAGTGATTCACTCTCAATAGCACTACATGTACCAAGGTACCCAGATAGATTTTGAGGTCCTTCAAGCCAAGGATAATGTTTTGTAACATATGTGACCTCCAGAAGAGGGCTCAGCACACAGCAAGACACTAAGAATAAATGAATGTACAAATGATCAACAGTGAAAAGGCAAACAACAGAATGGAAGAAAATATTTGCATATCATATATCTGATAAGTGGTTAATATCCAGAATATATAAAAAAAGTCCTACAACTCAGTAACAAAAACAACAAACCCAACAACCCAATTTAAAAATGAGCAAAGGACCTGAATAGGCATTTTTTTCCAAGAAGACATACAAATGGCCAACAAGTATATGAGAAGATGTTCAGCGTCATAGTCATTAGGGAAATATAAATCAAAATCAAAATAAGATATCACTTCACACCCACCATTATGGCCGCTATCAAAAACAAAGAGGAGTTCCCGTCATGGCTCAGCGGAAACAAATCTAACTAATCCATGAGGACACAGGTTCGATCCCTGGCCTCGCTCAGCGGGTTAAGGATCCAGTGTTGCCATGAGCTGTGGTATAGGTCACAGACAAAGCTCAGATGCCATGTTGCTGTTGCTGTGGCTGTGGTGCAGGCTGGGCAGCTACAGCTCCAATTTGACCCCTCGCCTGGGAACTTCCATATGCCTTGGGTGTGGCCCTAAAAAAGACAAAAGCCAAACAAACAAACAGGGTTGGCTAAGATGTGAAGATACTGGATCCCTTGTGCACCATTAATGAAAATGCAAAATGGTGCCACTGCAATGAAAAATGGTACCGGGGTTCCTTAAAAAATTAAAAACAGAAGTACCATGTGATTCAGCAAATCCAGTTCTGGGTATACAGAGTCCAAAAGAATTGAAAACAAGACCTTGAGGAGATATTTACACATTCATTTTTATAGCTGCTTTATTCACAAAAGCCAAGAGATGGAAGCAACCTAAATGTCCATAACATATGAATTTAAAAAGACAACGTGGTGTTTACATGTATACAACAGAATATTATTTAGCCTTAGAAAATTCTGCCACTTGTAACAATATGGATGAATCTTGAGGACATTATGCTAAAAAAAATAAGCCAGTCACAAAAGGACAAACACCATATGATTCCATTTATATGCAGTATCAAAAAATCAATAATCAAATTCTTAGAAGCAGAAAGTAGAATGGTGGTTACCAAGGTCAGTGGATAAGGGAAAAAGGAGTTGTTGTTCAATGGATATAGAGTTTCAGTTTTGCAAGATGAAAAATTCCAGAGATCTGCTGCATAACAATGTGTGTACAGTTAGCACTACTACACTGTACACTTAAAAGTGGTTAAGGAGTTCCCTGGTGACTCAGCAGTTTAAGGACCCATCATTGTCACTGCCGTCACAGGTTGCTGCTGTGACACGGGTTCTACATGTTGTGGGTGCAGCCAAAAAAAAAAAAAAGTGGTTAAGATGGTAAATTTTATTTTATGGGGATTTGACCTTTGAAAAAAGAAAAAAATGAATGTGTATTTGTATATGCTCATGCCACAATCAAGAAATATGTCAAATATTATGGGGTATTTTTCCATGTGTCCACTGGAGTTGACTTCTTAAGTGTACTTTTTTAAAAACATAATCAAGAATTAATGTGTTTGAACAAGGTACAGTGAATGCTCATTGGCCTGAACTCAAATGGATGAGAAAGCTAAACTAAAACCTGGCGGTAGTACTTACACATGCTGCATTCTACTTTTATGAGAAATAGCAATTAAATAATAAATCAGTTCTTGCATTAAGTAACTTTAGAACTATACAGGCAGCCTACTCAATTTCCTATACCATCTACATCTATAGCAGAGTACAGTTAAAAAAAAAAAAAAGATATCTTTTATTATGGCCCTGAGGCACTTAAGGATCTTGAGAGAGCAAAAGGTCAAAGAAAAATTACATGAAGATAAGTCCATTTTCTTACATAGTACTTCCCTGGAAATGTACCATCTTTATCTGAGGTAAACTAAATATTCCTTTAATATGAACATGTCTCCAAGCTCTGTGCAAGAAAATACATATATACGGGATGATCTTCTATTTGTATAATTTTGTCCTTCAGTTAAAAATAAATGCATCCTTCAGACATCTTTTGTTTACTACTGATCTTAGAAATGTCTGTTTTTAATCACATCACCCTGTTCCATTTGGAATATTTTGTATCAATTATCCTCATTACTAGTTAGCGGGTCTTCCCCTTTCATTGCAACATCTGTTAGAAGGAGCAATTTGAGGAAGAGCCTACCAGTTTTTTAACAAAAGCCTTCCCATTTGATTGAAAAAAAAAAAACCTAAATGATAATATATGTCTATCAATTGTACCTAATACTTAGTTCAAGCATAACGCCATTCCTGTCAGCCATTCTGTTGGTTCACCATGTTTGGTCCACCTTATTTAATAACTCAGAAAAGCTTTATATACATATTGTCCCATCATATATGGTAACTTCCCACATAAATACTGATTTTATGTAGGCTTGCTACTAACTCTCTTATGTATTCTCATCAATGACCTTTAGTTTTCAATTAAAAAAAGTTTCAGAAATTTGAAAATTAATGAAATAAATCAAAATATAAGTTAGAAGTCAGTTCCAAATCAAATGAATGGATGACCCAGGTTATACTCCTGGTTCCATTCTAATGTGATCCCCATCACAAGACTCAAAAAGGCAGAAACTCCTCCATAATTTGAGACAACACAATGCATCTCTTATTGGGAAGAAAGTGGGTCAAAACTGGAAATTCATGGTTATTTTATTAAGATCCAAAAATAATATTCAAGTAGGGAAAGATAAAACAGAACACATGCAAAACACTAAGCAAACTATCACTAGTTTTTCACCATTTCATTAAGTAATCATTTTAAAGAAAACCTTTAGATACTACATAGGTCAGTATCTACTCCCATGTGTTTCAAAGAAATCTTCCAGTATCAGCAGTTTCTGTGAAAGGGTCATCAACTGTTGCCCTTGAGGTATTTTCTTTTTTTCACATCTTTCTCGCCTGTGACAGGGTAATAAATACTAACTCATGTTCAAGAAATAAGTGAGGAGGAGTTTCCCAGAATTTTTCCTTGTTTGAACCAATACCTTACTCTAAATCTCTGAGAATTAAGGAAGGGACATTTATCCCAGCATCCCAGCCTCTGCCAAAACAACTTTGAATAGGACAGGGGAGAAGAATGTGATCCATCCGATTAACTGGTTAAAAACTAAAAAATTACCTGGCACCTCCCCTTTCACCAAAATCATGGATACTATTACATTCTAATCTAACAGTTTTGTGTGTCAATCAGTGTGATGGCCTGTCATATACCAAATGCAACAATCCAATTCCACAAGGCTTTAAGGAAAGGGAAACGATATGTAGTTATACTGAGGAAATAAAATGATGCAGGACAACGTAAGGCAGATTTAATTAAGGTAACCCTGCATTTTCATCCTAAGCTTCTTGAGAGCAAGAACCTTTAATTATTAACCAGTGCTTCTCTCTTTACCTATCCCAAAGTAGAGAGGATATAGATAGCATATGTGTTTGCATTTCTTCCTCTGGGTTGGCAGGTACCTATTATCACAGACTGTGACCAGTGGCAGGCAGTTCACCAGGCTTGTGTTGCTCACACTCTCACACTCCTCGTGCCATCGCACCACCTTCAGGCTCAGTACTGCCTCTTCGGCCCAGTGGGATGTTAAGAGTAACTAACAGTGGTGCAATGCCCCACTCAGTCACTCAAGAGACTCTACTGGCCAGCTCACAGCAAGAGAACGCTGCCAAAAGTATATCTGCATGCCAAAAGTTAGAGGAATATTTTTTCAGATTGACTCCAAACTTCCAGATTTGTAACCCTGCTAGCAACTAAGCTGCTATATGACAGCAGTAGATGAAAGGAAACAACTAAAGCCCAAAAGACAATGAGTTGATTTGGCGATGCAAGTAAAGGAAATAGAAGTACTAAGGAAAGAAGGGGAAAAGTAGAAAAAGAAGGAAAACGTGATCTTTAGCTTTTAAAAAATGAACAAAGATGCTTATGATGTGGCACCCAGTGGGCCAGCCTTATAGCTTTTATTGACTAGTCCAACACATCTGGAAGGTTCAAATCAGAGGGTAGCCACACCTATGTGCAGGCAGAGGAACTCAGAAATTGCCCCCCACTCCAGTGCTCTTGCTTTTACTTAGAGCCCAATCATTCAGCAGCTACTACTAATGCTGGCTCCTCACGATGTATTCATGGACCAAAGGCCAACCCCTTCAGCCTGCTAAGGAAATTATTCCACCAGGATTTTCATATTTATTCTGATTTTTTTCAATCGCCTTACCAGAGGCACCTTCTCAATAGAAATATTTTCTTCTTATCATTTAAGGATGAGGAAAGACCATTTACTCAATACAAAATATTACACTGAAAATTCTGAAGAACACTGAAAGAGAACCAAATGTTTCTGTTGAAGTCTAAAGGGTATAACCCGAGGGGTTCCATTCACAGATGTACCTGCTATGAAATGTCATTGACCCAACCTTTCAGTGTAAGTTCCTCCTTTATAAATTAGGAATAGTACCACTCATGTCACATATCACTGAAGGCTAGTAAAACACAAAGTTCTACCCATGATGTACCATGGCTTCACTGAATTTGCTTATGATGGTCCCACGACACCTGGCCCCCTTAAAACAACAGAATTTGGTTGAATAAACGAATTTGTGCAAAGCTTTATAGTCTTCCTCAGTATCACCTCATCTAATTATCAAACTCAGGACAAAAGACTAAAATTAAGTTTTATAAAATACATTTTACAAGTGAAGAAACCAAGAGTCAAGGAGATAAACAGCGCTGCCCCAAGCCATGGGGCTAGTTAGCAATGGAGGAAGAATGACAAACCAAGTGCCCTCACTCCCACCTCAGTGATCTTGTTATTCTGGATTCTAAGATTCACGAAATAACCTGCACAGAATCAATAATAACTTATAATCAAGCCAAGATAAATGAGCTATGGCACCAGCTTTTTCCTAGTTTGATGAGGGAAATTAATAATTAACATATTCTCATAAAATTTTAAACTCCCCAATGCCAAGGCATTTACAATTCAAAAAAAACCACAGGTACTCATAAAGAATAAGAAGCCCACATTAATATGTACTGAGCCGGCATCTTCTTGACTTACTCTACTCTTTATCTTTCAAACATAATATTTTTGAAGGTGCTAAGCCACAAATCAAAGGAAAGGCTTGAGTTTCTATTACCAACTTGTGTCTCACTTCAGAGTGAATTTCTTCTTGTTTGATAATAAATGGAAACACACAGAAGTACCCACAAGTAAGCTAATATGCACGTTAAGTCTTCACAAGGGACTCTTGAATGGTTTTAGGCTTTCATATAACCAAATTAAACCATACTCCGAAAATAAGGAGCTGTTCATGCTTCTATTTCTGCAGGTATTTCGTGCTCCCACTAGAGCTTTAAGCCCCAAAGAGCTGGAGGTGAATTCCTTGGGAGTCTCGGCTACCCAAAACAGTGTCTCACAAAAACCTATATGAACATTGCAACCTTAAGAGTTACCCCTCACAGATGCATCAAAAAGCACACACGCACCCAAAGAGAAACGCACACAATCAGTTCTCTATTTTTTAAGTGTCAGCTCTTCAACCATTTCAAGTTAAAGCGGTGGGGGGGGGGGGGAGTCCCTTTCGCATCACAGCCGGTTCAGAGGAGCCAGGGGCCCCCCATCTTCACAACAACCTGGGTTCTCATCCTAAACGCCTCGTCCTTTATCCATCCATCCACCCACTGCGCAGATTCCAGCACCCGAGGCGCCGGCGACCAGCGTTCTGGCTTTGGAATAGCGGGGCACCTTCTCTTCACAACCTTCCCGCAACATTTCCGCACTTCGCGTGGATCCGACCCGGGCCTCCAGCTGCCCCTTCCCTGCTCGCAGCTGGAAGAGTCGGAGCGGCAACTGGAGCGTCTGGCGGGAGAAGTGGGTCGGTCCTCCGCCTGCCTACCAGGGCTGTCGCCGCGACCCCATGTCCAAACCAAGCGGTCAGCGACCTCCGGGCGGAGTGCGAGGCCGGTGAATTCCACGCCACCCCCGCAGCCCCGCGCCTTCCCACCTCCGCCCCGGCTACCTCTAGGTCTCCTCTAGCCCCCGAGAGCAAAGCTAAGGCACGAGTGGGGAAGGGAAGTAAGGCAACACGCGTGTACGAGGGTGTGACACACAGCAACCAGGCGGGCAGGACCCCGCCTCTCCCCGAACTCCCGCCTCGGACCAGCCCAAGCCCGGCGCTCCAGGGCTCCCCGCTCCGGGACAAAGCTGCCGCGGCCTCTTCGCCGGCGCCGGGCGCGTCGTCGCCCGCTCTCCTTAGTGTCCCCGGCCGCGACTCCGGCCATCCCCAAGGGCCTCGGCGCCGCCCGGGGGACAGAGGGGTCTCCCGGTCCCGCGCCCCCGCCGCGCTCACCTGTTCAGTACTTTGCGGATCCTCTGGCGCACGCCGGCCCGGGAGGAGGCGGACAGGCTTCCACCGCCGCCGCTGCCCTCAGCCGGCAGGTTCTCGATGGTGGTCACCACATGGTTCGGCGGGGCCGGCGGCGGCGGCTGCAGCTGCTGCTGCTGCTGCTGCGGCTCTGGGGGGATCATCGTGGCGGAGGCGGCGGTGCGGCGGCGATCAGAACGCGGCCGGGCGCATCGTGCGCCGGCTCCGGGCCCGGGAACGCGCGGAGGACCCGGCTGGGCGGCCGCGGCCCGGGGAGGCGGTGCTGCTGGCCAAGCGGCGAGGCGGGGAGGCACCCGCGGCTACGGCCGCCGCCGCCGCCCAGCCCGCCACTCACTCCTCTCCAGTCCCAGAGCGCGCACCCTCTCGCCGCCGCCGCCTCCCGCCCGGGCTTTTCTCGAGCCGCGTCCCCAAGTCCTGGCACGCCCCGTGAAGTGGCCGTGAAGGGTGTCGCGCGGCGGCGCCGAGCGACCCGTCGACTCGGGAGAACCTCACGAAGAGAAGGGATGGGGCTCCGAGCTTCCCCTTCTCTCCCAGTGCCCAGGTCTGCTCCGCGCGAGCGGCGGCAGTTGTGCTGGCGCCGCCTCAGCCCGTCGCCAGCTCCCTCGGAAAGCTGCCGTCTGTGTCTCACTGAGTGAGAGACCGAGAGTGAACCCGGAGAGCCGGGCGGGGGCGCCGCGGCGGCGGCAATGAGGGGGGCCGGGCGGGGGACTCGCGCTCTGCTCCCGCCAGAGGGCGCTCCCGAGGTGCCCTGAGGCCCCCATCCTCCGGTCCCGGGTCCACCAGAAGCCCACCATCTAGGTGGTGGTGATTTCTTCTGTTTGTTTGTCTTATTTGGGGTTTTTTAGTCTCTTGTGGGGTTGTCTTCCCCCCACCCCGCCCCAACTACCGCCCCGCGCGGTTAAGAACAGGTCCTCCCTCTTAGTTGGCTGGGACTCCCGGCTCCTGCCGAGATGCCGCGGAAACTAGCACCACCTTACTCGGACAGCGACTGGACGCTGGGACGGGTGCTGCCCAGGCTTACAAACCTAAACTCGAGTATCCTACATATTAAACCTGCAGTCACCAAAATGGGCCTGGAGGCAATTCGAGGAGAAACAGCCTCTCACAAAGAAATCATCTGGGAAGTGGAAAAAGCATATCAGACCAACTCAACGTCTCTTTTTCATAGCGCTGTGAAAGGAATGTAGGCGAATTAGAGTTCCAATCGTGCCTCTAAAACTTATTAACAGAGACTCCCTAAGCAATTTACTTGAATTCTAAGACACATCCTCCTCTGGGCAACGGGGCTACTCATGTGTTTCTCCCCGTGGTGTCCTAGGAGTTGAATGAGGTAAACCACCCAGCAGGGGGCCCTGACAGCCTCTTCACTGGTGCTAGACCAGGGATCTCCGCTCTCAAAAGAGAAGACACCCTGTGTAGCTATCTCAGAAATCTTAGACATAAACATCCTTTTTTGTTTTTCTTTTTAGGGCCGCACCTGTGGCATATGGAAGTTCCCAGGCTAGGGGTCCAATCGGAGCTGGAGCTTCACCACCTGCGACTGACAGCACAGCTCACTGCCCACAGCTCACTGCAAGCCGGATCCTTAACCCACTGAGCAAGGCCTGGGATTGAACTAGCATCCTCATGGATACTTTTCGGGTCGTAACTCGCTGAGCCACAATGAAAATTCCTGAATATCATATTTCTTCCAAAGGAAACAGGTTCTCTGTCCCAGGCATTTCTTAGACCTATTGATCCAGATCCCAGTTAATAACTGACTCTTAAGGGAGCTATATTTTTCACATTTTCCTTTATTTAGATTGTCTGGATAGACATTCTACAGTGAAAAATGATACACATGTTTAAAATGTTTCCATTTCAATGCAGTATGTGGAATTATTTGCCCTAAATATGTTTAATGGGTAAGTTTGCCTACAGAAAGTCATTGCTGATACCACAGCTGAATCCAAATGCACTGAAAACCAGCAAATAAAAAATGGTGGTGATAGGATCTGCCACAGAGAAGGGGGGTTAAGGATAAAGTAATACTCAAGAAAGGAATGGACTGGAGTTCCTGCCTTGGCAGAGTGGGTTAAGAATCCACCTGCAGCAGCTCAGGTTGCTGCAGGAGGTGTGCGATCCATCCCAAGCTCAGATTCAGTCCCTAGCTCAGGAACTTCCATAACCTGTAGGTGTGTTTCATTAAAAAAATAAATAAAAAGGAATGTACTATGATTAACAGAGTGGGAAACGGTGAGAGAAGATAAAAGATGAGATTCATTGTTTAAGAAATTCCCATTCCTTCAACATTGGGATCCTTTTTTTTGTAATCATTGAACATTTGAGGAAAACAAATATCAAAAAAAAAAAAAAACACCTCCAATCTGTATTTCAATTTATGTAAAACCAGTTACCACCTGAAATATCCCTGAGGTCTTTTTCTACCTATATTCACCCAAATTAGAACATTTTCCCTTTTATAATAATTAATATAAATCTTTATCAGCAACCTTTCATTCTCAGATTCTTTCACCTCAGATTTGCACAGGATGCTCTGAAGAATTGTTGCAAACAGGACCAAGGATGGTAACCTCATGGGCATTAAGATTCTAATAGTTCATAATGAGTTTGCCCTTGGAGAACCTACCAAATGTAGGAGACATGAACAAGATGCACTTCAGCTAAACCTGGCAGCAAATCATGGTAGAAGTCTATTAAAATAACACTTAGGGTAGTTTCAGGTATCTGCCTTGAATGACTGGTTGCTTCAGTGCCCTCTTCCTTCACGTTTGGCTTGCTTCCCTTTGAATGCTGTTGGCACATCACAACTCGGTGCCATGTCTGCACTTCTCGGTGCCATGTCTGCACTTCAATGCTAGCATTTGTACCTGGTCATTCCTCTAGAGGGACCACTGAATGCAAATGATCTAAATATCCACTGAGTCAAGAAGGGAGAAAACCCAACAAGAGAGAGAGCAAGATGAGAGATGTAGAATTTCAATCTCACAGTTAAGGAAAGACCTAAAAGCAATCTCAAGTCTTATTATTCTTTGTAGTAAAAGGGGTACAACATCAAATCTCTTCTTACCCTTCAATTTCGTTTCATGAGCATCTCCTAAAAAGGAGCTGAAGAGCATGTGAAAGACAGGGAAACAGATATTAAAGGCACAAAGGTCAAGTGATGTGTCTGACATGGAATTAAACAGAAAAAACGTGGGGAAGGCCTATTTCCCTTTTTCCTGCTGCCGCTTTAGCCTCAAAATCTGTCCTCCATGAGCTGCAAACAAATAGAAAAGGAATGAAGGCTGTGGGCTGGGGATCTACAGGTGGTTTTTTAGTGGTGGCATGTGGATTCCAGGGTTATACTTGACTGCTCAGTTTACCTCTCCTCTCACCAGATATGTTTAGTGGCACAACAACAATTTTTTTTAAGATGTTTTGGACTCATCATGAAAAAATGTCAGAATTTTGCCTAAACTTGTTATTTCATCTAGTTTTCCAGAGTGTCATGGACTCAGAAACTTTTGTTTCACATAATTGAGATATAATTGACATATAACATTATGTTGGTTTCAAGTATACAACATAACAATTTGATTTTTGTATAGGTTGTGATCACAACAATAAGCCTAGTTGAAATGCATCATCAGCTGCCTCGAAACTGTTGGTTTTGCCCAGAGACTCAAACTTGTCTGCTTTTCTCATTCAATGCATGATTCGTGAGTAATGTCATCCACATATTTGCTTTTAGCTGTCACTTGCTACTACCAATGGCTCTCTCATCTCTACCTCTTTCTCAGAACTCTAAGATTCTTAACCCCGACACTTGATGTCCTATGAGAAATACTGTGTCACAAACTCCACCTATCCTTTCCTGCTGTGACACCCAGCTCTGTGGGTAACACTATTCCTGACCCAGGTGCTCAAGCAGAGCCCTGAGAAATGACTGCAACACATATGTTCACTCACCCCACAGTCCCCAGGTCTCCCAGTCTGGCCCTGTTCCAATACACCCTCCACCAAGCTGCCAGATTGCTCTGTCCAAAACACACCTAGCCTTGTCACTTCCCTGCTATTAGCCCTTCAATGGCTTCACCAGCTCTCAGAATAAAATTCAGATCCCTTTGCTTACCAGGAGGATGGCCCATTCATGTTCTGGCCATTTGCCAACCCATTAGCGTCACTTTCTCTCCTTCTCCAGTGTGAACACTCTTTGCGCGGCTGGACAGAATACTCAGTTTCCCTATTGTGCGGGGGTGTTTCATGCCTCTGGGCCTTCCCACATACCACTCACTCTTAACGGTCTTCTTCCCTTCCTGATCCAGTTGACACCTACTTATTGTTCAAAAACTACCTCAAGAGACACCTCCTCCAGGAAGTCTTCCCTGACCTTGTAATCTAATTAGATGCCTTCACAGTGCAGGCACCGCACCCTGTGTACACCAATACAGCATGAATTTTCTATGTTTTTCTCTATAGACTGGAAGCTTCACAAACTGTAGTGCATTGTCTTGTTCAGCTTCTGTCCCATCATTTAGCACAGTGTCAGGCATGTCATACATGTTTGTTAATCAGTGACAGACAATGAAGAAGTAAGCTTAGGAATTTGTCCCACACTTTCTCAAAATCAGAGATAATCAAGAACACAGGGAGTTCCTATCACGGCGCAGCAGAAACAAATCCAACTAGGAACCATGAGTTTGCAGGTTTGATCCCTGGCCTCACTCAGTGGGTTAAGGATCTGGTGTTGCCATGATCTGTGGTGTAGGGCGTGACGCAGGTCAGATCCTACATTGCTGTGTCTGTGGCGTAGGCTGGCAGCTGTAGCTCGGATTCGACCCCTAGCCTGGGAACCTCCACATGCCTCAGGTGCGGCCCTAAAAAGAAAAAAAAAAGAATATATACATAGAACAAGACCTTACCTACTAGACTTAAGGTTGGAGGGCAAAGCTAAAATAAAAGGAAATCCCTCCTGAACAAATATATTACCTATCCAAATAGAAAACACTTTAATTAAGAAAGGGCCAAGACCTTTCTAGAAAGTAATGTTGTCAATAGAAATTGTTTCTATAAATTCTGGCTATCTTGAATATTTTTATTGTCCTAGATATATGTAAAGGACTCATTCACCTAAGGAAGCTTATAGAAAATTTATTGTATTCAGATATTCTCTGGATATATCTTATTATCTGACCTTGACAGCAAAGAGCTATGCAGTGGTATATTTGTAATACGGCTAACCAGATAAAATGAAAAGGACAGCTAAGCAAATACTTGGTGAAGGATATCAGCACTGACAAGGTTTATAATTAAACCAAAAAGATTTCTCCTTTTTTCAATAAAGCCAAGTATTTTAGCCTACATTATTTGAATAAATTAAATCTTCAGCTTAAAAACTCTCGTAGTAGAGGAACAGGTTATTTAAAAAGAAATCATTTTGGTTTAGCTTTGGAAAGCTTTTCAGTTTTTTCCTCACAGATTGAAAATCCTTATTTGTCTCCTTTTGGCAAATCAACATGTAACTCACCCTTCTGAGCATTTACTAGCCTGGGGTGGCCAAAGCCACCCGCAAATGTAATGAACGTGAGAGGAAGGGGAAGTTTGGGTGCTTAAAGTTGCCTTCGCATAAGTTAAGTTATTTAAGAACCAAGTTTGTTCCTTAATAAATATTTCATAAACACCTACCATGTGCCAGGCACTGTGGCTGCCAAGCACAAAGATGGTTAAGACAGTGCCTGTACTTTCAGGAAATTCTTGATTCCAGTGAATGAAACAGATCCATACACAACCAACAAAATCACCACATGATAAGTGCCACACCGAAGAATGAACAACTGTGATGAGGATAAGAAGGAAGGTGCAATTCGCTTTATGAAAGAGCAGAGGAGGACCGGGTGGCATGGCTGGTTTCTCTGAGGATTTGATCTTGCCCTGATGGCTCTATGGAATTTCACCTGGAGGCTGGTGTGTATGGAGAGCAGAAGGGCGTTCCTGGCAGAAGTGATGCCTGATGGAGAAGGGGCGCCCCGCATGTTTGCAAGTGATGAGCAATGGGTTGGGGATCAGAGAATGTGGGGGAAGTGACATGGAATGGAGATGATACAGAAAGTTTATTTAACAACTGCATTTCCCAGAGTTCAGCCATTTTTTAAAAATAAATTAAGAAGTTTTTCTACATCTTCGTACCACCTTATTACTATTTACTTAATATTGTTTCAGATGACTCTTTCTGAAATGAAATGTCTACTTTAATTCATGGTAAGCAGTAATATCCATGAAATCACAATATTTGAAGTGCTAATCACATTTTCCCAATAGCCATTAAAATAAAAATAAGTAATACCTGTAAATGCCTGGTGCTGTACCACCTGGAACTGACTCTCCTGCCACTGGGGGAAAATGCGCCACACTGTGGAAAATACTCCTTTGTACTAATAAGTAACATGAAAAGAAACAGCCTTTGCAAACTATTATTTTTATTTTTCAACTATGGGGGAAATGGGGAAAAGAATGCTCTATGAAAAGACTGTCCAATAAAGTTGTTTTGAAATTCCTACTAGAAGGAACAGATAAGCGCTGTAAGATGTAGATAAACAAGTGATGAGAGAAAATTAAGCGAACAAGGTGAGCACAGGAAGAAATCACTTGATTGTACAGAGGGAAAAGCTCTGTTGACATGAGAATTCAGTAAGAAAATCAGACTGATATGTAACCTGAAACTGATTAGTGCCCTTTTTTTTCTCTTTTTTCTTTTTAGGGCTGCACCGGCAGCATGTGGAAGTTTCCAGGTTGGGGTTTGAATCAGAGCTATTGCTGCCATCTTACCCCACAGCCACAGCAATGCCAGATCTGAGCTGCATCGGCAACCTAAGCCGCAGCTTGCTGAGCCACAATGGGAGCTCCAGTTAGTGACTTTTTTGACCAGACATCCACGCTGTGCTGTCCAACATGGTAGCCACTAGCTACCTCAGGCTATTTAAATTCAACTATAGGAGTTCCCGTCGTGGCGCAGCGGTTAACGAATCCGACTAGAAACCATGAGGTTGCGGGTTCGATCCCTGGCCTTGCTCAGTGGGTTAACGACCCGGCGTTGCCGTGAGCTGTGGTGTAGGTCGCAGACGCGGCTCGGATCCTGCGTTGCTGTGGCTCTGGTGTAGGCCGGCGGCTACAGCTCCGATTAGACCCCTAGCCTGGGAACCTTCACATGCCGCAGGTGCGGCCCTAAAAATAACAAAAGGCAAAAAAAATAAAATAAAATAAAATAAATTCAACTATAAGTTAATTAAAATTAAATAATGTTATATTTCAGTTCTTCAGTCAAACTAGCCACATTTCAAGTGTCCAATAGTCACGTATTACAGTGGTTACAGTATTGGACAGAACAGAGATAGGACATACCATTGCTGCAGAATGTTCTATTGGACAGTGCTGTAGTAGACAAATATGAGTCTATTTTCTGGGACTTAGCCTTGTCAACCTACAGGGCATCAAGGAGAAGACTCCTAAAATTAAACTGAAAATTCAGAACTAGTTATGGTTCTTTGGCAGGGCAAGGAGAGGACAAGGCCTCAATTAGTAGGGGAAGCATGGCTTCCTATAATCAGGAATAAGGCTAATGTTCTGATAGGAGCTTGTGATGCCTAACCCGACCATGATTAATAATGAGGAGATGCTGGAGTTCCCATTGTGGCTCAGCAGATTAAGGACCCGATGTAGTCTCAATGAGGATGTGGGTTCAATCCCAGGCCTCACTCAGTGAGTTAAGGATCTGGCATTGCTGCAAACTGCAGTGAAGGTAGCAGATGCAGCTCAGATCTGGTATTGCTATGGCTGTGATGTTGGACTGCAGCTGCAGCTCCAATTCAACCCCTGGCCCAGGAACTTCCATATGCTGCAGGTGGAGCCTAAAAATAATAACAATGGGGAGATGTAAAAAGATAAGTAACCAGACAAATTCTAAATTCCCTAAAGCTGTCACACAGATTCTTCGGTGTGGCTTCTTCAGAATGAAAATAACAAAAGAAGTTATGCCTCTACTAGTTATGCCAGCTATTTAAGTCTAGGTCTCTGCTGAGTGACCAACTACACCCCAGCCCAGGCTATCCCCAGCAGAGAGATAGCCTAAACTTTACCTTATTTTGAGAATTTCACCCATAAACATACATATCCTCTGATTTTCCCTTTTCAATTTTAGAATGTAATTTTATGTAGTTTTTGTTGTTCTATTTACTGTGACTATGTAATCACTTCTGAGACTGAATTTTTCTGTCAGTAGAAATGTAATAATTACATCTGCAGTAAAGAGTAAATTAAATGAGATAGCACATAAGAAGTGCTGCTACAAACATAGAAAATGCCAATTAATACATGTAATACATATAGAAAGTCCTTCTCCATTCATACCATGGTTTTCTAATGGCTTGAAGAGTCAAGATTCAGTACTAGTCTGGGAGCCTCCCACATGACATATGACAGCCTCTGCCTTCATGGTGATCAGTAAACCAACAGCCATCAAGCATCTCCTCTGTGCAGAACACCAGAGTGCGTATGTGGTCTATAGGCTTCCTACAAAGTAGAGGGCATGCTTCCCACATTCAAAGAGCTTAAATATAAATGAATACAGAAGCACTTTAAAAGCAGTCATCAGTGAAGAGAATGAAAGCTGTGGCTGCCATCAGTAAGGCTTCAGATAAACTCTCAAAGTCATGCCGAGGCCACCACCTTCATTGGAAATAATGGTCCAGCAGTGAACAGAGAGCCTCAAGGCAGCAAACATATTTCGACAACTTACCACGGAGCCTTTGAGAAATGTTAAGACCTTCTTGAGGACTAGACGGACTGGTGTTGGAGGTAGGGGAACCTGAGTTCCAATACTGACAACAGTCAAAGATCAGACCTTGAGACCATGTCTCCAAACTAGAGAATCACATCATTAAAATCCGAAATATATGAATGCAAATACTAGTTTGACTGATACATGTGTTTATATGTCATATTTGAGTAAAGGCCCTTAAAAAAATACTTGGAATAGAATTTGTATACGAGTAATCCTTGGACCTTTTCATTTTAGTTCCAACATGATCTCTCCACATTTCCACTAACAATTTGTAAATAACCACAAAAGGATGTATACATTGCTGAGGCTGCAGCCTAAAAATGATACTCAGTTGATGTTTAGAATTTGAGAGGCATTTCCTCTAAGTGTACAACAGATAAAACTAACTACACAGAGAAGCCGTATGATACCCACATGATAACAGGGAGCGAGACAACTTTACTACTCCCCACTGTTTAATCAGCGGGTCAGAAAACATCAGTCAGAAGACTGGGCAACTTGTCATGTGCCATGCGAGTGATGCTTTTTAAGAAATTGGAGAACCTCCTTCACCTCTTTCTCCCTCAGAATCTTTTTCTAATGTCCCTCAGAGTCTTTTTCTAATGTCCCTCAGAGATGGTTACTCACAGAAAACAACCAGCCACAAAGAAGGAAGGGATAAAAGATCAGTGTTGATGTGCGTGGAGGATTGGTCCTCATAAAGATTTAACATTAGGCTGTCGGGTATTGCTGGTGACAGCATTCATAGGGATTGAAGTTCTTGCATATGCAATTTACTCAGAATGTTAGAAAAGCAGAAAGTGGGGTTAGGAGACCTCATTTCAGTTCAACAGAGCTGAAATAAAAGAAAGCCTGCTAAACATCTGAAATGTGGCTGGCATGAGGTACTACCCAACTGTGCTTCTGAGGGCTTTTAACTAGTGCTCAAGAGACAGGGATAGATAACTTAAAAATTCTGTGGTTGGCATGGAGTTCCCATCATGGCTCAGCAGTTAATGAACCCAACTAGTATCCATGAGGACGCAGGTTCAATCCCTGGCATCACTCAGTGGATTAAGGATCTGGCGTTGCCATGAGCTCTAGTATAGGTCACAGATGCAGCTTGGATCTAGCATTGCTGTGGCTGTGGCGTAGGCCGGCAGCTACAGCTCCAATTCAACTCCTAGCCTGGGAACCTCTATATGCCATGAGCGAGGCTCTAAAAAGACCAAAAAAAATAATAAATAAATTTCTGTGGTTGCCAAATAGTGGATTTGGATTGAATTCTTCTCAGAAGCTAAGGTGTCTCAGTCAGGATTATTCACTCAGGCAACAGAAACCAAATCTGTCTCAAGTAAAAATAGAAGTCTTAATGGAAGGGAGGGGGTCTTCATTCATTCATTCATTCATTCATTCATTCAATGAGCTTTGATTAAACCTCTAGTATGTGTCTTATACACACACACACATAAATATATATACTTGGTATAGTATATATTGTATATGCTACACTACACTGTCACTATACTACATACATGTGTATGTATGTAAGTATGTATTTTTATGCTTGTGTATGTGTGTGTGTGTGTGTGTGTGTGTGTGTAATTCTAGGTGGACTTACTCAGGCTTTAGAAAATGTGCTACTGAGGAAGGTGATGGATCCTGGGGCAAGATAATTCCATGGGTATAGCACAAAGTTTCTGAAAGATGGAGTCATATGGCATAAATTAAGAGGGTATTCTAGGGAGTTCCCATCATGGTGCAGTGGAAACGAATCTGACTAGTATCTATGAGGACGCAGGTTCGATCCCTGGCCTTGCTCATTGGGTTAAGGATCCGGTATTGCCGTGAGCTTGCGGTGTAGGTCACAGATGAGGCTTGGATCTGGCATTGCTGTGGCTGTGGTGTAGGCCAGCGGCTACAGCTCTGATTCGACCCCTAGCCTGGGAATCTCCATATGCCATGGGTGCGGCCCTCAAATGACAAAAAGCCAAAAAAAAAAAAAAAAAAAAAACTTTCTTCCTTTCTCAGTATACACTAGACCCAGGGTTTTTCTTCAGCAGCACTTTTGGTGTATTGATGGGACAACTCTTCCTTTTATAAGACTGTCCCATGTCCCTGCTACTGTTCACTAAATAACTGAGCATCAATCTATTGAAATATCTCACTCCCAGCCACTGCTTTCTGCACAAAAGACTTCTATAAAATATACTTTCTTCCCTGTGGGGTTTCACCAATATCAAAGAGTGTGATCATCTTGTCAAAGTGTCAAGCCCCTTCCTATTTCACCATTTTTTACTTGCCAACAACGCCTAGACAACACAGACAAGCCAAGGACCAGTTGCCTAACTAAGTGACAGTGGGAGGACCACTTCATTCAAGCAGTCAAATCAAGTGTGGAGGAAGCTTCTGTCTCTAAACAGGCAGATAGGCAGATCCCATGGGGAGTGCATTTGTAATTGCTAATGTGTCACCGTTTTTTTTAAATAATTGGGTTTTTTTTTAAGAGGAAAAGTCAGATCTTTTCAAATGGACTTTTTCAAGTACCAAATGCCTGTTGGGTGACAAAAGACTGTAACCAGGTGTTGGCTCTGCTACCTAATGAGATCAGAACGGGAGTGCACTTGGGACTATTCGGCAGAGTTGGTTGGTGTGGACATGTTTAGGGAAAGAGGAGTGGGGAGGATGAAAACCAAAAAGGTTTAACTTTTCTCCATTTATTTAACTTTTTCATCTTACTTCACACACACACACACACACACACACACACACACACACACACACACACACATCTTTTTCTCCCCACCGGAAGAAGAAAATTCTGCTTTTAGAATTTCCAGAAAGAAACGAATAAAAGAGTTAAGTAGCCCTTTAATGCTATAGAACTACCACTCTATTATATTATGTTAGTTTTCTTTTTCTTCAGATATAGTAATGGAAAATGTTCCCATTGTCCTCTTGAAAAAGCTTTTTGTTCAGTAAAGCCCAATTGGGACTTAGCAGATTAATCAAAGTATCAAATGGTTATCTTTTAGAGAAAGCCCATGTATGGGAGAACCAAAGGAAGGCAAAGGGGTAAAACAGAATAATGGAAACACTTTGCACCTTTATTCTGAAGAACACTACAGTTCGTGTCTGCAGAATGACACCAAAGCAGATGCCTGTACGAGGCTCTGGGCAGAGTGTGTGCCATCTGCCATGTGCACCAAGATGCTGCCAGCTCAGCATCACCTCAGTTACCGCACATGGACCCATGGGAGGGGAAAACGCCCAGGAAGGTGATCTGATCACAATGGTGGCTGCCATGGAAATGGCTGCTCTTTTCTAATCAACTGCTCAAACACTTCTGAAAGCAGGTGATGGGGAATCAAAGTAGAAAAGATTGTACTGTTGGAATAGAGAGTGGTCGTATAGCATAAGGGTTTACTCTTTCCAGAAAAGATGTCACCATGAAGATAAATTGCTGCAAACACGAAAGCAGATGAAAGCCCTCTCTTCTCAATATTAGGTCCATGAACCTAAGCCTCTGTAAAGGAGATAAGCTGAAACACTGGGATTCCATGACGCTACCAAGAAGTAATTTAGGATATTAATTTATCAAATGTTCTTTGGCCTCCAAATTATTTCTCAATGATTATTGAATAAGTATCTTTGGCACAACTAACAAATTAACACTTCATTAAGTTATATATCTTTCTCTTTTCATTGAAAAGACTGAAAAAAAAATTGTAGTCAATGACATCCAAGAATCTTACACTTGAGGTCTCTCTTCAATAATTATGTGAGTTTTTCCTAGAAAGAGAACATACACATCAGGTCCAATGGCAATTTTCATTAATATCTGCAGACTACATGGATGAGTTACAATGTTTATATTGTACAAATATTGACATTCAATGAATTCTTTTATCTCTGGCTAACATTAAACAGATTTTGATGTTTTTTTCATGACAAATGACCAGAAATAAAAAATGTCCTGGAGTTCCCGTCGTGGCTCTGTGGTTAACGAATCCGACTAGGAATCATGAGGTTGCGGGTTCGATCCCTGGCCTTGCTCAGTGGGTTAAGGATCCGGCGTTGCGGTGAGCTGTGGTGCAGGTTGCAGACGCGGCTTGGATCCCACGTTGCTGTGGTTGTGGCGTAGGCCGGCGGCTACAGCTCCTGTTAGACCCCTAGCCTGGGAATCTCCATATGCCGCGGATGTGGCCCTAGATAAGGCAAAAAGACAAAAAAAGAAAAAAAAATGTCCTGGTTGTACATTGCAATTTAGTTCTGAGGATAAATCAACTGAAGTATAGTTCAAGGGAGTTCCCTGGTGGTCTAGTGGTTAGGACTCAATGCTTTCACTGCTGCAGCCCAGGTTCAATCTCTGGTCTGGGAACTGAGATCCCACATCAAGCCACTGCACACCATGGCCAAAAAAATTAAAAAAAAAAAGAAATATAGTTCCAGTGACTGTATTTTAATAAATATTTTTAAATGGTTTCATAATTTCCCATAAAATGCACAGGTATGCTTCTAATTTAAGATATTTATTTTGAGAAGTGCACAGGTAGATAACAAAGCTTCATTACACGTAATATTTACTGCAAAAATTTGGAGAATTTGGGCTTCAAAAGTAACTTTTGTGGTTTACCCAACCATAATTAGGCCCTTGAATTTTAATCAGCATCATACATTCATTAATGTGGATGACAGAGTTAAGGAAATAAATCTAGTTAAGTGAGCATCACATCCCCATGAATTATTTAGAAAGCATTTTTGACAGGGTCAATTCTTCTGCTTAAAAATAATATCAAGTCACTTGGTATAGACCATGATGGACGATAATATAAGAAAGGGAATGTATATATGCATGATTGGGTCACTTTGCTCTAGAGCAGAAATTGGCACATTATAAATCAGCTATACATAAGTAAATAAATAAATAAATAAATACAGAAAAAAATAATATGGGCAATGCAGTATCCCTCACATTGTATATTTGATATTCATCTGGCATCAATGGAAAAGTTCAGTTAGAATTCAGGAGGGAGCGATTGCGTTTTGCTTGTTTGTTTTGCCTTTACTTGCTTCTCAGCAAAAATTATAATTAAACCTACAACATTAACTTACTTTAAATAATCCATTCTGTCAATGAAGAGCTTTAATTTTGAGAGTATTTGGTTATGTAAACAGTTTCTCGGCATTATTACTGCTTAAATGTAATGACACAACCACAAATAGGCAACCAACTGTTTACAAATGCAATAAGGAAAAACAGACAAGGCATAATGGAATGAGAGCATTTCGATAATACTCTTCTTCTAGCTTCTGAACCACAAACAAGCATTTACTCCCATTTTAATACGTCAGATATTGGACTCTTCTTTAGCAAGAGAAAGTCCAGAATTTGACCTACATCTCTTAATCTAGATAGTTTTAATCTAATCATTTTTTAGTATTTTTTACACGAGAGGCTGGGCTATAAATATTGTCTATATAAATTCCAACAAACTGATGAGTTTGCACATGGCTAATATTTGAGTTCTATATGAATTCTGAAGTTTGCAGGTATTTGTGTTTGCCAAGTACTGATCTGTTCCAAAATTAGGCTTGCAAATTAAATATACTTCCCCTGTCTGAAACGAAGGAGGGAATCCATTCTAAGTCTATTGTGATCTTCTGCCCTCCCCTAGCAGTTCTATGGCAACATTTCACTGGCACCAAGGGAGAACTGCATAAAGATCCTTTACAATATTAGGAATAAAGCTGACACAAACTAAAAGGCCAGGAATAGAGAGGTAGACAAGTAACATGTTTTTATATTTATACACTAAATATAATCAATCTAATTAGTCAATCAGACCTAGGTGTGTCAATGTGAAATTTTAAGCAGGCAGCGCAGAACAACCTGGATAACTATTAGACTTCATTCCTGGAAAGCAAAAAAACAAAAGCAGAAAAACTCTAGGCAACTGTGTGGAGAATAAACTCTAGAAGAAAAGCAACTAAGACAGGAAGATTAAAACAATATAGAACATTTTGAATTTTTTTAATATACTATGAGAAAGTAGTTCAGTTTGATTTTTTTGCACATAGCTGTTCAGTTTCCCCAACACCATTCATTAAAGAGGCTGGATTTTCCCCATTGTATGTTGTTGCCTCCTTTGTCATAAATTAATTGATCATAAAAGTGTGGGTTTATTTCTGATCTCTCTATTCTGCTTCACTGATCAATATTTCTGTTTTTGTGTCAGTACCACACTGTTTTGATTACCATAGCTTTGTAGTATAGTTTGAAATAAGGGAGCATGATGTCTCCCGCTTTGTTCTTCTTTCTCAAGATTTTTTTTGGGCTATTTAGGGTCTTTTGTGTTTCCACACAAATTTAGAATTATTTGTTCTAGTTCTGTAAAAAAAAGTTTCATTTGCATTTTGATAGTGATTGCATTGAATCTGTAGATTGCCTTGGCAGTATGGTCATTTTAATAATATTAATTCTTCTAATCCATGAACATGGTATATCTTTTCATCTGTTTGTGTCATCTTCAGTTTCTTTCATCAGTGTCTTAGAGTTGCCAAGTATAGGAGAAAAAAAAAATATATATATATATAGACTGCCTTAGATTTATTCCTAAGTATTCTATTCTTTTTGATACAGCTGTAAATGGGATTGTTTTCTTCATTTCTGTTTCTGATAGTTCATTGTTAGTGTATACAAATGCAACACATTTCTGTGCATTAATTTTATATCTTATAAATTTACCAAATTCGGAGTTCCCTTCGTGGCTCAGTGGTTAACGAATCCGACTAAGAACCAGGAGGTTGCGGGTTCGATCCCTGGCCTTGCTCAGTGGGTTAAGAATCCGGCACTGCCGTGAGCTGTGGTGTAGGTTGCAGACGTGGCTTGGATCCCGCATTGCTGTGGCTGTGGCGAAGGCCGGCAGCTACAGCTCCTGTTAGACCCCTAGCCTGGGAACCTCTATATGCCGTGGGTGCGGCTCCACATAAAGGCAAAAAGACAAAAAAAAAAATTTACCAAATTCATTGATTGGTAGTTTTTTTAAAAACTTAAATGTAAGACCCAAAACCAAAAAGACTTCTAGAAGAATACATAACGGTATGCTCTTTGACATTGATCTTAGCAATATTTTTTTTGCCTCCCAAGGCAAGGGAAATAATGCAAAAATAAACAAATGGAACTACATCAAATTAAAAAGCTTTTGCACGTCAAAGGAAACTATCAACAAAATGAAAAGGTTGCCTACCAAATGGGAGAAGATATTTATAAGCTATATAACCAATAAGGAGTTAATGTCCAAAATATACAAAGAACTCATACAAACCAACATAAAAAAAAAAACCAAGCAGATTAAAACCTGGACAGAGCATCTGATTAGACATTTTCCCAAAGAATACACGCAGATGGCCAGTAGACACAAAAGTTGCTCAACATCACCAGTCATCAGGGAAATGCAAATAAAAAACACAATGAGATATTACCTCATACCTGCCAGGATGGCTATTTTCAAAAAGACAACAAATAACAAATGTTGGTGAGGATATGGGGAAAAGGAGACCCACTTGCACTACTGGTGGGAATGTAAATCAGTGCAGCTACTATGGAAAACAGTACAGAGATTCCTCAAAAATAATAATAATAATAATAAAACTACCATATGATCCAGGAATTATACTCCTTGATGTTTATTCAAAGAAAGTGAAATACTAATTATAAAATCCACCCTCATGTTCATTACAGCATTGTTTACAATGGCTAAGATACGGAAGTAACCTAAGTGACAATCAAGATAAAGGTAAAGATGTGATATTCAGGTATAATGCAATATTATTCTGCGATAAAAAAGAATAATATTCTGCCATTTGCAAGAACATGGATGAACCCAGAGGTTATCATGCTAAATTAAATAAGACAGACAGAAAGACAAATACTGTATGCCTTCATTTATATGTGGATCCTAAAGACAAAATAAAGGAACAAACATAACAAAATACAAACAATCATAGACACAAAGAACTAACAGGAGGTTGCCAGAGGAGAAGCGAGCGGAGGGATGAGAGAAAGAGGTAAGGGAGATTAAGAGGTATGAATCTCCAGATGTGAAATAAATGAGTCACACGTATGAAATGTACAAGGGCGGAAATATAGTCAATAATCATGTAATATCTTTATGTGGTGACAGATTGTAAATAGACAAAACTATTGGGTGATCATTTTGAATTGTAGAGAAATATCAAATCAGTATGTAGTGTATCAGGAACTAATACAGTATTGTAGGCCAATTATACTTCAAAAAAAAATAAACTCAGAGAAAAAGAGACCGATTTGTGGTTACCAGAGGTAGGAGGAGGGGAAGTTGGATGAAGGCAGTCAAAAAGTACAAACTTTCAGTTATGAATAAGTACTAGGGATATCATGTGCAACTAAGTATAATTAGCACTGCTGTGTGTTATATATGAAAATTAAGACAGAAAATCCTACAAGTTCTCATCACAAGAAAAAAATGTTTCTATTTTTTAAATTTCATATCTATATGAGATGATGGATGTTTATGTTCAAATTTACTTGGTAATAAAAAATATATAGAACAATAACAAAAGCAACAAAAAAAACAACTAAAAACAATCAGCGACTACAGGATGCGACAGTAATGATGATTAACGTCCATGCCCCAGGAGACAAAAGTGCTCTCACCACAGTCAGACTTCTCTAGCCGACTGTCTTGGTGCCACCATCTCTATGCCTGTGTAATTTCCATGAAGGAAGCAAGCCAATATAATGTCACCATACTTAGAAGACTAAACAAAGGAACACATTCCGCCAAATTTTCAGCATCAAAGAAAAGCATGAGAAGGCTGATTTTGGACTGGCGAACTGATTCTAGGTTAGATAGAAAACTTACACACACACACACAAAGACTTGTTGGGTCACAGAGGATCTCAATTTAAGAAATGAATTAAGAGTAACAAACAGCCTAACTGTGGGAAAGTTAGGAGTCATTCAGCATTGAAGGAAGGCAGCTAGCAAAAGAAAAAATACTGCTAATACCCCACTTCATTCTGGTGATGATTTTTCTTACCATTTTTTTTTGTCCTTGGCCTTATATTTGCTTAAATGTCACCATCCCAAAATTTTCAGTCTAAACCCCTGAGCTTATAGAAGCCTCTAGTCCATCAGCCATAGCACTTACCCTGCCTGAAGTCACCCTGTTTCTTGATATTTACATCTGTCTCTCATCAGCACACAAGCTCAGGAAGGACTTGTCTTGTTCACCTCAGCATTCCCTGCACTCAGAAAAGTGACTAGCACATGATAAGTGGGTAATAAATCTTCACTGAATTAATTAATAAATACTTTAGAACCAATGTGTGTTTTAGATGAACAATAAATGATTCTTAATGGTAAATGATTCTGGTATTTTCAGATGATCAAAACCCAAGATATTTCAAGAGCGAGGTTCAGAATAAATTTGCCAGAAAATTCTTTAATCCTCTTTCTTAGCTTTGGCTCTGAGCTCCTGATATCAATGTATATACTCTTCATCCTCACCAGAGGTAAAATTTTAATCATTTTAACCATTTTCCTTAATGTAACACTGAACAAAAAACGTCATTACTTCACCAGGACTGTGTACATTTTGACACTACATTTTTTGTTTCCTCTCAGCTAAACAGAGATAGTAATACCTACTTCTTACTTTACCAAGATCAGATATGTTAATATCTGTTCCTTTGAGCATAGAGGTGTGAGAATTAATTTTGAGAAGTAAATATAAATTGTACTTTTCTTTGGAGCCAGGTGCTATTTAATAAATCTAAGGGCCTGCTTAGATTTCAAATCTTATTTCTTTTATCTGTAATGTGTCTTATCTAAGGGATATATTACTCATTTTAAAAGATAATCCCAACTTTATTTCCAGTGTGATACTTTGGGAATTTAAACATCCCCAAACAATAAATTCTATTTGAGACCCAGCTGATTAGGTACTTTGCCTGATAAGTGGAAAAGGGAGGCTTTGTCCATAAACAGGCTTAAGCAGTAGTTTTATAAGTTTAACTTTGGGAAGCACATGCTTGGGACTTTTTCATCAAGTTAATAACAATGATGAACTCACTCTACACTTCTCAGCTGGAAGAGAAGGGCTGGTCATGTTGTTTGCGCTGTACAAGACAGCCTTCCAAGCTAAACAGTGCATCATGGTGGCTTTCCAATATGATAAGGTTGAACACAACTTCTCTGACTGGGCTATAATGTTCATTAAACTCCTCAGAATCTTCAGCAGAGTTGCTAGCATTTACCTAAATCCAAGAGGCTCTGGGGTGTTAATTCAATCAACTTAACCACCTTTTAAGTCTTGCAAGCCAAAGCACTGGGTACTACACTCTTTCCCCACCCTTATCGCATTCCCTGGGCACCTGATCTTCTAGAACACAGCAGGGGCATTTAGTGCCCATGAAGGAGAAAAATAAGTCCCATTAAGTCCAGGGACCACAGCTTTTTCTGGATTAGCCTCCAAGTGCTTCATAATGTGCCATGCCCAGAGAAACTATATAATTTATTGTCCAAAACAGGATACATGTGAGAGTGAAAATAAACTCTAACAGGCAGGGTCATAAGAACAATTGATATAAACAAGTACTGTCCAAATAAACCAGAATGCGTGGTGTAGTCAAACTAGCATGCACATGGGGTTGCTGATTATAATGATATGATGGCAATAACGTGCTTAGAGGAAAGCGTGCCCCATGCATTTCTTCATTTGGCATGTCTGTGAAGCTGCTGTTTATATTCATCCTGTCTCACACTCTTTGGGTTTAGCCTTAGTTAAGGAAAGTTTTCCGCCTGGTGTAGCAAAATGCCATCCTCGATCACAGGCCCAAGGGACTGTTTCTGTTATTTATCTTCTGGGGAATGCTTTGTCACCAGTGTTCAATTTCATTTGCTAGTGCAACTTGTAAATATAACACCATCTGAGAATGTCTAGCCTTTTCTGTTTCTGTTTTCTGAAATTCATCTATTTCTAGAAATCTATCTATAGCCACCAGCTTCTCCATTTATTTTTTTATTTTTTTAGCAACCCTTTGCACTGGTGTTGACGTGGAATTCATGATGAACTGTGACTTTGAGCATGACTGCTGCCTGCCAGCATTGGGGAACTAAGCAATGGGTTTTTTTCTGAGCCTTTGTGCTACCTCACAAAAGAAGCATTCTCCATCTTCAATATTTCTTCTTAGTCAAAAAATTTTCTCAGTCTTTGCAGTTAAAATAAATAAAATGTTATATAAAAATGATGTGCATCTCTGCAGTGCCAAGATACAGGTTTGATCCCCAGTCCGGCACATTGGGTTAAAGGATCTGGTATTGCAACAGCTGTGACATAGGTTGCAACTGCTGCTCAGTTGCAGTTGCAGTTCCTCTGGCCCAGGAACTCCATATGCCATAGAGTGGCCAAAAATGAAAAAAAAAACAAAAAAACGAATGATGTGATTACATCCCTATATAGCACCATCATGATTTTTTAAATATCTTACTAAATAATTTCACATATTCAGCAAAGGTTTTTATGTTAAATGTGGGCTACAGATTTATGAACATCTACTCAACCAGGATTTGCATCTTCATTGTGAGGGTTTTGTCATTTCACCACAATGTTTCAGTTTCCTATCTTATGAGATTTTTATTTTAATGAAGCAGAGCACTAAAACCATCCTTCAGGGAGAAATTCTGACCAAAGAAATACATTAAAATTTCAACCTCCATAAGCATAAAAAAAATGCAGACCAAAGCCAAAAAAGCAATTCCTTTTTTTTTTTTTTTTTTTTTTTTTGCCTTTTAGGGCCACATCTGGGGCATATGGAGGTTCCCAGGTTAGGGGTCAAATCGGAGCTGTAGCTGACAGCCTATGCCACAATCACAGCAACGTGGGATCCAAGCTGCGTCTGTGACCTACACCACAGCGCACAGCAACACCGGATCCTTAACCCACTGAGGGAGGCCAGGGATCGAACCTGCATCCTCATGAATGCTAGTCAGATTGGTTAACTGCTTAACCACGACAAGAACTCCCAAAACGCATTTCTCTTAACTTCCTGGGATTTCCAAAAGATTTGTCCCACTCTTCTGCTTCCCTTTTAGCTTGGAGAAGGGTTATTAGATCACCTGCAACCAGTAAAAAGCTAGGTGAGAGTTTAGTGGCACATTCTAGAGCTTTACAGTTCCTAAGCCTATTATTGTTCACTGGCTTTGTAATTTCCTTCAGCGTGGAACAAAGAGCATATGAATAAAGTTGGCAAAGAGCTCTAATGCTAAGGCACTGTGGGCATCACCGGGGGGAATAACCATATCCAAATTCCACGGACAACTCAGCTCACCTTTATTCAAAGTGTATAATAGACCCAATATTCTGCTAAGTACTTAACATATGTTGTCTCTGATTATAGTTGCAATGACATTATGTATTAGGCATTATCATTATCCCTACTTTAAATATTAAAGAACTGACATGTAGAAAAGTTAAGTTCCTTGAGGATAGACTGCTAGCAAGGAGTAAAGCCAGCTCTAGATCAAGAAGCAATTTTATCCCAGAGTCCCTGGTTTTACCCTTGGTACCCACAATGCTCAGGCCTTACAATGGTAACAAATGTAAGCAATGTGCTTTGGAAGAAATGGTGAAGAACATGAGCATGTTGCGATAAGACTTAACATCCTAGTCAGGGAGAAAAATGATCTAGGAAACATTGAGAAAATAAGAGTTGATTTAGGATACAATGAGGAAAATGGCTCTGGAGAATTTTGAAAACTTATGCTAAGAAAGCATGTAAAAAAGATTTTCACTTATTTGTTGATTCAGTCAGCAAAATTTCTGAGCGTCTGTGATGTGCCAAGAACTCTTTTATATTCTGAAGATACACAGTGAAAACAGACCAATTCTCTGCCCTCACAGAACTTGAATTCTAGAGAAGGAGACAGATAATACATAGGCAGGCAGATAAAAAAAAAAAAACAATTTCAAGTAGTAATGATCAAGAACTGTGAATGGTCTAAGGTTGTAACCTACTTGCAATTCAACAAGTTAGCCTGGAGTTCCCATCGTGGCGCAGTGGTTAATGAATCCGACTAGGAACCATGAGCTTGCGGGTTCGATCCCTGCCCTCGCTCAGTGGGTTAACGATCCGGCGTTGCCGTGAGCTGTGGTGTAGGTTGCAGACGCGGCTCGGATCCTGCGTTGCTGTGGCTGCGGCGCAGGCCAGTGGCCACAGCTCCGGTTAGACCCCTAGCCTGGGAACCTCCACATGCTGCGCATGCGGTCATAAAATGACAAAAGGTAAAAAAAAAAAAAAAAAATTAGCCTGCCACAGTTTCATGGATGCTAGCAGAGACCTAAAATTTGACACCTAACAAATTTTTTTTAATTTTTTTAATTGTTTTTTTAATAAATGAAAGCAAAATAAAAATATGTTCAGATGAAGTAAAAACGGAAAAAAAATATCAGGAAGAGACCCACACAAAAGGTAATACCAAAGGGATTCCTGAAACAGAATAAAAAGAGAGCCCAGTTCTTTGTGTTCAGAGTCATGAAAATGCAGGACAAGATAAAGACCAATAGGAAAGAAAAGTAAGTTTCTGGACAAATGCAAATGAATATTAACTATAAAAGACAACAATGTTTTATGGGATTTAAAAAATATGCGCAAGCAGTACTGCAAACCTATTACATTTCAATTTTTAAAAATCCACATATTCAAGTAAATATATTGCAATAATAGCACAAAAGGAAGTAGGGGGTAAAGGCCTTTGTGTTAGTCCAGGTCCTAGTCCAGGTCCTCTAAAAGCAGATGCTCAGACTGAAGAGGCCATGCAGGAGATGTACTAGGTCAAGGCCTGTGAGGGAACATGGGGAGGGGGCCCGGGAAGGACAAGAGAGCTCTCAGGTCATTCACGTGCTTCTCGAGTGTAATGGAACATTTACCTAGACTGACTACATGTTGGGTCAAGAAACATGTCAAATAATGGAAATCATTCATAATATTTTTCTGGACACTGTGTTTAGGCTAGAAAGTGATAACAAAAAATATCTCCCAAATGACTGGAAAATAAGCAATGCGTTTCTGAAAGATACATGTTCAAAAACATCATATTGGAAATAAAATATTTATAATTGAAAGATAATGAAATATTACATATCAAAATTTGTGGATATCAGCTTGAACTTGGGGAAAAAATTATAGACTCAATGTAGTTATTTGAAATAAAGTTAAAGCTGAAAATATCAATGATTAAAATGTTTTCCCAAGAAGAAAAATAACAGCAAATTAAACCTAAAGAAAATATAAAAAGGGATGTAATAGCAATAAAACCAGAAATTAATGTTAAAATATGCACAATTATTACAAACAAGTTTGGGTTTAATCTAGAATTTCAATTTATGACAAAAGTGACACACACATGAACTAGCTCTTCTTTGACAGTTGGAAATTGTGCATAATCCCTTTACCTCTTTGAATTTATATTTTAATCCCACTTTCTCCACACAATTTTATTTAAAGATAAAATATTACAAACTTCAGGGAGTTTCCTCGTAGTCTAGTGGTTAAGGACTTGGCGTTGTCACTGCTGTGGCTTAAGTTTGGTCCCTGACTCCAGAACTTCTCTAGGTGCAGCCAAAAACAAATTCCATGCTTCGTAATATTTTATTCAGCATCCTAACTTACTTCTCAGTGATATACTCACACAAATATATGCTTCTATATTTAAATATTGTTTAATTTTGATATAACTTTTAGGCTTTAAGTCAGAGGTTAGCAAATATTTTCTGTATAAAAGGAAGAGAGAGTAAATACTTTAGGCTTGAGAGCTATTTGGTCTTATTTGGTCTTTGTCATAACTACCCAACTGTGTGTCTGGAGCCTGAAAGCAGTCAGAGATAACACATAAACAAAGATGGCTATGTTCCAATAGAACTTCATTTACAAAAACAGGTGATAGGACAAACTTGACCCATGTGCTGTAGTTTGCTGATCTTTGCTCTAAATGATCAAAATATAACCTTTTTTTTTCTGCTAGAATGAGACATTTAGAATGAAATTTACTCCCATTTTTCATTTTCATGGTTAGCACTGATTAACTTGTTTACATAAATAAGTATATGGGAATGGAACCACTGTACTAGAACAATACCACCCAGTTTTATGGGGATTAAAATATTTATCCCCCAAACTTAGAAAAATAACAGAATCTTAAGCCAAAAGAAAATAGAAAATAAATAATAGAGATTAAAGTGGAAATTGATGAAACAGAGAAAGAAATACACAGTAGAGAAAATTATTAGGTCCAATCAAAAAAGTAAAAATTGAATTATCTTCTTTCAATTTGATTGAAAGCAAACCATGAAAAGTACAAAGAAATTTTTATCTACTCATTAAAGTCATTTACTTTCTTTTTTTTTTTTTTGTCTTTTTGCCTTTATGTAGAGCTGCACCTGCGGCATATGGAGGTTCCCAGGCTAGGGGTCTAACAGGAGCTGTAGCTGCAGGCCTTCGCCACAGCTATAGCAACGCGGGACCCACGTCGGCAACCTTCACCACAGCTCACAGCAACGCCGGATCGTTAACCCACTGAGCAAGGCCAGGGATCGAACCCGCAACCTCATGGTTCCTAGTCGGATTCGTTAACCACTGAGCCACGAAGGGAACTCCTAAAGTCATTTACTTTCTTAACCCCAACACTAATATTCTGAAATATCCCTCTGTTTGGTGGTAGAGTTTTTATGAGAGAATTGGAAGTAAACTTTTCTTTTGTAACATGAATAATGGAAATTATGAAGGAAGAGGTAGAGAACCAGCCTCCTTCACAGGGGCTTTCTTACTTGTACTTTTTCAGACAGATAACTTTTAGCATATAAACTACAAGGAAGCTGAGGAATACAAATAGTTGTCCTTTAGCTTTCCAGGCCCCATGTACCCCCTGGATTTGCCTACTCCAAGGGGCATGCCTGTTCAAGTGAATTGATTTTTTTTTTTTTAATTTTTCAGGATCTGTATCCCTTTGAGAAATTGATGGAAGCTCTGGACCATCTCCCATTAAATACTGCACGTACACATACATACTCAAAAGTTTTCATGCAATTTCAGGGAATTCTTAGAGCCCCCTGGAACTCACGCATGGATTTCATCCAAGAGTCTCTGGCCAGATCCAACAACTTAATCTGAAGGTGAAGAACTCAGGAATTTTAAGTGACTTAGAAATAGCATAAGTAAGTTTGCTGGAAAAATATGAAAAACCCAGGGAGTCATTTAAAGACAAGTTTTCTTTCCTCTCCTTCTCAAAATCACAGGTTCAGTTTGTTTCAGATGTAGAATAAAAATTTGGATCTCCTGAATTTCTATTAAATAACAGATCTTTTTAAGAGTAAAGTAGTTTCTTCAGTTTACATAAATAAGCCAAATGTCTACGTTTGCAATCACATCTTAAATTTGTCACCCTGGTGTATTATTTTAAAAAGCTTTCCCCATGAGTTCTAAATATTGAAACTTTTATTCCAACGGAAAATTTTTGACGTTGTGCTTCAAACAAATGTTTGTTGAGTCAGAAAAAAATTTTATTTTGATAGGGTATTTCAAAATTAATTATTATTTCTGAGGTCTTAAAGCTGTGCTAGCAACCCTGAAGCACTCCCAGGTAAAGATCATAGAACGCATAAACAAACAATGGTGACAGCAGAGCCCAAGGGACACCCCACATGGTTTGAGAATGAAATGCAAGGTAAAGAGTCATTTTTCTTTTCAACTGCTGAGAAAAAAAGAAAATAATTTTTCATACCACCCCAGGACTAGATTCCAAGTGTTAAAACTATCCCCAGGAATTAAAATAAAAATACCAGAGACTCAAAAATGAATCACAGGTAATTGCTAACCTTCTAGTTTTTTTTTTTTTTCTTCATTATATAAATGCCAGGCTTTTTTGTCTTTATTAAGTTGACAACTTGCTCATTTGAATCTGAGAGGAAGAAAAACAAATTTACATAATGGTTGCAATAGAGTCAAAAAATAGGATGAAGCAACTATTTCAGTATAAGCCCTTGATATGATATTAATATACTGTCTATGGTACATATTTCATGCATTAAGATCTTGAAAAAAATTGCTAAATCTTTATTAGAAGTTGCTTCCATGTTTTACATGTTTGTATAACTCAGTGGATCTTACCTGGGTGAGGGAGAGGGTGTGAATTTGGCCCCCAGGGGACATTTGGCAACATCTGGAGACATTTTTGATTGCTACAACTTGGATGGGTTTATGCTATTGATATCTGGTGTGCAGAGGCGAGGGATGTTACTAACATCTTACACAGCACAGCATAGTCCCCCCTCAAGAGAGTCACCAAACCAAAAACGCCAGCAAAGCTGAGGTTGAGAAACCCAGGTGTAAGCTGACAGGTGTAAATTCTCTTTATTTTTGTGACAATTACATATTTTGTGTGGGTTGATATCTATTTCTCCCATAATAGACAAAAATGTTTGAAAAATCAGCTAACTTTGGTTGTAGAAAAATATTTATCCATCTCAAAAGATACTTGGCCTCCTTGCTTGGCACCCTGCAATAAACACTGCACTTGACCACAACCGAGTGTCAGACTGGCTTTACTGTGCACCAAGTTTGGTTTTGCCACACTGTGGCAATGGAGAACTGATAGGGGAACAAAGCAGTCTGGACAAGTGTGAAAGCTCAAAAGTGTTACGGACCCAAGATCCTGTGATTTTCCTGCTCTGCATCTTCAATTTATGGCTTCTATTTCACGGTCCAATAGTGCTGCTTGGCCATCATATCCAAATTCCTTCCAGCCAGCGGGGGGCGGGGGGAGAAGAGAAGAGGCGAAGAAGGGGACAGATGCTCCTTTTAAGGAAACTTCCTAAAAATTTTATCCTGCTGCAAGAGAAGAGAGCCAGAAAATGCAGTCCGTATCTCTATTGCCTGTGCTGAGATAAAAACTGGGGGCTCTGTCACTAAGGAAGAAACTGGGGATTGACACTTGGGACAACTGGAAAGTCACATGTGCCAATACGATGCACTGACAGAGAAAATGTTATCTATTTCTCTGCTTTTGTTCACACTTCAGGCTCTTACCATATGGAAACAGTTTTCTAAACTTACTGAACATGTCTTTCTGGATAGATAGTGAAATTATAATACTTTATGATTAAAGAAATGTTATTTGTTATAAATCCAAAATATAAATTTTCCTTTGGCACTTTACTTCTTATGCAATTTAGCTTTTTTCCAAAAGGACAAAGACTTT
>PVHT020000077.1:35415333-35429410 GCA_004024745.2 Catagonus wagneri
AAAAAAAAAAAAAAAAAAAAAAAAAAATTGGGGGGTGGGGCGTTATGGTAAAAGGACTAAAAGCAGCAAAGAGTAATCACTTCAGGACATACAGGGCCATGGTTCACCCTTGCACTATAGAATTTGCCTGACAATATGTATTCAGCTGTATTTTTTTTTTTCTTTCTAGGGTCACTTCCTTGGCATATGGAAGTTCCCAGGCTAGAGGTCAAATCCGAGCTGCAGCTGCCAGCCTACACATAGCCACAGCAATACCAGATCCGTGCTGCATCTGTGACCTTCACCACAGCTCACGGCAATGCTGGATCCTTAACCCACTGAGCAAAGCCAGGGATCAAACCTACGACCTCTTGGATACTAGTCAGGCTTGTTACTGCTGAGCTACAACAGGAACTCCTCAACTGTATTTTTGAGTAAGGAATTCACACTTAGTAGGAGAATGTATACCAGTAATTTAAACTATGCATTAATAATTCAAACTATAATTTAAAATACAGTTTTCTTATTCTTGGGTTCTTAATTCCAAAATCAGACTGTAAGTTCACTTCAGCAGAGCTATACAATATTTTTAAGGATGCTAAGTGAAACATACGGATTAACTTTGGGTGTTTTACATGCATGCCCTGAACACACACCACACACTCCCCCCCCAACACACACACACACACTGCTAGAAACTGAAATTAGGAAGTTCCTGTTGTGGCACAACGGAAACGAATCCAACTAGGAACCATAAGGTTGTGGGTTTGATCCCTGGCCTCGCTCAGCGGGTTAAGGATCCAGCATTGCAGTGAGCTGTGGTACAGGTCACAGATGTGGCTCAGATCTGGCGTTGCTGTGGCTGTGGCATAGGCCAGCAGCTGTAGCTCGGATTCAACCCCTAGCCTGGGAATCTCCATATGCCACAGGTGTGGTCCTGAAAAAAAGAAAAAAAAAACAAAACAAACAAACAAAAAAGCCAGAACAGAACAGCAACAAAAAAAAGAAACAGTGTTTCCTTCCCAACTCCACAGCCCCTTATAGAACCTGCTCATATCTGCTTCTCAGGGAGTCGGTCTTCACAATCCCTGCAAAGTAAGCAGTGGGGCAAATTACTGGCTGAAAATAACTGAAGCAGTGGTAGTCCCCTAACCTCAGATGGGAAAATTGTGTAGTTCTCTTTTCCAGAGGTTTATAATTGACACTTAGCAACTCTATGCTGAGCTGATGACCTGAGAGCATTATGGCGGAGCCAATTCCTATCATATCCCTGCTTAGGTATTGGATATCAGACTTCAAAGAGAATGAAGCAAATAGGAAGAGTTATGAGAAACTATGAAGCCCAAGAGAGAGAGGGAAATTGGCTGGCTGTTTCTGATGGCTTTTCTGGTTTCAGTCTCTTATGAAGACAAATCAACCAACCAATTATTTGCATCTGAGCCAAATTATTGTCTTCCTTCCTGTTACAAGAGCCTATGACCAACTATACAAGCTACTGTCTAAAGACAGCTCTCCACATTCTCTTATGTGGATGTAAACTAGATCACATCCTCTCTTCTCCTAATCAAGGACGTCATTCCAGATATTGTCCTCAATTTCTCCGGCAACATCAATTTTTTTTCTCAACACTAAATCATTCTGCCAGTGGCAAAGCACTACCTGGAACTTAGTAGATTCTAAACAAATATTTCTTGAGTGGACTAACCAAAGGGGGGAAAGCATAGTCAATAGAGATCAGAGCTTCGGGGAAATAGACTGGCAATACTGCACTGGAGAAGAGAGTAGGAAGTGGGGCCAGGATTGGGGAGAATTATACTGTTGAGAAATATTTGGCAAGGTCTCAACCCACTAAAATATTGAGATTTAATCACAAGATTATAGAATGCTATTTTACTTCCATGCTTTATCATACCAACAGGGTTCCAGTTTACTATCAGTGGATTGCAGCTGAAAGAGCTACAGGATCCAGACTCTCTCTGAGGGAGAGGACTTAGGGAAGCCTCAAGTCAGGAAGGAAGACAAAAGCAAGGGCACTAAAGAAATGCTAAGGCTCTGATACCTGTAGCAACAGCAAACATGAACACAGCCCAACTTCCAGCCCAGTTAATGTAAGTCCACCCACTTAAGGCTCATTCACCTTACTTACTTCCTGCTATTTGACACAAATGTCCAACTTTCAAGAGTAACCTACAGAGACAGAATGATTAAATGCAATAGATGAGATTCTGGAATAAAGTAAGGATATTAAGAAAAATTAAAAAATTCTGAATAAAGTATGTCTTTAGTTAATAATAATATGTCAACACTGGTTCTTAGTAGTGACAAATGTACCACACTAATGTGAGATGTTAATGGCAGAGGGAACTGGGTAAGAATTATACAGGAACTCAGCACTATCTTTGTAATATTTCTGTAAACCCACAACTATTTAAAATTTTAAAGTAAAATTTTTAAATAAAAATCATAAAAAAGCTGAAAACCATTGTTAATTGTCACTCAGAATCATACTGCTACTTCTCTGTTCATTAAAAATATCCCTTCTGGGAGTTCCCATCGTGGCACAGTGGAAACGAATCCAACTAGGAACCATGAGGTTGAAGGGTTCGATTCCTCGCCTCACTCAGTGGGTTAAGGATCTGGCATTGCCGTGAGCTGTGGTATAAGTCACAGACATGGCTCGGATCTGGCATTGCTATGTCTGTGGAGTAGGCTGGAAGCTGTAGCTCCAATTAGACCTGGGAAGATCTATATGCCATGGGTGCGGCCCTAAAAAAGGAAAAAAAAATCCCTTCTGGGATCTGGAGATCATGAAATATCATCACAGTTTTCACACAAAGTTAAACATCTTAAAGGCAAATGTGCAAATAACAGAAAATACTTAGTGTCTGTTTTTTAAAAACAATTTCCACTTCCACATCAACAAGACACACAAAAAGGCTGATAGTATAATGTAGAAGAGAAAACTTTCTCTCCATTGCTATCCTGAAGCCTATTTAAGCTAGACTACAGGGAAAATAAATCAGAAAAGTCATTAACATCCATGGCTCTTGGCTTTGACAGTTCTCGGCATATTCTGTTATTTCACAGAGTTCTCCGTGGGATAGAAGGTGGATGTAGGCATTTGTGTTGGATATCTGCAGTCCAGGGCAACAGGAGTGAATGCTCCCACAGACTTGTTTGGTTTCCATGCCAAGAGGTGAAGTGCATTCTCTGGACTTCCATAGGTTCATGGACCATAGCAACACCTAAGTCTGCTCAAGTTACTTCTCTTTTTGTAGCTCAACAAACATGTATTAAACAGCTAAATATAAGGTTATAATTAAGGACGATTAAAATACTGACTTTTAAAAAGTTTCTAACCAAAAGAGATTAAGTCATTTACCTGATAGCTATAACAAATATGTAAAATTCTGCACTTTATAGTGATGGATAAGGGAGCAAATAAAAGAATTAGAAAGTATGATTCCTAAAGTATAATAGCTTCCAAATTGCTTAGAAAAAAAAATGCATGGCATCAAACGTTTGAAAAGAGTCTAAGATCATATTCTCATATTACAAAAGGGAGCTCTAATGATCACAATCCAGCAATTATAAAAATGCATTGTCTTAAATACAAACTCTTTCCTGTCATCCCCTTCCTCCAACATTTCTAACTGGTAGCAAGCAGAATACCCTAAGAGCATTCCCATAAGTATAAAAAAATTGCAGAAGTCCAGATGTGTCCAAAACAGCTTATCCCTTTTGTTCACTTTGGAAACTTGAAGCTAGTCAATTCCCTTCACGTCACTCTGCCTAGTCATCCAAAATGCAAGCCCTTGGGATTGTCCCATCCTTTTCCCTGCTCTTATTTCCACCTACCTGGCTGTCCATGTTCCTGTCTCCTCACCCCTGAATTTCACCTTCACCTTCCTTTGTGCCTCCTTGAACTCCCACAATCCTCTGTAAATAAACTCTTCACTTTCCAGAGTGTTTGCCACACTCCCTTTACTATGAAGTCTTTCCTATTGGCTCTTAAGCACTTTCTCTTCCACCCTCCCAAATCTATTTCCTAAACTTACTCTAGAGCTTGTTACTCTGTTATAACGCTGTTTCCTATGCATTTTCACATTCCCAGAACCTAGCAAAGGCCTTGCTAAACAATCAATAAGTGATTAAAGGAACACAAGAACAACATTTAGTAAATGCAAATTTATATAGTGAAAATTGTGCACGTATATGGTTTAGAGGAAGGGTTGATTGCATTTAGATTAGAGTTAATCAAGCAAAGCTCCCAGCTCTCAGTGAAGTGAACTGGAGGATTCATCTATGAAAAGATAACTCAAATCATTTAAAATGAAAAAAAGAAAAGGTGATTAAAATTTCCCTTTTTTCCCTCTAACCCTCCTAGGTCCCTAAGGAAATATAACAGTATCATCAGATCAACAGCTTCTCTCTATGAACCTTCTACACTTACACATGCATGAGGACAGCTGTGGATGAGGTAAGAGGAAATAGCAGCCTTTGTAGACCCCACACGGTCACCAAGAGGCAGTTCAGACATTGGGAGGTGTGGCCCTGACCACTGACTGCATTCTGAGAGTTGCACTGCTAAGATGAGAATAAAGAACCCAAATGTAAGCTAATGTCAGAGCTTCCTAGATTTTGCTGACAAATGAAGAAATCAACAAATGTGAAAGCAAAACCGTTATATTCTTTTTCTTATCAGAATTTACACTTTAAACAGTAAATGTCCAGGAATAACCCAAAGGATCCAATAATTCAATTCATTCTAGTGGACATTCACATTTCATAAACTTCTCTGTATAAATGTTATACAACGATTTTTAAAAAGTGAAATACATCTCCATGGCTTAATATTATAGTGCAAGGAAAACTCATTCATAAAGAAGTCACAGATTAAATTTACCATTAACAATGATATATGCAGTAAAGGTCAAAGAGGAATTCAATATCAATAAGTGAACACCAAACAGTTTCTTGAATTTTCATTTCAGTACTACTTTATTCAAATGGCATTGCTGTAGGAAATAAAATAATGGTCAGTAATCATATTGACAATGGGTTATGAGAATAACTCTACGTTTCCAAGACTGCCTTTAAAGTAGAGATATTTTAAATGATACTTGCTATAATCTTGTTATGTATACTTGTATATGAACTAAAAAATTACATCGGTCTCTCTCACCCAAGTGGTTTTTTTCTTTTGACTCATTTGAGAAATAATACAACAGAGTAAGCTGCATTGGGGTTAATATGAAAGAATTTGGCTTAAGTGTTCAGCAACAGTGTGTTTCTAATACTGTACCACAGAATTAGAGTCACCACCCAGTCTCAAGCAGGGCTGAATTCACAGGCCTTCCCAGAGGGCAGTCTGCTTAGAATAACAGCATGCAGGAGCAAACGAGACACATACTTCCAGTGGGCAGGAGCACCCAAACAGGGCTAAATGTTTCTGGTTCCTCTTTCCCAACTCACCAAACAGACTCAATGGGGAAGGGTGGAGAGCAAGAATACAAACCGAAAGATGGTGGAGTTACATAAATTCAGGTCCCCCAACAAGGATGGAAACATCAGGAACTGGGAGGCAATGTTCCCCCACTCCCCAAAGCCAGTTTGTTCTTTGCTGGTCTCTGACTTACACTTTGTTACCATTTTCAAAACCTCCTTCTCCGCACTCTATTTTAATGGATATTATCTATTTCCCCAGCTGGACTCTAAGCTTCATGAGGGCAAGTAATAATGTATCTACATTTTTAATTGTATTCTCAGCATCTAACACAGAGCCTGGCCTGCAGTAGATAATTAAGTATTATTCACTGCCTGAATGAATGAGCAAAATAGGAATAATATCCAGGCGTGACTCAGCAATCTCAAAGGTAGTGCACAGGAGCCACCACTGTTGCCACAGAAAAAACATTCTGCTGCCTTTGTGTGTAAGCTTGTTAAACTTGGCTCTGAATGGATCTAATAATCACTCTCCCCCACATCCCTCCCCACACACACATACTCACATGCACACAGTGGAATAGCTATGATGGAAGAACGGAGTTCCCTATTGAGCATAGCTTGCTCATAACTGGGTAGCCAGGAGGATTTCCAGACTAAGGGACCGCAAGGGACAGGCTAAAGTACAGTGGGCTCTGTCTGAGGTGACAGCACATGGGGGTGTAGAAAATAGGGAGATTAATAAATGAAGAGAAAAAATTTAGCCAGGGAACAGCTTTTTCTGTGTTTGTCCTTTAATGTAAATATATTATTTTGTAATTCATACACTTTGGGAGCATGGGAGAGAGCAGCTATAATTATTTAACATTAGGATGCATTTGTGACATCAAATGAGGCAGGACAACACTGTTTGACAGTAGACTTTGCAGTCACACTGATCTCAGCTCTGAGCTCTTACTATTGCATGATCTTGGTTAAGTTATTCAATCTCTCAAAATCCAGTTTCTCATCTGGAAAAATGTGGAAAACAACGGCTATCTCACAGAGCTGCTATAAAAGTTAAACCAACAAAGTAGATGCAGTGCACTTAAGGAGGTGCCTGAAACACACACACGCACACACTGTGCCTAAAACACAGTGAACAAGTGGTAGACACTGCTATTCTAAATCTTCAAATGCTCTGTATACTGTTAATCACTGAGTAACAGTAAGAGATTATTATCACTACTGTTATTACAGGAAATTTCACTGCTGTTTCACAGAAATGCAACAGCTAAATAGAGGCTGCTTTTTTTTCCCCCATCTATCTATTAGCAGCTGTGCATTAAGGGCTGCCTCATTCCCCAGGGGGATGTGAGCTGTATTATAACAGAGAAGGTTACATCCTCATTAGGTATACGAGGTGTATTGTGGAGCAGAAAGGCACATGTCAAATGTGCTCAACTGTCCTCTACCACGTGTCACCTTGTCACATTTAAGAAATATATATAAAATCATAACAATTTAGGTGTTATGACTTTTTAATTGCTTTTTTAAATTTTTCTTTTAAAACTACACTTTTTATTTGATAGCTCTGAGGTTAGATGTTTAATGTGGGACATTGTCATCTCCATGGACTTCAACATATAACCTGTAATTAAGATTTCAAATGACTCGCGTTCTGAAGTGCATTGCCTCTGGTTTGCATAATGCACAATATATTCATTGTTGTGGCTTCCTTTGCATAAATCAATCTTATTAATATCTTATTCATCTTCTTACTTTCCAGAGTCTAGAATCAAATTAATCCTCCGAAGGAGGAAGTGTCAGGACTCAGGCAGCTAGGGAGAATTGCATAATTCTAGTTGGCTTTTCAATAAAATTTGTACTAAGATGGTCACATGATTTATTAGCAAATTTTAACTCTGCTGCCTCTTTGTTTCTCTAGGAAACAGGAACAAAGATCAGTATTTACATGCAAGGTGCAGAAAACTGGAGTAAAAGGGTTAAAGGAAAAGAGATGGCATGTAAGCTGTGAAAATGAATCACAGTTGATTCCCCTAATGGATATTCTAGAGGCGTCCCAGTTTGAAAAGTGAATGCTTTGTCATTATGGAAATTTGAAGCAATGAACATTTTATTCTGTTAGTATAAGGATGAAGTTCACCATGTTATTCAAAGTGGCAGAACTTCCAGTGAGGAATAAGCTTAATACTGGCTGCTCCCACATCCATGGAAGCACAGAATGGATCTGTAGGACCCAGGTGCAGAAGGACTCTCCCAGCTGATTTTGTTTAGACCCAGCTGGGCCTGTTGTGAAATCATTAAAACATCTGTCAGAAAATAAGGTGAAAATTGCTGAAAGGGGAAGAGGGTGTCCTCTTTACATAGCTTCTTAGAAAACTGATAATGACATCCCCAATTAAATAAGAGCTGAGTCTCTTGGCAGGACACTTTCTTCTTCCCCAAAGAAAGTTAGGTGTACTTCTTCTGATATCCATAACATGGTTGTTTCTTCCCAGCCAAGTCTACTAAAGATGTCAATTTTCTCCCCACCTATAAAGTAATTTGCACTGTGTCAATGTCCCTCAATCTCCTCTACAGAGTTTACCAATAAAACAGTTCTGGATACAAAAACATTTTTATCCAACAAATGCTTATTAAGCCCCAATTGTGCCAGGCTTTATACTGAATACATGGAAGGCAAAGTCAAATTAACTCACTTATGCACACAAATGTTTTGAGTATTAGACTTCCACTTTGGGCCATGATGGAATAAGTGGTATTGGAGTTATTCTTTCACCAAAAACAGCTATAAACCTGGACAAATAATAAGCCAAAAAAAAAATGCTGCAGGTATTGGACAACAGCACTGATTTGATGCTCGAAAGACAGGAAAAACAAAGTGAGCTACACATTCACCACAGTCTTCTTCCTTGGGGGCACTTTCCTGACCACCCAGAAATGTGGAAACCAGAAGAAGAATAATGATCTCAATGATCCGAGGAAACAGAGCAGTTTGAGGCTGCTGAGGCTGCTGGAAAGCACATGTCATGCGTGGTACAGCTAAGAGAAAGCAGTACACTGGGGTTTCCAGATATCTGTGTGATGAATAGCCTTGGGTACTTGCCTGAGAGCTGGACAGAGCTTAATCAACACAAGACTCCAAGGCTGTAGCAGAGAGCAAGTACTGGGTGGCAAGGAGCTGAAGAGAGATATTTCCAGGCTGTTCCAGTAGGAGTTTGAATCCAGCCATGCAGGAGTTGAGCAACAAGCAAGTACAATCAGAAAGTACGAGCAGAAAGACTATGCCTTATTAATAAGTAGCACTCCCAAGAATAACAGTCATGACCTAGGACAAAGGACAAAACCAAGTATCTATGGATCAACAAAGCCTAAAACCAATCTAGTGTCAAGAGGAGTCACTAGTAAGTTGAACTGCTTGCTAGAACAAAATGTAATTCTGACTCCTCACAATTTATCACCCAACATGTCCAGCATATAATAAAAAATTACTAAACATGCAAAAAGAAAAGGGAGGGGAGCAGGGAAATGTGACCCATAATAATTTTAAAAAAGGCAGTTAGTAGCCACAGACCATAAGATTTAGCAGATAAAGAATCTTAAACTCTATTGTAAATTTGTTCAAGAAAATATGGACAATGAATGAATAAACAGATGGAAACTCTCAGCAGAGAAATGGAAACTATAAAAAAGAACTAAAGAAAAATTCTAAACTTAAAAAATACAATTTCTGAAATTAATAATTCACTGAATTAGCTTAAAATCAGATTTTACATGGCAGAAAAGTCAGTGAGGCTGAAAACAAATGAGTGGAAATTATTCAAATTGAGGAACAGAAAGAAAAACCATTGAGAACAATAAACAGAGCTTCAGTAATCTGTGGAATAACATCATTCCCTTGGATGAGTGGAGTCCAGGGAAAGGAAAGAAAGAATGAAGTAGAAAAAAAATATCTTAAGGAGAAAAAATAATTAAGAAGCAATGGAAGAAATGTATCCAAATTTGTTGAAAAAATAAATTCACAGATCCAAGAAGTTCAGATAACCCCCAAGCAGAATAAATACAAAACAACCACACTGAGCCCTCTAAGTTTCAAACTACTAAAAATCAAAGATACAAATAAAATCTTAAAAGTATCTAAAGGAGAAAAAAAAGCATTACATATAGGGAAATAATTACAAGGATAATAACTTCTCATTAGAAAAGATGCCAAGGCCAGAAGAAAATGGAAGGAAGTCTTTAAAGTGATGAGACGTGCATTAGACTGCTACGACTGCCATAACAAAGTGCCATAGACTGGATGACTTAAACAACTGAAATTTATTGTCTCACAGTTCTAGAAGCTAGAAGTTCAAAATCAAGAGTTGGTTGACTCCTTGACAGGGTTGCTTCCTTCTGAGGACTGTGAGGGAAGGTCTATTCCAGGTCTGTGTTTGGGGTTTTTTTTTGTTTCTTTGTTTTTTTGTCTTTTTAGTGCCACACCTGAGGCATATGGAGGTTCCCAGGCTAGGGGGCAAATCAGAGCTATAGCTGCCAGCCTACACTACAGCCATAGCAACACCAGATCCGAGCTGTGTCTGTGACCTACACCACAGGTCATGGCAACTCCAGATCCTTAAACCACTGAGCAAGGCCAGGGATTGAACCCATATCCTCATAGATACTAGTCAGATTTGTTACCACTACACCACCATGGGAACTCCCCAGGTCTGTATTTTTGGCTTGCGGATGACTGCCTTCTTCCTAGGTCGCTTTACTTTGTCTTCCCTCTATGCATGTCTCTGTATCTACATTTCCTCTTTTTCTAGGACACCAGTCATATTGGATTAGGCTTCCCTAATGACTTAATTTAATTTGGTTACCTCTGTAAAGACCCTATCTCCAAATAAGGTCACATTCTGAGGTACTAAGGATTAGGATTTTAACAAAGGAATTTGGGAGGGATAGACACACAAATCAACCCACAGCAAGAAAAAATTTTAAAAACTATAATTATCTATCCAGTGAAAATATGCTTCAAAAATGAGAAGTTTTTTTTTTCACCAAAACTAAGGGAACTTTTCTGCAATCAGACCCTTATTTTAAGAAACACTAAAGGAAGTTCTTTAGATTGAAGAGAAATGCTACATAAAAAGTCAAATCCACAAGAAGAAATGAAGAACTCCAGAAACATTAAGTCCATAGGTAAATATAAAAGTCTATTTTCTTTTTTCCTAATTTCTTTAAAAGAGGATTTTTAAAGAAAAATTATAAAATTGTATTATAATGTCCATAATATGTAGAAGAGAAGTTCCTGTTGTGGCTAAGTGGGTTACGAAACCAACTAGTATCCATGAGGATGCACATTCAATTCCTGGCCTCACTCAGTTGGTTAAGGATCCAGCACTGCCATGAGCTGTGGTGTAGGTCGCAGATGTGGCTGGTATCTGGTGTTGCTGTGGCTGTGACACAGGCTGGCAGCTGCAGCTCCAATTTTACCCCTAGCCTGGAAACTTCATATGCTGCAAGTGCAGATCTAAAAAGCAAAAAATAAAAAATAAAATAAATATACATATAATACAGAAGAAAAATGCATTACAAGAGCACAAAAGAATTACACTGTTACAAATTTCTTAAGTGGTAAAGTAGAACAATGTTGATTCTAAGTAGGATGTGATAAATTAAGGATGCAAAACTTAATCCCTGAAGCAACCACTAAAAGAACACAACAGAGGTAGAGCTTAAAGGGAGGAAAAATGGAATTGTAAAAAATAATTAAACCAGAAGAAGGCAATAAAGGCTGGGGGGAGTGGGAAGGAACAAAGCATTAACAACAGGATAAATGTTAACACTTACAGAAGGTAGAATGCTTAAACCTAACTGTAGCAGACTGGACTTTCCATATATTGCCACTGTAATATCTCCCATCTTCTGCATGGGTCTGTATTCATTTTCCAAGCATATCATAGAGGATACCACTGACCAGGTGGCTTGTACAACAGAAACTTCCTTCATCACAGAAGCTAGAAGTCCAAGATCACAATGTCAGCAGGGTTTCCTTTTGAGGCCTCTTTCCTTGGCTTGTAGAGGTGTCTTCTCCCAGTGTCATCTCATGGTCCTTTTTCTCTGTGCATGTCCCTGTCCTAACCTCTTCATAAAAGGATGCTAGTTATATTGCACTGGCATGCACCCACAAAAATCTCATTTTAGGTTAATCACCTCTTTAAAGGTCCTATCGCCACATACAGTCACATTCTGAGTTACTGGGGGTTAGGACTTTAACATATGAATTTGAGTCGACACAATTTGGTCCACTAACAGGGCCTTTGCTACTAATGTCAAGAGGCAGAGTTTCTTTTCCTTCCCTTTGTGTCTGGGTAGGTGCTATCAAGGTGTGACCGATGGATTATAATAACAGAAGCATTATAACCATCAGTTCCAGACACTGCCCTGATCTGACCAGACTCTGTGCTTACAATAGAACACTACTAAGCAAAAAGGGATTGAATCACTGAGAGACTCAACCTGGATGAAACTCAAAACTACTATGTTGAAAGAAGCCAGACACAAAGGAATACATACTTTATGATTTCACTTAGATGAAGTCCAAGAACAGGCTAAAGTAATTTAATGTGATAGAAATTAGAGCAGTGATTCCCTCTGTTTGGGAGAGAATGGTGTGACTAGAAGGAGCCAGTGAGGGAAACTGGCCATTGGTAATGGAAATATCTGTTACTTGGTTGGGTTGCATGAGTGAAGATATCCGTTAAGACTTGTCAGTCTATACACTTAAGATCTGTACATTTCACTGTTTTAGTTTCCTATTACTGCTGCAGCAAATTACTACAAGCATAATATTTGTAATTCTGGACATCAGATGTCCAAAATAGGTCTCAGTGGTTAAATCCCAATGTGTCAGCAGGGCTGGTTCCTTCTGGAGATTCTAAGGAAAAATCCACTGTCTTGCCTTCTCAAGTTTCTAGAAGCCACCCACATTCCTTGCTCTGTGCTTCCTTTCCATTTTCAAATAGCCAATCAAGCCTTTCTCATACTGCATTGCTCTGACACTGCCTCCGTCTTCCACAATTGAAGGACCATTATGACAACTTTGGGAGCATCCAGATAATCTGGAATAATTTCCTTACCCTAGGTCAGTTTATCAGCAAACTTAATTCCATCTACAACTTTAATTCCCCTTGTCAAGCTAACAGTCATAGGTTCCAGATTAGGACATGGACACTTTCAGAGAGGTGTTACACTTTCAGAGAGGTGTTACTCTGCCTACCATATTTTATATAAATTTCACTTCAATAAAAACTGTTTTGTAAAAGCTACTGAGTGCCTATTATATGCTAGTCACTCTTCTAGGTACTTAGATATGCACCTAGTTACATATTTATTTTTGTCTCTCTCACCTACTAAAATAAAACCTTCTTGAGGTCAGGAAGGTTTTTTTGACTTATTGTGATTAGAATAGTATCTAACACATAGTAAGAGCTCAATAAAAATTTGCATGAGTGAATATGAACTCAAACAATGAGATTCACTTATTTTTGCTGATTTTACTAATATTGATTGATTTGTTGGCAGAATATTATGTAGACAAAGTCACAGAAATAAGAGTTTGAGAACCTATTTAAAAAAATTTTTTTAAACATTAAATCTGTTTTAGAATGCCATCATCACCTTACAGGACTTCCTAGTTCTACAAATAGGAAGCAAGGACAGAGCTGTTCATTGAAGGAGTCAGTCTCCATTTTAGAAAACAGAATTTTCTCAGAAAGTAATTTGGCTCTGGATAAATACTTAAGGATTTTTTTAATATATTTTGGTTATTTATGATGCTATTCCTTATGCAGCTGAAATACATTATTTCAAAATAAAACATATGTGTTAGAAATGTCACCAAAGAGAATATATTGCCTTTTTTATTAAGTATTTGTCTAAGGGTTTGTAAAAATCAATACTAGAAAATATTGTTTTGCACCATCATTTCTAACATTTTTAAGCAAATGAAGAATCAGTCTTCTTCATAATTTCACATCTTGGAGCATGAATACATAAAGTCTTTGAAAAAAAAAAAAGACGTTGCATTTGACCATGCACGGAGGAGAATAGAAGTGTTTCTGTTTCTCTACCAAGTTATTAGTGTTCCCTTAGGAAATACACACAGCAACAATATGTAAATTCACCAACAGCCTCTGACCTTCCCCCTTACTCTGGTCTGTGTTTCAAATATCACCCTAAAACTGTTTTTATAACTCTATCCATGAGAGAACAAAGAATTTATTTCATTAGAGATGGAACAATTTTGATTACATCAGTTATAGAGTGATCCTAATAGAATTAACACACATATACTGCAGTGATCTCTTCCAAAGATCTACTGATCAAAGATATTTAATTTTTTAAACTGAAGTATTATTGCAGGATATTATAGTTTTTTCAGGTGTAGAGCAGAGTGATTCAGTATTTTTGCAGATTATATTCCATTATAAGTTATTGCAATAGCAATAATTTTCTGTGCTATGTAAAATATGCTTGTTTTATATGTTTTATACATAATAGTTTGTATCTCTTAATCCTATACCCCTAATTTGTCCCTCTACCGTTCTTGCTCCCCTTTGGTAACAAGTTTTTCTTCAAAATCTATGAGTCTAGGGAGTTCCCA
>PVHT020000077.1:35429510-35468494 GCA_004024745.2 Catagonus wagneri
GGTTAACGAATCCGACTAGGAACCATGAGGTTGCGGGTTCGATCCCTGCCCTTGCTCAGTGGGTTAACGATCCGGCGTTGCTGTGAGCTGTGGTGTAGGTTGCAGACGCGGCTCGGATCCTGCGTTGCTGTGGCTGCGGCGCAGGCCAGTGGCTACAGCTCCGATTAGACCCCTAGCCTGGGAACCTCCACATGCCGCGTGTGCGGCCATAAACCCGCGGCCATAAAATGACAAAAGGCAAAAAAAAAAAAAAAAAATCTTAAAAAAAAAAATCTATTGAGTCTAGGGAGTTCGCTTCATGGCTCAGTGGTTAACAAACCCGACTAGGATCCAAGAGGATGCTCGTTCGATCCCTGGCCTTGCTCAGTGGGTTAAGGATCTGGTGTTGCCCTGAGCTGTGCTGTAGATCACAGACATGGCTCAGATCCCATGTTGCTGTGGCACAGGCCAGCATCTGCAGCCCCAAATCAACTCCTAGCCTGGGAACTTCCATATGCCATCCATATGAGTCTATTTGTTTTATAAATAAGTTCATCTGTATCATTTTTTTAAGATTCTACATATAAGTGATGTCATACAGTATTTGTCTTTCTCTGACTTATTTCACTAAGCATAATATTATCCAAGTCTATCCATACTTCTGCAAAGGCATAATTTCAATCTTTTTTATGGCTGAGTAGTATTCCATTGTGTGTGTGTGTGTGTGTGTGTGTGTGTGTGTGTGTGTCTGTGTGTGTGCTTATACCACATCTTCTTTATTCATTCATCTGTTGTTGGGCACCTGAGTTGTTTCTATGTCTTGTGTATTTACAATTGTAAATAGCGCTACTATAAACACTGGTGTGCATATATCTCTTCACAAAGTCGTGTTTTTGTTTTTTCCAGATATACACCCAAGAGTGTGGATCATATGGTAGTACTATTTTCGGGGGATTTTTTTGTTTTGAGGAAACTCCACTGTTTTCCCTAGCCAATGTACCAGTTTACATTTCCACTAACAGTACACAAAGATTGTCTTTTCTCCACATCCTCTCCAGCATTTGTTATTTGTAGACTTTTTGATGATAGCCATTCTGATCTGTGTGAGGTATCTCAGTGGTGTTTTGGTTGCATTTCTCTAATGACTAGCAATGATGAGCAAAAGATATTTTATTTTTAAATTATGTTCTATATTAAAATTTATGACATGATATTTCCCAATATTGAGATCATCATAATGAGATTTTCTTTATATATATTTCTTTCATGGAAAAATGTGGGTGTATTCCTAAAGCTTTCTGTGGAAAGAAACAAACAAGGGCTTTGATATGATGGGAATCTGCAATGGACTAAATGTTTTTATTCCCCCAAAAGTCATATGTTGACGCCCTAGATCCTCACATCACATCCTCAATGTGATGGTATCTAGAGGTGGAACTCTGGGGACAGAATTAGGTTTAGATGAGATCATAAAGGTGGAGTCACCACTATGGGATCGGTGCCTTCATAAGAAGAAGAAACTAGAGCCTTTTCTCTCTGCGTCGTGTGAGGATACAGCAGGAAACTAGGAAGAAGTGTTCACCAGACACTGGATCTGCCATCACCTTGATCTGGATCTTGCCTCCAGAACTGTGAGAAATAGATGTCTGTTGTTTGAGTCATCTTGTCTATGGTATTCAGCTGCAGCAGCCCAAGATGACTAAGAAAGGATCTTCGAGCCTTGAAGAAATGAGGACAGCCAATGGAATTTGGTAAAGTCAAGAATTCTAAAGGAAAGATACTGGTACATTGTGGGGGGGACTAATAATGGACTGTATCCAAGAAAAAAATCAGAAATTATGCAGAGACCAAAAGAAGGAATTCAAGGACAACCTTGCAAAGGAATGAAAATGCATTTTTAAAATGTCAAAATAAGATAAGCAGCTTCAAATTCTGAGGAAATATTTCATAATCAAAGAGCAAAAGGTGCAAATTTAAAAGCAATATGTCTTTGGTTGTTTAGAGCATTTAGCACAGTGTCTTGAACATGAGGAACACTTGATTTTTAAAAACGTGTCCCTTTGATATTCTTTTTGATCTTTACTTTGGAAAAAGTTAGGAAAATTTCTGCTTTCAATTGCTTTTTGAAGCAGACAGATCAAAAATATTATATCAAATAATAGCAACAATAATAATAAACAGCAGTATTCTATATCTAATCAGAAGATATTAGGAAATAAAGTAGAGATTTAAAAAAAAAAAATCTGTGCTAAACTTTTAAAGACGCTTCAGCATTTAATCATAGACTCCTTGGTAAAGAGTAAAACTAATATACCATAAGGCCTGACTCATGGCTGGAGGTCTGATGGACTGCCCGTAAAATTCACCCACATGAAAGACTCCGGAGGAAACTTTGGGTTTTGAAGTTGGTCATTCTCATTTCTATACTGACGAACAGGGCCTCTGGACACATAAGCAAACGTCCAGTGTGGGAAAATGGAACCTCTTTTTGTGAGGCAAAATCGTGTTTGGCTGATCTCATGCGTCAGGGCACTTTAAGATATTCTTTTCAAACACTGCTCAAATAAAAATGTACTAAGGTCTTAACTGTGCTCGTTACTGAACTCAGTTCCACACATTCAGTGATTTTAATAGACGAAGCCCTTAACCTAGCATTAGTAATTCCCTAAGGCATCTTACACTAATTTGTCACCAACCTGTGCCTTGAAATTTTATCCTATTTGTTCCTTCCCTGACTTTCTGAATTTCTACTTCAAACTTCACATTCCAAATACTTGATCCCTGAGTCAACAGTACAAACATAGTATCTGAAATAAGTCTAAGAAAAACATATTGTCATCATTCCAAAGAGATTCAAAACAGCCACCCTTTTAGAATCACAAGCCTGGAAATAAGACTTATGGAATGTCTTAATGAACAACAGAAAAAAAGATTAAAAAATAAATTTCAAATAAGTTGTTTGCTATGGGCACAGCAATATTTAAACTAAAGAGTGTCTCTCTGACTTGCAGGCCAAGAAGATGAAAAATTAAACAGACCTCCACAGTTTATCACTGGAAGTATATGAGTCATTGATAATTAAACAGTCAATCGATTGTCCCCATTCTTTCTGCATATCACTGAGGTCAGTTTTCAGTGCCTGACAACCTTCTGTTGTGATCATCTCGAACCATCCCTGTGGTTCAGGACTCACAGTATTCAAGAATGACTGCTTTGCATAAAGAAATATCTCAACATCATGTTTGAGGTTCTTCACATACATTGTTCACTAATTTGACTTCACATTATTTGCATGGTTTTAAGTTTGTCGACGGAAAAAAAATTATAATACAGTTGAGGACTGCTTCACCAGTTTGAAAGGTTAATTAAAGATACAGAATGAAGTTGTTACCTTCAGAGCAGGGCCTCCCAATGTTGACAGAGACTATTAGAGAACTAAGAACTGTACTATTCCTCCCCACTACCTGCCTGCCCGACTGCGTGTTAAATGAAAACAAGTCAGAATGAATCGTGCCACACATACAAACATTTATTAACCAGCAGGTACAGACACAATCGTACAACCTGTTCTCTTAAGCTTAATAAACTCTTTCCTCAAAGTACCCCTGTAATGAACTGAATGTTTGTGTCCCCCGACAAAAAAGTTCATAGTTGAAGTCCTTACCCCCATTGTGTCGGTATTTTGAGGTGACATTTGGGTGGTAATTAAATGTAAATGATCCACGGTTCGATCCTCATGATACGATTAGTGACTCATAAGAAGAAAGAGACACTAGAGCTCTCCTTCTCTCTTTTCACATCATATGAGGATACAGCAAGAAGGCAGCCATCATCAAGTCAAGAAGAGGGCTCTCCGCAGAACCCAACCATGCTGACACTCTGACTTTGGATTTCCCAGCCCCTAGAACTGTAATAAGTAAATGTCTGTTGATTGAGTTACCCAGTCATGGTATTTTTGTTATAGAAGCCCAAGCTAAGACGACTCAACTCCAAAAAGTAGGAGTTCCAAAAAGCAGTATCCTCGTATGATGTAAAAAGAGAGAAAGAGAGCTCTAGTGTCTCTTTCTTCTATGAATCACTCAGCGGAAACAAGTCTGGCTAGCATCCATAAGAACGCAGGTTTGATCCCTGGCCTCACTTAGTAGGTTATGGAGCTGGCATTGCCATGACCTGTGATGTAGCCACAGACACAGCTAGGACCTGATGTTGCTGTGGCTGTGGTGTATGCTGGTAGCTACAGCTCTGATTCGACCCCTAGCCTGAGAACCTCCATATCTGCAGGTGCGGCCCTTAAAAAAAAAAAAAGCAGCCGGTAGGAAACTACAAAACAGATCTAACAGCATTTTGAAGATGGGATCAATATGCCATTTAGTCCTCCATTACAAGAGGCACAAATGACTAAAAGGAGTTCTAGAGCTAAGGTGTCAACCATTTTATGCTGCTGTCATTGCAGGCTGTTTGCTAAGTCCTTTATTTTTTTTGTTAGTTTTTTTTTTTTGTAAAAATATAAAGATGCTTGTACAATCTTTCTAACCAACCATACACCTTAAACGCCACTCATTTCTTCAGTGAATAGTTATTTGCAACATCTCTTTGGCTAAATAACAAAGCACACTGGTGCAGATTTAGATAATTTCTAACTGGCTACCTCTGGGGTACAGACTACCAATTATATATATACATATATATCACAGAGGCCAAACTTTCATTTTTTTATAAGGCTACCATTATACTGAAGGTATGAAATCATACATTTCTGTATATTTTCAATGTTTTCATTTAATAAATAAGTCCTTTGATTTAAAATACATACAAGAGAACATTAATTCATAGCTTACTATAAGCAATGTGGTCTAGGAATAGGACACAAGTGGAAGTTGGTAATAAATGCCTAATATCCATGAGGATGTGGGTTCAATCTCTGGCCTTGTTCAGTGGGTTAAAGATCCTGTGTTGCTGTGGTATAGGTCGCAGAGGTGGCTCGGATCCCACATTGCTACAGCTCCGATTCGACCCCTAGCCTGGGAACCTTCATATGCCGTGGGTGCAGCGCTAAAAAGACAAAAGACACACACACACACACACACACACACACACACAAACCAATGGTTTCAATGCTGTGACTGTATCTCTGTAAGAGTCGGACAGCCTGAATTGGAAATGTGATCAAAATCTGAAACAGAAGCCCTTCATATGAATAAAGTTAGGCTTGAGCCAAACAACATGACTTGTTCCATTTCTCCAACCCTCACTCAGACCCTAATGGCTTTGAAGTTTTCCCCAAGGACTTAAGAGTCAAGATCACCGTGCTTTCAACCACACCACCCTGCCTCTCACGTGAGACCACTATCGGCACTACTCTAGGCTTAACTCTCAGGCACACATGTAGTCTCGCCTAGGATGACACTTCTGATGTTTACAAATGTAGTCTTCTTTTTACCATTATGTAGCCCTTTTTTTTTTTAACAGCTCTTTTTACCATTTATTAACCAGATAAATGTTACCTTCACTACATTCAGGGCCAATCTGAAGATATCAGGTAATAATTAAAAATTCACCCAAACTAGATGAGTATTCTTCACTTAATTCACAAGTGGAATGAGGTGAACGTATTTTGATCACTGACCCTTTTTAATCTCTCTAGTCGGTTGTTAATGAGTTGCCAATAACTAATCCCAAGTAAAGAACACTTTTTAGGAGTTGCTATAACTAAGATTAAAGTGAACCATTATTAAAGTGTTAAGGAATAAATCTCTCTTTTATACTTACCTCCACACATATGCCATCACTCAGAGTTGCTGCTGTTTTGGTGTCTGTTAGTAGTTAAAATGCTAGATAATCCTCTAAAAATGCCAAGTAAATTCTCAGCAATGACATGGGACTCTGCCTAAAACAATAGCGGACATCAAATTGTATGGCAACCGTGGTATTTACGTGGTATCTATTGCCGTGAGTGTTCACTGCACTGTACTTACTCATAGGAGACAGGAAATGACCAAGTAGAATGAAGGAAAGAGGAGATGAAACAGAAATAACACAAGTGAATTTCCAGTTATCTTCCAAAGTAAAGAGAATCTTCCTTATTCCTTAGACCTGCTTCTACCCTGTTGCCATTGATAGTTATTATGAAGCTCTTGGTTTGGTCTCACTGGCCTTTGTGAAGAGTTTATCAGACAATAATGGAAAAGCAGTGTATTCCTATTCCCTGGGGCGATGGGTTTCTTCTGCTATCTCTGGCCTCTTGTAGATGTGTGATCTAATTTAGAAGTTTAACTGAACTGACATAAATCTTGCCCTGCCCTAAAGACTAAATTCCTCCAGTCTCTTCCTAGCAAAGTGTTCAACTGTCAGGCTAGCAACATTCCTATCTGACTTCACTCTCCCTTAAGAGGTGCATTAGAATCCTCAGCTACTGACTCACCAATTAGTTCCATTTCTGGTTGAGACGTGTCCAGAGAGCTTATAGAGATCCATTACCAAAACCAGGCTAAATGTATTATATTTTATGCCAGGTAGGCCTGCTACTTAGTTGAGCTACATGATGCTATGTTAAACTGCCTAAGATCAATGACTGCTTCTTCTGAAATCAGTAGATTGCTTGGAGTCTTTCTCTTACCTGGACTATGTATGACGGGTAAGAACTTTGCTTATGGATTTTAATATTCAATGTGTGTAAGAGGTTTGGAGTTTTAGAAAACACTCTCCCTTGAATTCACATTAAAGGAAACGCATACTCTCATGTTTTCCCTTTGTGTGTAGGAGTCAGTTGCATTTTATCAAATTAACACCACAGAGGAATTGAATGCTCTGTCACTGCTATATAGCAAACACTCCGCTGCCACAAACAGAACTGTGGACAAGTTGCTCCTTCCAATAAGCGCCCGGCAAATGTGAAGGAAACTGCCAAATTAACCGTGTAGGGTGGCCCAGTCATTCCAGATGACAGTTGGTAGAAGCACTCTTAAACCCGTTCACACGTAAACCTATCCAGGCAAAACCTCCTTTGGAGGTTTCCAGTGAAGTGGCAGCAATCTTGGGAAAACAGAACTAAAGTCACTCAGTCTGGGTCTTTGATTCAAAGGCTAATGTGGGGAACTAAATGAACAAGTCATTAACTTCATTTATATTTTTTATATCAAATTTGCCACAGAGATAAAGATATATAGGAAACCCAAACTACACACCTCCAATTAATTTATGTGTGTATCTGTGTGCTTCGTGTTGGCATGGTAATATCTGTTCTGTATTCATTATAATTTAGTCATATAGCATTGTAGTGATAGCTCAGTCATTTTCCTAGGACTGAAAAATCGTACTTCAGATTGTTTATATGACAAGAGAAGTAAATACAAAACAGTCAAGCAAACTGGGAATACAAAACGAAGAGAAATACATCTTTGACCTTCTCATTCATATGCGGCTATTATTTAACTTGACAGTATGTGGTGCAAACGGATTGTTGATTTTAAATGCTAAGTGTGTAGATCATAGTTAAGAACAAGTGACATGACTCATTGATATAGAATTAAATGTCAAATTCTCTTTAAATTTACTGCTTTAAATTCTGCTTTGAATATTTGGAAACCAAATTTCAGACATCTCATTTCCAAGAGAGGAGAAAAAAATCTGTTTCCCCTCCCTCCTCCTCTATAAATATATAGATTGAAGTCATGGGTAAGGAACTGAAGATTTCGTATTAGCTGACACTGGAATTCACAGGTTATGAGAATCAACAGGAGTTCCTGTCATGGCTCAGCAGTAAGAACCCGACTAGCATCCATGAGGAGGCTGGTTCAATTCCTGGTTCCATTCAGTGGGTTAAGGATCTGGCGTTGGTGTGAGCTGTGGTGTAGGTCACAGACATAGCTTGGATCTGGCATGGCTGTGGCTGTGGCGTAGGCTGGCAGCTGAAGCTCTGATTAGAGCTCTAGCCTGGGAATTTCCATATGCTGAAGGTGTGACCCTAAAAAGCAAAAAACAAACAAACAAACCAAAAACGAGAGAGGGAGAGAGAGAGAGAGAATCAACAAAACAGACCACACGGAAATCAGAAACCTTATTCAAGTGATGCTAAACATTCACTGTGGAGCACGATGTCCTGAACACAATGGCATGTGCCAGTTCTACTAGCTATCCTCAGGGACAGCGCTGATGCACAGAAGAAATCTTCAAAACCGAACCCTGGTGCAGATGTGGCGTAAAATTAAAAACACTGTTTTATTTTAAAATAAAGTGCTATTTATTTTAAAAAAAAAACACAGCATCTTCTGTGCTTGGTAGGGAGTTATACCAGTGTCTACACACCCAGCTGTGTACATGTACATCATACGTTTTCCTAGAGAGAAAAGAGATCTGCAGAACTATCCACAGAATGATAATGAGATTGCCTCTTCTGGACCACAAGGCACAGACCAATCTTTCCTAGCTTAACGGGGGAGGGAATTCACTTTCATTTTGGGACACTAGAATGGTCATCCTTGGGACCCTCACACATGCCTATGTAGAAGGTGACCTGAGCACTTGACTCACAATAGCCAATACTCACAAAGCCTTTATCATGCTATCTAGAACTATTCTTTTTCTTGTCTTTTTAGGGTCGCACCGCGGCAAACGGAGATTCCCAAGCTAGCGGTCCAGTCGGAGCTGAAGCCACCAGCCTACGCCACAGCCACAGCAATGCCAGATCTGAGCCACATCTGCGACTTACACCACAGCTCACGGCTACGCTGGATCCCTAACCCACCGAGTAAGGCCTAGTCGGGTTTGTTAACTGCTGAGCCACAGTGGGAACTCCCTGTCTGGCACTGTTCTATGCGTTTGTTATGTTAACCAATTTAATTCTCATAACTTTATGAGGTAGATTCTACTGTTATTCCCATTTTGGATCAAGGAAACAGAAGCAGAGGGCATTTAAGTCACCTGCCTAAGGTCAAACAGCAGAGTGCGGGAAGCAAACTCGGTGATCTGACTCCACAGCCTCTACTCTTAACGACTACAACTGTTCTCGTGGATTCACACAGAGACTTGATTTCTTTCCCAATCCTGGCTCTGCAAATCTGCTGTCAGCTCCCTTCTATGCGTAACCTGTGCCCCAACCTCTCCTTGAATGACATCCTAAGCAGATCTCACAGCCTTTCTTCTAGAGAATAAAAAGGCTTTCAGTAACTTCAAGGCATAAGAACAGTCACCATTAAGTAAATAATAGATGAGGTACAATGTAGTACTAGCTTCTAATGCTCTAAAAAACCATCTCCTAGCACTTAGCACCTCCCAGCCAGTGGCTGTACAGGCATTGCACTGGGTGGGAGAGGGGCCTTGGTGGGTGGCTCATACCTTCCAGCTAGCTGCGGTAATCTGGAAGAGAAAAAAGTAGATATGGGAAGGCCAGAGGGGGCCCTTCCCTCCCACAAGGAGCTAGTACTTGCTCTCCCTGGTCTTGCTGATGTTTAAAAGCCAACTCAGTCTCAGGGGCAACTGAGCTCTGGGGGAAACCCCATCACCGGGATGGCACCTGCTGTCCCTGCGGGGGATGTGCCTTCTGACTAGCTTCTTAAAATCCCTTTGGCTCTGACTCTCAGTAATCCACCTGCACAATATTTCTGTTTCAGAAATGCCTGGGAGCATCCAGGCAGCCCTCTCATGCCAAGTCCTGTTTGAGGACCCCAGGTGGGCTCTCTCTCAAGCCCACCATGAAAAAACGTACCCCTTTGTCCCATCACTGGTGGGATTGTTCTTTCCTAAACCACAGCCTTCTGCTCTGTGGCCCCAGGCAGGTTTCCAGCCTCCCTTTGGCAGGAGATGAGACCCAGCCCTCAGGGAGGTCCCTTGAAACCACTGTCACTTTCCTCCCTTCATTATACTTGCATAATAACCACTCTCTCAAGACAGCTCTGTAATTTCTGACTTGAGAATCTAGGTGAGAGCAGGTTACCTGTAGTCAGCCTCTTCATTTGTGAGTCTTGCTCAGAGGTCTGATACCACAGTTCAGAATGTGGGAGTAATTTACTCTAACAATTTTTGAGCCTCAGCTGAAAATGAGACCAAAAAAAGTATCCTCTTAGGCTTATAGGAGAGAGGCAGCTGGTCCTCACAGGTAAAGTACTGGAAAAAAACTCAGCGGGGGACTAAGTTCTAGTCCTGATCCTGCCAAGAATAATTCTGTAGCCTTTGGGAGTTACTTTGTCTGGTCGAGTCTCAGTTTCTACATATATCTCCATCAAAGCTTCCCGGAGGGCTATCAAAAGAACATTAGCGCTGTAGACTACTAATGGTTGTTTCATGGGGACAAAGGATCCCCAAATCAAATAAATTTGGATAATGGTCATTAAGCTAAAGTTAAATTATGTTCTTTACAATAGCATTTCTCATTAACATGCATTACAAAGCTCCAAGGAGAATCTGGAGCTACAGTGTGCTGTAGTTCTCAAATGTTTGCACCATGGGACCTTTATTGCAAAGAGTGCTTTTTAACATCCTCCTCAGAAGACAACTTTAGAAACCGCAGACTCAGTGAACTCAAGGGACCCACATGGCCAGTTTTCAGAATCACTAGAATCCACAATTTTACAGCCTTACCAGGTGCTGTTCTCTCTCCCCACCTGGGCTACCACTCTCGAATGTGGAAAAGTTAGAGCTGGGCTTGGAATATGTGGTTGATTGGCAAGGAAAGAGCTTTGCTTTGTATAGCAGGTTGCTCTGTCAAAAGCAATACCGAGACAGAGTTTGGCACACAGAGAATTATTACGGATTGACATCTGTGGAAGGAAGACAAAAGGAGCAGTATCAGATGGATGGACTGTCTGTGATGCAGGTGTGATGAAGCCTCAGTCAACCCCAGGAGCAAATACTGCCCAACAGAGTTGACCCACATCAGGCCAAAACTGTCCGGGCCCTTATTCCCCATCTTAACCAGTGGAGCCTTCAAGTGAGGCTGCTCCCGGCAGTGGAGGCAAACCCTGAAGGAGCAGCTGGAGGCTCCCTGCAGACAGCTGGGCAGTGAGCCTCCAGTGCAGGTTATCTGAGAGGTGCAGCTCCACGTTCAGCACACCCCTGCTTATTTAAGGTGAACACACTTGTGTACAGTCTGTTTCCATTATACTAGAGAAAAGAATATGAAAGGTGGAAGGCAAGAACCCATTTCTCCCTTTATCCTGGAAGGCGCTGAATGTATTCAATTGCTTCCAAGGGGACTGATAAACTTGGTGAGCTATGGGGTCTCTGTAGAGTAAGGTATCCCTTTCCAGAAACGATGGAGGACAAAGAGAACGCACCCAAACTACCTTAAAGCACTAAGCCATTTCCTGTCGCAGTGAACTGCTGGCACCATCACAACTGGCACATCTCCGTCCATATTCCTCCTCCTCTTCCCTCCGGTACAAGAAACTCCCAAATCTCTTACACTATTTGAATGGAAGTGAGTGAGGAATATATCACTAATAAGGGAAGCCAACGGCAAAATACAGAATACCCCGTGTTATCAGAATAATTGTATCCTATTTCAATGCTGTGTTTATAGAAACTGGCTTAATGATAGAACTAAATTATTTATCGCCTATACTTAACTGAAGACAGATTGACACAGGTGCCCGAGTAAAAGATCTAGGTAATTCTCAGAGTGACTTAGGAAAGAGCTGGTTTTTTAAACATATCCAGAAAAAAACAAACAAACAAAAAAAAATCATGCCAGGGCCACATCAAACCAGCCAGAGCTCTGACTTAATATCAAGGCCAGCTCCAAACCTGAGAGCCATATGGGGATCAAGGAGGGTATTAAGAAAATAACGTCAAGTACCCACTTCCCTGGCTCTAGAAGAGACATCAACTTTGCTTTTCCATATGTTCAGTTGAGGCACCCAAGCTGTGAGTTCAGAAACAAGTAGTGGCAACTCTTCATTCTGAACTATTTATAGAAAACCAAAGGGGTAGCTGATGCTGAGTGAGCAGGTGGATTTTAGCAAAATATTTCCCTGGCTGCTTTAACTTATGCAAAATCCAAACTGAAGAAAGCAACATAATGCTAATTAAAGCTGTAGCTCAGAGTCTGCCAAAACTGCTGCCTTTGATGAATGAGCCTTTCAAAGCCTCCCAAGCTCACAGAAGACCTACCAGCCAGCATACACCTCATTGAAAGACTCTCTAATCAAAGAGCCTTATTAAGTCACTAAGGGATAAATCCTAAATTATTTTAAAAGAATAACTACAACAATTACTATTTAACATTTATTTGTTAAGACCCGAAATATTCTAAACACTTATATAAAACCTTCAAGAGATGTAGAAACACTCCAGACTTTCTCTCTGAGTCACTGTTAAAGAAAGTCCTAGTAAACTCTGCTCCCATCTGGTGATTCTGTGAAATGAACAGCTGGTCTCTACGAAGCCAATTGATTCAATTTTTGAAGATCGGATGATCAAGGAATATAGATAAGTTGAATTACTAAGGAGTTTCCTATCAATAGGGGGAAAGGACAATATGGGGTTATTTATTCTGAAGCTAAGTGTGCTCTGTCCACATTTAGTCCACAGGCCAAGTGTGGGGGACAGCATGAGTGTGGGGGACAAGCATGCCCTTCCCAGTCCCTCTGCAGATGGAAGGGGGCCACATGACTAGTTCTAGCCAATGAAATGTGAGCAGAAACCACCTGTGTCATTTCCGGGCTGAGGTCATAGAAAGCCCATTAGTGCTTCTCCTGTCTTGCTTGTCTGCTTCTGCAGCAATAGAGAAGGTTGTGTGAATACGACAGATGATGAAACCATGAGATGACTGAATTCCCATCAGACTGGATCCTTTATTCCCCTGATTCTGGATGGCCCTCTTCTTACCTTCATGTAACATTATCTTGAAGTTGGTAAGGTCCACCACACATTTTTTCATACTTTTGCCACATTTATATTTATCCATAAATGCACCATATTGTTCTGCGTGTATTTAAACCTTAAAGAAATGGTATCTCACTATACATATATATATGTATATATATATATATATATATAGTGGCTTAGTAATGCCAGTTTGTGTGTTGCTTTTCAGTTAACATTAAGTGTATGTAATTCGTACAAGACTGAATGAACACACCCAATTCACTTATCTATTTCCTCCTACTCATTTGGGTAGTTTTACTTTTTGCTCTAATAAACAATACTGCAGTATATGGTATCATATAGGCCCCCGAGCACATGCACAAGAGTTTCTCAAGAATTTGCGTTTCAAAATGGAATCATCAGATTGAAGTGTATGGATGGCTTTAGTTTTAATAGATATTAAATAAAACATCTAACAGGTGTACGGTATTAACTCTGTGAGAAGGAACTATTTAAAGTTTTTCATTTAATCCTCACAAAAACTCAGGTAGGTGCCTTAGACTAGGCGTTGATTTGATATAAGTACCCTCTCTTTACATTTGGCTATTATTGTCATTTGTGGTTCGCAGATGAAGAAGCTGAGGCATGAGTATTTGAAGTAACTGACAATAACACACAGCCAAGCAAGGGAGGAGGGCTTCCTCCGAGTCCAAGCTCTTAAACAGTAAGCTGCAAAGGCAAGGAAGAAAAGTTCTTATTTCTCCAAAGACTTGCAGAAATTGCTATCATCAGGCATTTCCATTTTTGCCAACCTTATGTGTATGTCAGTTCATTATTCCTTTTATTTTCAATCCCCTAACTAGAAATTGAGTGGTTTTTCATGTTCATTGGCCATTCGGGTATTCTGCTGTGATTGACTCTTTGTACATTTCCTTTGCCCATTTTTATATTGGGTTGTTTTTCTTATTGATTCATAGGTATTTTCTACATATCCTAGAACTAATTCTTTGCCAACTATATTTATTTCAAAGGTCTTTCCCAGTCTAGGTTGTAATTGAGCCCTTTAAATATTTTTATAATGAGGAGTTCCTGTTGTGGCTCAGCGGTTAACAAACCTGACTAGCATCCATGAGGACGTAGGTTTGATCCGCTCCGGGCTAAGGATCCGGCATTGCTGTGAGCTGTGGTGTAGGTCACAGATGCAGCTTGGATCCCATGTTGCTGTGGCTCCCGTGTTGCTGTGGCTGTGGTATAAGCCAGGGGCTACGGCTCTGATTGGACTCCTAGCCTGGGAAACTCCATATGCTGCAGGTACAGCCCTAAAAAGACAAAACAAAAAAAAAAAAAACCTTTTATAACGAAAAAGCTTTTCAATGCTAATACAGTTTATCAACCATTTTGTTTTTGCTTTTCGTGTCTTTATAGTTAAGAAATCCTTCCTCAAAGATTAGAAAGATATTCATCTATATTCACTTCTAGTAGTTTTAAAATTCTGTCCTTCATATTTAATTATCTAATCTTCCTGGAATTTATCTCTGAATTTATCCAATGCTATTATATTGTACTGACATTATTTAATAAGGTCCATCATTTCTCTACTGATTATAGTTGTAACTCTCATGTATCGAGTGCTCATATGAGTGTGGGCTTTTGCAGAACTCTCTTTTGTGCCAATCTGTTCATTATTTGTTTTGTTTATCTCTGGGAAAAAAAGCACCACCTCGTGTTACTCTAGCTTTATAATCTGTCTTCATATCTGGAGAACAAGCCTCTCCTCTTCGCCATCTTCAAAACTGTTTTAGCTTCTCTTGGCCCTTTATATGAAAGGCCTCTTGGCCTTTTTGATATAATTTCGGATCAATTTGTCAAGTTCCATGAGAAACTGAATGTTACTGAGTTTGTAAGTTTTTTTTTCCCCAGGAAAGAAATAATAAAAGTAACATATGCTCTGAAGGAGATTTCGCCCTTGGTTTTCTGTTAGATTATCAGTTTTAGATGACTGTAAAACATTTTTAATTAGTTAAAAGGGAAAGATGCAATCACGTGAACATTAAAAGTAGATTGATAATGAAATAGTAAACTGAAGACAGTACATTTTTTACATTTAAGTCATCATGGGAAAGCTTCATTATATGCTTTAGAAAAGTTACACTGCTTAGCAATAGCTCTTAGAAATTTCAGTTATTACCATGATCACTAAAAAGAGAATAAGCTGCAAAACTAATCTACAAAAGCTAGATACATTTGCAGCTAGAAATAAATGAGTACGTATCTAATTGTGTTTCAATATATGACATTGTTCTTTCTGTATCTATCATTTTTGAGTTATTGTAAGGCTAAAATCTTTCTAATATCAGTCATTTTATTTTAATTTTCTCCATTCACATAGAGCGCCATATATGCAGACAGTGGCTTCAACATTTTGGTCCTTACTTTCCAAATTTTGCGGCCAGAGCCTTTTCCCTTGAGAAAAATTGGCATATGACCAGGGAGTCTAGTGCTTACTTTCTGGAAGGTGCCTCTGGAGTAATGTTGGCATACCATGAGCATCAAAACTGTGCTGAAGAGAGCAAAAGTGCACATCCTGCTATTGTGCAGATCCAGCCTGGACTGAATTTTGGAAGAGAGAAAAAAGAAAGCCAAATGGCTTTGCGTTTGTTACCATTTTAATGACTACCTTTTAGGAGTATCACATTAGGTTCTAAAGTACAAAGATGAACAAGAATTCTCCCTGTCTTCTGTGAGCTACAGGTCTAATGAAGGAGTCATTTCCCAAAACACTAACTCCCCAGTGGCAAGTGTTCTAGTGGATGCACATCCAAAGTGCTACAGAAACAGAGAGCAGGTACCACCTAACTCCATATGTTTTCTCCAAGAAGACTGGAGCTATGTGAGTAACGAATCCTCAGTACACTGGATAATGAATCTTTCAATAAACAAGGAACTTCTACAAATACAAACCACTGATGGCCTTACTATATAAAAGCTCTTATACATAAAAGATTGATCCTCTTATTGACAACAGGCAAAGGGCATGCTCAAGCAACTAACAAAGTATGAAATAGAAGTGGCCAATAAGCCAATGAAAAGATGTTCAACCTTATTAGTCATTAATTAAATTCAGAACAAAACATCAGTGATGTGATCTGTCAGACTGACAAGTATTCAAATGATTGTAACTGAGCAACAGCAAGGATATTGGGAAGGGGGTCCTCTCATTCATTGTGTACAAGAGTGCAAATTGATATAAATTTTCTAGAGAAGTCTCTTAACATGCATTAAAATTTTAAAGTACTGTCTTTTTATACAGTTATTCCATTTATTGGAATATATCCTCAGAAAAATAATCAGACAAGAACACAAGGATGTAGGTACACAGAATGCTCCTTATAAATGTGTTTAAAACAGTTAAAAAAATAAGTTTTAAAATTTGTATTTATTTGGTTAAATAAAATATGGTATATCCACCCACTGGACTGTTAATGCATCTGTTTTAAAAGATCAAGTATGCAACTTTTGACTTGAAAAGATGTTCAAGATATATATTTTAAGTGACAAAAGCAGTTTATAAACAGTACGCTGAGTGAGATCCCATTTATCTAAATATGAATGCATAAGAAAGGAAGTCTGTGCACTAAATGACTAGCTGTGGCTATCTGTGGGAGGATGAGTGTTGCAAGCGAACTTCCACACTGTACATTTGAACAGCTGAATGCAAAGTCTGAATTCCTGTCATGGAGCATATGTTACTTTTATATTCAAAAAACCAAGATATCTCTCTTTAAATGGAGGAAGATTCCTTTACAAGTTTATAGGATGATGTCAATATGGTACTTTGTATAAACATTATATTTTATGGAATACTGTTGGTTTATAAAAACTTTTTCTAAAACTTCTTATTAATATATGTACATCCAGTCAGGTTATTTGAGAAAAAATTCCAGCAGCTTCACTGCTCATTCTTGACTCTAAAATATACCAAGGCTATAAACATATAAATAGATCTTTAAGTGGGTAAATAGAGGTTAGCATCTTCATACAGGAAGCCTGCTTCCTTTTCTCCCCAATACATGGTTTAAGCTTCTTTGTGGATTTATGTAATTCTATGAAATACTTTCATTGAAGAAGTGTGGCTCCATGTGTGGGTGGTAACTTCTAAGCTTATGTTGTTAATCAGTCTGTATTTGAGGATTTTTTTTCCCACTTCAAGTAATTAGCCATTAGGACAAGCAAAACACATTTTTTTGTGTCAAGCATGCAGCAGATTTCAAGAGAAAAAAAGATGGCAAAGAAATACTGTGAAGAGCCAATATAAAAAGAATAAAGAAATAGAACCATCAGGAAGATATCCTGTGGGATTTTTGTGAGGTGTTTGGGGTTTGTTTTGAGTTTTTTGTTTTTTGGGTTTTTTTTTTTTTTTTGTAGAACCAGTTATTGAGGTTATGACAGTAAGCATAAGCATGTCTACAACCAACTAGCAGTAACATAACTGAAGATTCTCTGTATGGAAATCTCTGCTGTGCCAACACAATTGTGTGAATGAACCTGTTTACTAGAGATACACCAGGTTCAGGAACAACCACACTCTGCACAGCCTTCTTCTGTACCAGATTAAGAGACAGAAAACATCTGTCAACAGAGTCAGATTCCTTTGCCATATGTTATAAATCACAGTCCAGTACAGAGAATAAAATGAGAAAGATTTGAGATCAACACTTAATCGGAAATTACCAACTACATCTTGTACTAAACTATTAATCTCTGACTAGGACATCAAACTGCACCCAGACTGAGTCAGGATCAATGCAGCATAACAAACCAGCCCCTTTACTATAGTTTCACTGAGCAGAATGTCTCAGCGTAGGTGAGTGGATCAATGATATGAGAACTGCACATGTTCATTTCTATGATTCTCTTGACCTCATAGTTGCTCCACCCATAAACGTTATGAGAAAAGTTCCAAGGCAGAAAGAATAGGGTGACTCTCCCCAGCAGGTGGGAAAATCTTTCCTAGGATCCCCCAGCTGACTTCTTATGCCATTGGCTAGACACCTAAACTGATCAAAGGGGAACAGGATCGTTGTGATTGACTTAGTTCATTCATGATTCATCACGTAAGGCTGTGTGAGCTACCGTCTGGATTGGGTTCTGTTAGCAAGGAGGAGGTGGAATAACCATGGAGTAGGAGGCTATCAGCAGTGTGTGACATAAAAAAGGTCCCCACATAACAGGCCAGGCAACCCTTGACCACCATGGTATTCCAAACTTTCTCTACACTACCCCTCCTAAGAATTATTCCTAGGAGTCATAGCGCCAGAAACAGCCCTAGTTTCAGAGAGACTTTCCTAGAAAACTGTTCCCAAAGTAAAACCTTGCACTCTGCTAAAAAAGTGGAACATCTTCATCAGCAACCTTTGACAGTCTTCTGTGAGAAACAGTGGGTGCCACATTTGTCTTTTGGGAAAAATCTGTGGATGAAACCAGCCGAGAGCACACTCGGGTTCCTTCTAATGAGCTTCTCTCTGAACCGCCAACCATCACTGTGGCTGGCAGGAGTAAGTGGGCATTTTCTCATCTAGTCCTAAAAGCAGACCCCCGGGCTTGTGTCTAGGAGGAAAAGGCACAGCATTCAGTGGCACAGATGGCCAGATGGCCCCAGGCAGCCTCATCAAACCTCGGTGGACTTGGTTAAACTGCACATTCGCACTTCCCTGTTCTTAAAAGGTATACCTATAGGCAAAACCATGTTGCAAAGTCAGAGACATAATAGCTATTTTTTAAAAATTGAATACTTAATATATGCCAGTCACCAAGCCAAATGCTTTACACACACGAGCTAAACTAATCTTATCTCACTTAATCTTACACGAGAATCATATAAAGTTGTTGCTGACATTTTACCCTCCTTAATAATACTGAGAACTCCAGGCCATGTGTGGAGGAGCTGGATTCATTCAGAACTGACTAAATCTTGTGTGTGTATCTGCCACATTTCCTTTTACTGTAGACATGTGCATAGTAGATAAAGAAACCACCTCAAATGACCCCTTATAACTGATCATTATGATCACAAATATCCAACACAGTGAAGCCCCTAAAGGCTCCCGTCCTGCCTGCCCTGTGTCCTCACCAGCTGTCAGCAGTCACTCTTAGACTCTGGATCTCTGGTCACACCAGAATGTGTGTGTGGCTCGCTGGCCACAGCCCAATGCTGAGCCAGAGAGATGGGTATAAAGATGTTTTAGAGATGTAGTATTAGAAAGATGACCAAGCCTTTAAATCTCAGGATCTTACTGCTTCAGTCAGGGTTGAGTTGCAGAGAATCTAATCAAAGCAGAAAGCATTCTAGTGTAGGAAATGTGCTTCCTGAATAACTAAGAAGAAGGGCTGGAGGAGAGTCTTTAGGTGAAAGGCTGGAGGAGGCTTCAGGACTGTTTCCTAGACCAGCTATGCAGAACTGTCAGCTGAGGGAGAGCCTCCTTTGCCACAAGTGAGGTAAGATGTATCATTCGGGCTCAATCACGGAAAAAACCACTCTCTTGTCATTTCAGACAGAGGAAATTTAATATAGGTATTGGTTGTAAGGGTGTTGGAAGGGCTGGGAATACAGAAGAAGAAAACAAGGTTGCCCAGAGATCCCTAAGCGCAGGAAACCATGGCTGCCCATGGCTGCCCACATTTGGAGGAGCAGAGAAGAAGCAGCATGACCCAGAGCCATGTGCTGTTGAGGGTCCTGATGGGACTGAGCTGCCAGAGCCCACACTCCATCCACTGCTGCTGGAGTGCAGCCTCCCCACTGTCCTCACCAAATGCTAGAAGAAGGATGGAATTCACCTGTTCCCCATCCCTGCCTTGCCAGTCTCCTGACACTGGCAGTGTTTAAAAACAAGACAACAGGCCCAAAATGAAGTCACTCATTGCTAAGTCCCATGGCACCAACTTAAGACTTAACTACGGTTTTGCCTCTCCCAGAAATGGACTCGTAAACCAGTCCCTCAGGAATCAGTCAACACCCTTGAGGTCATCTACCCGACAGACCCTGCCATCCCCCCAAGGAAAGTGACCTTGCCACAACCAATCCACTTCTGCTAGTATAACTTCCTTGTTCTTGCTCCATTCTGCATAGAGAAGTCTTTCCTCTTGTACAGCTCCCCAGAGTTCCTTTCTCTCTGCTAGATGGGATGCCGCTGGATTCGCAAGCAGTTGAAAAAAACCATTAATATCTTTAAAATTTCCTCTGTTGAATTTTTTTTTTAACACCACCCACTGGGCAAACCTAATTAGGGACCAGTTGGACAGGGAAACTGCAAATGTAGTTTTTACAGTCTCCATGCCCCCTACACAAAGAGGACAAAGGGCTGGGGTGGAGTGGGAACAAACAAGCAAATGACTGAGGCTTCAGAAAATCTGAAAACAGGTGCTGCAGCTGTCAGCTCCAGGAACATCCTACCTCGGGTCCAGTGCTCTTGTCTGGCTCTGTCCCTGTCTTCACTCCTAGGGCTGCCATAACAAATTATCACAAACTGGATGGATTTAAAAAAAAAAAAAACATTTATCCTCTCAAATTCTTGGAGGCGAGAAATCTGAACTCAAGGTGTTGCGGGGTTCGTTCCTTCTGGAAGTTCTGCTCCATGACTTTCTCCAAGCTTCTGATGACTGCTGTCAACCCCTGGTGTTCCTTGGCTTAAGGCTGCATAAACCCAATTTCTACCTCCCTCTTCACATGGACTTCTCTCTGTATCTCTCCTTTTCTATCTCCTATTAGGACACCTGTCACTAGATTTAGGGCCCCACCTAATCCAGGATGATCTCATCTCAAGATTCTTAAATGAATTGCATCATGAACACCTTTATTCCCAGTAGAGTCACACTGAGATGGTCTGATGGACATATCCTCTGGGGCCAACTATCTACCAGCCTGAATTTGTAGCTTCTCTTAGCCTTGGCACCTCCTCAGGCTATGTTCACCAGGATGAGGCACCAGCCTCCAAGACTCTGATTCCTCCAGATCACCGTGAGAGTTTCTGCTGCCCCCACATGCCTCTCAAGACGTTATTCCAAGAGGGACGGGGGGAAGGAATCTCCTTCTCTAGGCATAAGTTCAAAGGTAATTTAAAAACAACTGATATTCCAAGTAAGCACTCAACAAATGATCCGCAGCATGATAATGTTAATAATTACTATTACAATTGTAATTATCATATAAAATGAGAATCCAGTATTAAAATTATCTTACATCATCGTACATCAAAAATAACCACTCAAGTCATTAACAAATGTAGTATTTCCAGCTCATACAAAAACACTATTGACACTTGTCTGTGCTCATTACGACTGAAATCAAAGTTATGGAGACACAGTGTATAAGATGTATAAGCTTGTTTTTTTATAAAAATAAATATTGCAAGTTTGTGTGCCCGATGCACCATGAGGTCAAACAATACCAAAACGAAGGAGCAGGAAAAGGTTTGTTACAAGGTCATGAAAGGAGACAGGAGGCTCATGACTTTAAAAACTCCAACTCCTAGAAGGTTTTCAGCAAAGCTCTTTCTTAAGAAACATGGGGGACGTGTGTAACTTCTTGGTGTTAAGGTCAGATCACAACGTTCCTGTAAATTTCCACCAAAACAAATGTTATTCTCTACTCTGCAACCTCTTTTCATCCAAAGGAGCCACCACACACTGGCCTTTAAAGAAGGAGGGTGGTGAGGGTCAACCCTGGAGATCCCTCCTAGCTCTAAAGCTCTAAAAGCTTAAATCACAATAACTAACTGAGCAGCTTACCCTCCCTATTAGGTAACTGGCCCGAACTCCATGGAGAAGAGGAATGGCGAGGGCAGCATCCCCGTCCAAGGGGCTGCGCGCTCAAGGTCGGGCCCTTGTTGAATGAAGACAACCGGGCCAACCAGTGACGAGGATGGATCAGAGAATGCACCGGAAAAGCCCGCCCCCTCCTGGGCCCCAAAGGAAAGCAGAGCCCTGGTGGTGAGGCCTGGAAAACTGCAAGTCCTTTAGGAACAGAACAGAGCAGGGTGGGCAGAAACTCTGTGGGCCCTTTCCACGCGCGGCTCCAGCAGCAGAGCCAGACTCTGTAAATGGCTGCCACGGATTTCCAGTCTTACCCCCACCCCCATCTTACCTGGGCCCAAGGCCGGGGGACCAGGAGGGCCTGGAGAGCGCTGGAGGGCAGAGATCTGCTCGCCACCATACTCTGCCGGGAGGACCACTACTGCGCGCTAAATGAGCGGTGGGAGCCGGCATCGCGTGCTAATCTCGCGCAAATCTCGCGCTAACATCCGGGCCGCTGAAAGCTAAATTCCCACCCTGACCCTATTACAATATCTCAGTAGAAGCTTGTTGCTGAATCTGCTACTGTGTACTTAGCACCCTAAGAGTAAAATGTGGATAAGAGGAAACCTTCACAAAGACAGCAGTGTTGTGTCATTGGGTAATTTTTTTGGTTTTTTTGGCTGCAACCATGGCAAGCGGAAGTTCCTGAGCCGAGAATGATCAAAGCCAAGCAACGGTGGTGACACCACCAAATCCTTAGTGGCTAGGCCACCAGGGAACTCCGGGTACTTTTTATTTTAAGACCCAGGAGCTAATCTTGTCTCCCAGGAAATAGATTCAGTGGCATTTCGCTTTTTGACCTTTAAAAGAAAAGGACAAAATCCCCAACATTATGCTCTCATAACCTGCTTCTCTCCTCTTGCTGATGTGAGGTTATTTCCAGCAGCCACCACTGGTGGATAGAAACTGGACCTCTGTCTCACCCGCGTTGTTCATTTGTTCACACGTTCATGAAGAGTCACTGAGCACCTACCATGTGTTGGGCACTGGGGACCCCCTGATGAACCGGACCGGCCCTGTTTCACAGAACCGCAGGAAAGACAGGCAAGCAAACAAGGGAGTCTAGGTGAATCAGAGTCCTTTCAGTGGTAGAAAATGTATACATTTCTTCATTTATAACCTAACCTCCTTTCTGTTTCAACCTCCCACTTTTCCCTCAGTAGCAGAAACGTCATCGAAGCCCATTAGAGACCTCCTCTTTCCACAGTTGCATATAAATTTAGAGGTAAGTCTTACAAAGCATTGAAGAGTTCCTAGGGAGGGGTAGGGAAGGGCAATGCTGTCCCTTGAAGCAAGTTGAAGCTACCTGTCCACTTGCATGTGCTGAGACATCCAGCCTTCCCTCTGATGATTGATATCAGCCTCTGCAGTCACCACTGAGAAGTGGCCCCTGGGGCGTGATGTCCTGCAGTTCTTTATACTGTGCCTGAGCTGTGCTGCATGTTATTCTGGGACTCTAGATTGACTGCATACATGGTCCTTCAGTAGAGTTCTGCTACTAACCTGGGCCTCCACGTCCATTTTCAGGTTCCACGAACATGTCTGTATCGGGTCTTTCTGTCCCTCACCTCCATCGCCCATCCCTCATTAAACAGTTCACTGGAAGTGTGTAGCAGGAAACCTTCCAAATTATGATTCAGTGACCTTTTCTCTTTCCCTTTCATGGCTCCTCCATCCTCTAGGTCCTTAGGGTACTCTCCATGCAGCCAGCAGAGGAAGAAAGATGGAGAGTGAAGGACTGCTTGGGAGGTTTCTACAGGCCAGGTATGGAAGAAGCACACATCACTCTTGTCAGTAATCCATAGGTCAAACTTAGTTATGGTCTCATCTGACTATAGGTGAGTCTGAAAGATGTCGTCTGCTGTTCTGTCCAATAGGAAAAAGAAACAGGTTTTGGTGAGCACAATAGCAAATTTTGCTACAAGAGAGAGCCCTTCTACCTCTAAAATGTCGAAGAAACCTTTTGCTTCCCGCTCTCCACATTGCTCCTCTGAAGCAATGAGCATATAATAGCCTCCCAGGGAGGCTATGATATATTACCCAGCCAACACATGTAATTTAAGTTGTTATAAGTGCTCTGCGAGCAGAAGTATGGGGTGCTCTGGGAACACACACAGGCCTTAGAGAATTTCAGCAAGTGAAAATGGAGAAAAGACTGTCATGGGATTGGTGGCACAAAGCAGGTGTTAGGACACCAAAGCACTGAATTTGTTTAAGACAAGAATAAGGTTAAAAAAAAAGATCACTGAGTAATATGAGACCCTGCTTATGATTTACATCTCATCACCTTAATTACCCTGGCACTAAACAATGCCAAAGTATTTCTTGTATTAAAGAGCCCTTCCTCACTGAAGACTCCTCCTCTCAATATGCCTGGCAGATGGCAGGGCTCATCCCATTCACTGGGTTGGTCATTTTCAAACTGCATGACATGGAAACCAGAAACTGTCAAACATGCCATTTTGTATAGTCCCTGTATTTGTAGCCCTGAGCGACAACCTAGAAATATTTGTTGAGGGCTCCCCACAGACCAGCACTGTCCAGCCACTGTAGATGAGTTTTTAAAAGATAAAACCTCATAACCAGTATCCTTGGTCTTTTAATTTAGTTGCAGAAATACTGCAAACAATCACTTAGCTTTTTTTTTCCTTTTTCTTTTTACAGTTGCACCTGTAGCACATAGAAGTTCCCGGGCTAAGGGTCAAATCAGGGCTGCAGCTGCCAGCCTACACTACCTATAGCCACAGCAATGCCAGATCCGACCATCCATGATCTACACCGCAGCTTGTAGCAATGCCAGATCCTTAGCACCTCATGGGGGTTCGATCCCTGGCCTCCCTCAGTGGGTTAAGGATCAGGTGTTGCCACAAGCTGCAGCATAGTTTGCGGATGAGGCTCAGATCTTGCACTGCTGTGGCTGTGGGCTTAGGCTGGCAGCTGTAGCTCGGGTTGGACCCCTGGCCCAGGAACCTGCATATGCTTCAGGTGCAGCCCTAAAAAGAAAAAAAGCCAGACCAAAAAAAAGAGAAGGATGCAAAAGGGGTGGAATCAGCTGCTAGGAACTGGTTTCAGTTGACACCAAGTTGAAGGGGAACACAATGGCAATTAAAGGAGAAGGTTAGAAGGAGATGAGCAAAGAGAACAGAAGAATCTGGGCCATACCAACTACTCTACCATTCAAAGAGAGAAGGCATTTGTCGGTACATTTTGATTTTGTAAGTTATAGCTGTTCTATAAAGCTCTCAAATTAGGAATATAAAAATCAGTAGAAAACACTATATGCTAAATATTTTAATGTCTCCACAAATTTATCTTTAATTTCTCATGCATATCCATGGTCATATATGTGTATATAACATACCCTCCCTAATAGTTTGCAAGGGACATGGTGAATCTATTAGGAACCACAGTGAAATTTTTAAGAGAAAAGAATAAGCATAAACAATTGAAAAATGTATGGTTTCCAAAGAAAACAGGTTGGGGGAGAGGGATGGGCTAGAGGTTTGAGATAGAAATGCTGTAAAATTGGGTTGTGATGATCGTTGTATGACTGTAAATAAATTCATTGTTATTTTTTAAAAGGAATAAAAAAGAGGGAGTTCCCACTCTGGCACAGTGGGTTAATCCTGCTTGTAGAGGCAGCACCAGTTCGGTCCCTGGCCCTGCACAGTGGGTTAAGGATCCAGCAATGCTGCAGCTGTGGCATAGGTCACAGCTCTGGCTCAGATCTGATCTCTGGCTTGGAAACTTCCATATGCCTTGGGAGCAACCAAAAAAGAAAAAAAATTAAAATAAAAAATTAAATTCTAAATCTTATGGTACTCCCTAGTCACAGTAGGTTGTAGCCTCGTGCAGTAGAATAATAATGGGCTTCCTAAATCAACTGTGATTGGATTTAAATCCAGCCCCCCCCCCCAATCTGTACTCAGCTGGCCAAATCAAATTACTTAAGCTTTTTGAACCCCAGTGTACTTATGTAACAGGATGAGAATAACCTCTTCATCACTAGATTATGGTGGGAATTAAATGAGATAGCACATGTAAAGTACCTAGCCATTTTAGCACATCCTGAGAGATTAGTAAGTGCTGAGTCCCCTACATTCCATAATGATAATATGAAATGAATAAACACCAGCCTTGTTCAGGGAACCCCAGCAAGGATCACATGATAGAAGAATAGTTACTTTGCATTTCAGTCATAAGCATAATTTAAATGACCAGCAACAGTATTTGCACAAGAAAACGAAAATGCTCGCATACGATAAGCTTGAATTTCTATCTTAGGAATTTGAGAAATTCATTTTTTCCATTTCTTATGATCTCCTCCCTTGAGAGGTAGGGATGAGATGAAAATAGGAAAGGTAAGGGAGGGAATGCTTTAACCACAATTTGAATAATAATTTATTTTTTTTTTATTATTATTATTTTTTTTTGCTTTTTAGGGCTGTACCTACAACATAAGGAATGTCCCAGGGTAGGGGTCGAATCTGAACTACAGCTGACGGCCTACCCCACAGCCACAGCAGCACAGGATCCGAGCCGTGTCTGTGACCTACACCACAGCTCATGGCAACGCTGGATCCTTAACCCACTGAGTGAGGCCAGGGATCGAACCCACAACCTCATGGTTCCTGGTCGGATTCATTTCTGCTGCACCACAACAGGAACTCCTGGACAGTAATTTAAAAGATGATTCTGAAGAGTCCTTTATACTGTGCAGGTTGATCTGCCCCAGAGGACTTTGCCTCTTCCAGTGACTAAAGGTGACGTGTATGACTCACCAACTTGTGTATTCCCACATGTTTACCACCACCCCCAAGTCATCAGAGACACCAGGGATGCTAGGAAGTGTAGCATTCCTCTCTGCCAGCTTAAATCAAGTGGCTACAGGCAATACAGGAGCCAAAAAAACAAGCTAAAGCACAATTTGTGTCTAGAACATACTTTTGATGTATTGCAATACTGAGCAACAGAGAAACATATAAAAGCAAGTCATTTCATTTTACTGAAATGATTAAAAGAGAAGCAGAATTTGAGAAAGTACTAAGAATATCAAACAAGCTGACTTGATAATATAACTTACATCCACTTTGCTGCTATCCCCACTCCATGAAAGAAAAATCTAGAAAGGAGAACAGTGGCAAATGAAACTAATAGCATATGGGCATGTTTTGGCAAAGCTCAGAGAAAGGTAGAGTCAGTCAAGATTCATTAAGAACCCACGAGTACCAGGGGAAGGCAGCAGGTGTTCACAGAACCCTCTAATCGATTTTAGATTCTCAGAAACTCCTGAGACACACCTATGGGTCTTGATACTTTCTCCAAAAACTGAACAAAGACCAGGCAGTGTTCTCTGCATTGCTAATTTCAAGTTCTTTCAAGTGATAAACAAAATCTGTACAGTAACAAAGAACAGACTCAGTGGGTTGGTATTAGTGTTCATCATGTATAATCTTCGTGCTCGGTACAGGTCAGCATTTTTGAAGTAACCACCATTATTACATTTTACATGAGAAACTAAGGGTCAGAGACATTATACAATGTGCCTGCTGTCACACAACCGGGAGAGGGCAGAGCTGTGTTTCAAACTCAGTTCTCTTCGATTCCAACCCTTGTGCTCCTTTCAAGAATGACAGTGGAGCTTGGGATGAAGATGAAGACATGAGCCACAGCCCCCGGTCACTACTGAACATGAAAGCGTGACCAGCTAAGACTGTCACTGTGAAGAGGAGAAAGACGAAAGGCCCGAGCCTTCAAGGAGGGAGGCTTTGGTGTGAGCATGAGGGGCTGACGGTGTCCTGGTGGTGCCGGGGGTCAGGACAGTGCCCTTCAGTCCCCATCCTGAGGTTCTTGGACAGAGGAGAGTGATCTGTGGTGATGGCTCTAAATAGAGTGTTGGTAAGAAGTTACCTCCAGAGAAACCTGAGTCCAGATATGAAGGAAGAAATGACATTGGGAATTCCTCTTGCTGCTCAGCACGTTAAGAAACTGACACAGTGTCTGTGAGGATGTGGGTTCGATCCCTGGCATCGCTCATTGGGTTAAGGATCTGGTGTTGCTGCAAGCTACAGAGTAAGCCAGATATGCGGCTAGGATCTGGTGTTGCCATGGCTGTGGTATAGGCTGGCAGCTGCAGCTCTGATAGGACCCCTAGGTAATTACATGTGACGAATCCATATATGTACATGTAACCGGGTCACCACACGGTGCAGTTGGAAAATCTGACAGAAATCTGTAAACTAGCTATAATGCAAAAAAAATAAATAAATTATATAAAAAAAATTCACTAGTAAAAAAAAAAGAAAAAATCACTCTCCTGCAGTGCAGAGGAGGGCTTTGAGGGGCAGGCATGGCAGAGCGGGAGCTGTTGGGGGGCTCTGGCAGGGGTCCAGAGGAGACAGACCATTGGCTCCGGCTGGGATGGCAGCAGTGGGAAAGGAGGGTTAGTTATAAGGTCCAAGGCAGAGGACACAAGAGGTGATACTAAACGGCTGAATGTTTTTCAAATGTAACAAGCAACATAATTAAGAATGAGCCATGGGATGTATCACTTTTGTTCATTTTACTAAGATTTTTATCTCAAACTTGAAAATGTTTCAATTTTTATCCCTCAAGTCCAATAAACATCATATTCTAATAACTCAAAATAACAGGTTAAATAAGCAGAAACTTATTCATTCTGGCCTCCTTTTTTTTTTTTTTTACAGCATTTCATGTATTGAAAAATAATTATGAAAAGGAATATTAAGTCTGGTGGAAGCATTGATAATTGTTCTGGAACTAATTCTACCTAACATGACTTAATAGGATTTACAGAATTCTAAAAACAACCAATTTAAATTAGACACACCAAGACTTAAATCTATAAATGCAGTTAGTTTAAAACATTGGCTATGTTCATAGCAGCACTAGCCACAATAGCCAAGACATGGAAACCACCTAAATGTCCATCAACAGATGAATGGATTAAGAAGATGTGGTACATATATACAATGGACTATTTATTACTCAGCCATAAAAAAGACAGACTAATGCCATTTGCAGTAACATGAATGGAGCAGACACTCTCATACTAAGTGAAATAAACTGGAAAGAAAAAGACAAATACCACATGCTATCACTTATTTGTGGAATCTAAAATATAGAACAGATGATCCTATCTAAAAATAACAAACAAAAAGTAGGAACAGAGCCAAGAAGAGCAGACTAGGGGCTCGGGGTGGGGGGTGAAGGACGGGAGTGGGAGGGATGGGGATCTTGGGGGTTTGGGGGATGCCAACTGTTATCCATGGAAGGGAGGTGTGTGTGACTGGGTCACTCTGTTGCACAACAGAACTTGATGAAACACTGTAAATCAAGTATATTTTAATAATAATAATAAAAGAGATTTTAAAAATTGGTGTTAGTCCCCTCTCAATCACATATCTACTCTTAAAGTGAATAAACATTAACAAATATTAAGTGACTAAGAATCTCAGTCTATAAATTTACATGGGTATGTAAAAAATATCCATTGATAGTCTTTTAAATCCATTTAAAATCAACTTTGATCCCTCACCCCACTCAACCCTGGGGGAACAGTTCTCATCAGGTTCCTTGACTTCCAATTTCTCTGCCCCCTCTCCAAAAATTAAAAAGCACTCCTTTCTCTTCTCCTCTGTCCCCTTAAGTAATCAGTTTAGTGAGGTCAGAGTTTTGGGAAAACAAAAAACAGAGATTAAGGTTATTAAAGGTGACTTCAGTTTTCGTCCCTCACATCAATTTCTCCTAAAGCCTGGACTTACAACAAATAAAAGACTTCTTTTTAACAAATAAAATATCATAGAAGTATTAGAATGTTGTTATAAAAGACCGACTTCTGCCTTGCTGACACTCTCCAGCCCTTTTGCTTATTTGCTATAATAGAAACTAGCTGCTGGGAGTTTCCATTGGGGCTCAGTGCTAACGAATCCGACTAGTATCCATGAGGACATGGGTTCAATCCCTGGCTCTGCTCAGTGGGTTAAGGATCCAGCGTTGCCTTGAGCTGTGGTGTCGGTTGCAGATGCAGCTCGGATCTGGTGTTGCTGTGGCTGTAGCGTAGGCTGGCAGCTGCAGCTCCAATCTGACCCCTAGTCTGGTAACTTCCATATACCATGGTGTGGCCCTAAAAAGCAAAAAAAGAAAGAAAAAGAAAAAAGAAACAAACTTGCTGCTATGTTGTGAACTGCTGTAGAGAGAGGCCTATATGTGGAAACAGAGAGCAGCCTCTGGCCAACAGATTGTGAGGAACTAAGGCCCCCAACAACTGTGAAGGAAGGAATCCTGCAGACAACCACATGGGAACCTGGAACAGTTCCTTCCCTACTTGTGCGTGTAGGTGAGACCAGAGCTCTGGCCAACCTGACACAGCCTGTGAGAGACTCTAGAACAAAGGACCCAGATAAGCTGTACTCAGATCTCAACCTGCAGAAACCACGAGATAGATATCAATGCTGTTGTTTTAGCTACTAAGACTTGGGTGGATTAATTTGTTATCCATCAATAACTAACACAAATTGCCAAGCATTTGTAGCGCCCTTGTCAAAGCATGAACTTCAGAGAGCCGGTGTGAGGGTCCCACACTGTTTATACACTCTACCTATCAAATGTCCTGTTTTATATGTATTAAAAATACCTACTGATGAATGATGGAGTAAATATAAATAAAGAGACAGACACATTGTAGACAAAAAACTTGAATAGGTTTGTTTTGTTTGGGCTGTAGTATACAGTGGCTTGATGTGGGATCTCAGTTCCCGGACCAGGAACTGAACCCACGGTACAGTAGTGAAAGCACCTAGTCCTAACCACCAGACTACCAGGGAGTTCCCTGGTTGGTTTTTTTGGTTTGGGTTGTTTCCGTTGTTGTTGTTTTTGGGTTTTGGTATTTTTTTTGGTATTTTTGTAATATTTTGAACTGGTAGAAAATGGACTAACTGGTTATGTTTGATAAAGTCTTTGAGATAAATGCTGATATGTGGAAACTTATGCCAGCATAAAAACAACATGCCCTACTAAAAATGAAGTAATTAAATGAACACTGATGATCAATTATCAATAAATAATATTAAGATATTTAGGCTGAGACTGAAAATTATGCAGAGCATAACAAAAAACTTCCTTTACTTCATATTGTTCATTATCTGGGTCCTGTAGAAACAAATGTAATGAACATTCCAAGTGTAAATGATAATATTAGTTCTTTTAACATCCTGGAAAGGGTACAGGTGCACTTTGAAGAAACACACCAGTTTGATAAAGAAGATTTCTCTAAGTGACAGATAAGCAATGGAAAAGGAATATATTTTTTTAGGTCAAATCAGACCTGCTTTGTAGAAATTTGACTCTGGAATCAACCACATTCTTCTTATACATCTGACCCTAGAGCAAGGTTTGTGGCCCAGACAATAGTTGTCAGATTAAGCAAATAAAAATCCAGGCTGCCCTTAATTTTATTTTGTTTTATTTGTTTTTTAGGGCTGCCACCGTGGCATATGGTGGTTCCCAGGCTACGGGTTGAATCGGAGCTGTAGCCACCGGCCCACACCACAGCCACGGCAATGTCAGATCTGAGCTGCATCTGCAATCTACACCACAGCTCACAGCAATGCTGGATCCTTAACCCACTGAGAGAGGCCAGGAATCGAACCTGCGTCCTCACGGATGCTAGTCAGACTCGTTTCCGCTGATCCAAGATGGGAACTCCATGCCTTATTAAATTTTAAACTTCAGATAGACACATAATTTTTAGTATAAGTATATTCCCCCAAATCATTATTATTATTTACTTGGTGGGGGGAGAGTGGAGTTTCCCAAGGGAGAGCAGACTAGTCAATGAAAAGACCTGGAAGAGAGCTGCTGAGAGGATTGAAGAGAAAAACAGAGGACAAGGAGGTGTCTATAGGTGATGAACAACTAAGTGAGGAGGCTTTGGTGTTCCTTTATGAGGCACAAGATAGTGAGTTATACTAAGTTATCAATGTTGTGCTTTGAGTTTTTTCTTCAATCCACACCTAAGTGACACCACTTCACATTGGAGACCTAATAAATGTACCTGGCTTACCACAAGTTTCCAGCAGAGGGCAGTAAAATGTCCTTGAGGAAGGAGCAGGTATCAGTCAGGCACCTAACAGGACACAGTCCAATTCAGACAGCTCAAAAGACTTTAATGAAGACACTACCTCCCCTACCCTCCCATGTGTGGACAAGGCTAAGGAAACCAAGAAGAGACATTGTACTTGGAGACAAGCAAGAGCAGGAAGCCATCAATGCTCCTAGATCTGCAGGAGTCAGGGAAGGAAATGATGTTTCAGAAGCCAGTGGAAGCTGGAGTGATGGACTGGCCCCTCTCCTGACAGGAGGTGCAGGTGCGGACAGATGCAGCCCCAAGCAGGGAGGGAGCAGAGATAAATCTCCTGTTTCTCCTTCTAACCACCTTCTGGGGTCTCCCACGTGCAGAACTCAAGTCTGTTGGCAAGGGACCCCAAGGAATGCAGTCGAGAGAGGTCAGCCTCCTGAGACAGGGACCAGGGCAGCAAAGTACTGAGAACAGCAAAAATAGAACAGGGTCCTTTTTCTAAGATGCACAGAGGTACTCTCTGGACTATCAGCAGCCTGCCTTTTGTTAAAGAAGTGCCTAAAAAACCACAGGGTTTAATAAATCTGCCCTGTGAAGTACAGTGGTATTTTATTTAATTAACAATCAGTGTGCCAGATTCTGGGATGAGGGAAACCAGTAATAACAATAGCTAACATTTGTGGTTCATCACTATGTTCCAGGCACTGAACTAAGTGCTGTGCAGGCATTATTTCATTCACCCTCATGCCAGCCTATGAGTTAGGCAGTCCTGTTTTTGACATCTTATAGATCAATAAAGGGGATGGGGAGTTCCCATTGTGGCTCAACAGTAGTGAGCCTGACTAGTATCCAGGAGGATTCAGGTTCAATCCCTGGCTTTGTTCAGTGGGTTAAGTATCCAGCGTTGCCATGAACTGTGGTATAGGTCACAGGTGCAGCTCGGATCCCACCTTGCTATGGCTGTGGCATAGGCCGGCAGCTACAACTCCAATCTGACCCCTAGCCTGGGAACTTTCATATGCCTCGGGTGTGGCCCTAAAAAAAATCCGCAGAAAGGGGAGGTGGTGCATAAAGGTTAAGAATCTTGTCTGTATCATGAGCTGCTCAGATGTGAAGTTAACATTACTTTGACTATAGACCTTTGTCCCTGGCCTCAAGGAACCTAGTTCAAGAGCATAAACACTGGTTATTGATAAGTCGGGGGGTGTGGGAGGTTATTAATAAATGCTCCGGTTTTGGTAACTGTAGGGAGTTATGAAAGAAGAGAGGTGAGGCAACTAACCCAGAACACAGTGGGGAGAAGAACAGATGTTCATAAGGAAGCGGTGGGGAATGGGAACCTTATCTTAGTGATGGTATTTTTCTTAAAATAGTTGTTACATTCTCTTTTGCAGTACAGCTCTCTTGTGCATAACCCACGTGCCTACCTTAGTGGTTCTCAGCCTCACTGCACACTAATATCACCTTAAACCAGTGTCCTAAGATTGCATATCAACTGTACTTCAATTTTTAAAAATTTCATACACCCCACTGCAAACTGTTTCAATCAGAATTCTTGGGAATAGAGTGCTGACATCAGTGTTTTAAGTGTTCCCCAAGGGGTTCATCGCTGCAGCCAGAGATGAGAGAAAACGAGTTCCTCTAAAACTTCCTATGAGTAGGAGCAATGTCTTATTTATTTTATAGCTTATAACTCAGCCTTACATACAGTTCAATAATTAATTGAACTAACTTGAATCAAATAGCTAAAGGGTATAATTCATAAATGGGAAAAATTATAAAGCCATATTTTGATTACATAACTTGGAAGGATTCAAGTGAAAAGAAGAACAACTTCCTTAAATAATGCCCTTTTTTTTGAAAATGTAAAGGCATACAACCCTTGTACTCTTCCCAGTTATCAACACACACTGTTTTTTTCAAGAAGCACATATTCATTCAGGTGTCAGGAAATTAATTGAGCTATTTCCATCTACAGCCCATGAAGAGCATATGTGTCAGAGGCAAGAACATCGTGGACAGGGATATTTCATGTGAGGACATAACCAGCACAGGTGTGCCCTGGCAGAGACGCTGTGGCCTGAGTGATGGGAAAAAAGAGAGCAGTAAAAGTGTTTGGAGTATCTGGACTGACGATGCTTAGGCAAAATAGACTTTAAGTCATAAACTGTCAAAAGAAACAAATAACATCACTATATAATGACAAAGGGGTCGATTCATCAAGGGCGTATAACAGCTGTAAATATATATGCACTCCAATATAGGAGAACATAGATATACAAAGCAAATATTAACAGGACTGAAGGGGGAAATAAACAGCAATACAATAACTGTACCCCTACCTTCAGCAATGGATAGATATAGGTAGAAAATCAATATGGAAACAATAGATTTGAACAATAACATGAACCAAATAGATCTAACAGACATATACAGAACATTCCATCCAATGGCAACAGAAAACACATTTTTTTCAAGTCTACAGGAAGCATTCTTTAGGATAGAAGTTCCTGGGTGGGAATGTTTAATTAAGTAAGCCCCAGTCATATGACCAAGTCCTGGCTCCAAAGAGAGAGAGAGAATCTAAGCATTCATTTTCGTTCACTATAATGGGAGGCAATACCCTGTGTTCCATTGAGACCAATGGTAGATTATTTCAAACAGGAAGGAAAGTTTGGAAGGTGGTGGATAGCTGTAGAAATGCTTATAGTTCACTATACCTTTTTTTTTTTGTCTTCTGTCCTTTTAGGGCCACACCCATGGCATATGGAGGTTCCCGGTCTAGGGGTCTAATCGGAGCACTTGCTGCCGGCCTATGCCAGAGCCACGGCAGCACCAGATCCAAACCTCATCTGTGACCTACACCACAGCTCATGGCAACGCCAGATCCTTAACCCACCAAGCAAGGCCAGGGATCGAACCCGCAACTTCATGGTTCCTAGTCGGATTCGTTTCCGCTGCACCATGATGGGAACTCCTAGCATCCAGTCTTGATTTAATATTTAATCAAGGTTTATTTTTTTCTTTAATGGCTGCTCCTGTGATATATGGAAGTTCCCAGGCCAGGGATCGAATCCTAGCTGCAGCAAATATGGATCTTTAACCCACTGTGCGGAGCCAGGGATTGAACCAATGCTGCTGCAGAGACAACACCAGATCCTTAATTCAGTGCACCGCAGTGGGAACTCCAATCAAATATTTAAATAGGAAATGATGAATACTTCCTTATTATAATTTATATGTATAAATACATGCATATGCTTAGCTTCCAAATCAGCATCTGATAAGAGGGAGAACACCTGAAGTCAAATTTAAGGCATGGATTCCCACTGTTTCTACCACTTGTTATACTGGAGGTATTAGCAAACATAATTAGTAAAAAAAAATATAAGCATTGAAAAGGAAAAGGTAAAATTATCTCTATTTGCTGAAGATATGATAGAATACCTAGAAAACGTAAGAAAAACAAAGGTAAAACTAAGATAAACAATAGAATTCAACAAGTTAGTAGAATACAAAAGCATATAAAAATCAATACAAAAGAAAAAGAAACCAAGATTAAACACTTGAGTATAAACTTAGAAATTTGCAACACTTACGTGAATGAAAGTTTAAAACACTTCTGAGGGACTGAGAAATTCAAGAGTAAATTTGAATAAGCGGAATGATGTCTCTCATTCTTGGTCAATTCAACATCATAAAAATGTTAGCTCTCTCCAAGTTAATATATAAATTTAACCTGAAACAAATAATAACAAAGTTTGGATTAAAATAAGGTCTACTCAAGATAACTGCTATCTTTTAAGTCTCTTCCTACTTATAGCGCCTTAATCTCTCACCCTTTCCCTTCTGCTCCCACTAAGACCACCACACCACCGCCACCATCCCCGCGTAGTCTCTCTAGCAAGACAGACCTCATTATGCGATGGCTCAGTGTTCTGAGAACAAGGAGGAGGCGCAAGATCTTTAAGATGCAGCCTTGCAAGCTGAGTGTCACCTCTGACACATATTATTAATCATAGTCAGTCACGGGGCCAGCCCAGATTCACGGAAAAGGGAAACAGATTCTTATCTCATTATGAAAAACATGCAAAGTAACATTGTAAAAAAGCATGTGGGATGGGAACTACTATTACAGCCATCTTTGCAAACACAATCTACCAAAAAATGCAAATGAAAACTACAAAAAAACTCTTACATCCATCAAATTGCAAATATCTAAAAGTTGACAGCAGCAGGCTCTAAAGAAACAGGCAATCTCATGCACCGCAAGTGGAAGTAGAGTATGGTAAAGCTCCTATGTAGGGGACTCTGGCAATAATTACCCTTTGATGGCAATCAATCATAATTCTACTGATACCTACATGAATGGAATATGTACATATGCTGGTTGTGTTAACTTCTCTTTTCTTTTCCTTGGCCCACAAGAGTAAGCAGTACAGAAGTTACGATTTTCATTCTTTTAAAATAACTAAAAGCATTAATGGATATGCTGAGCACCGTGGCTGGTCTTGTATTCTGATAAACTGAGGCCCTCACAGTATATCTGATAAGGTCTGATTCTGCAAGCAACTTAATATTCTGCGTATTTATGTAAAGATGAACTTTAGCTTCTAAGTAATTCTTGAAATTAATATGTAATGAAATCATTTGCCTGGGTATTTCCTACGCATTCCTGTTAATCTCCTTATGACTTTATATTAGGTATTGCACCTCACACTCCAAAATTAGTAACAGATTTATCAGGTATACCCCATGTACACCTGAACATAAGCAGGTTTATTTCTAACTATCCCTTAGAAGTCTTCTTTGTTGAGGCCTCACAAAAATCTCTTTACAAGGAGTACTCTCAATTACTTATTTGAATTGCAGGTTATAGTTGGGGAAATCGCATTAGACTTAAAGCCACTTCTATCAATGTTACTTTCAGAAGGCTAAAAAAAAAAAAAAAGCCACCAGGTTCATTATTTAAAAACAGGAGATTGTAGTTCCCGTTGTGGCTGAACAGGTTAAGAACCCAACTAGTATCCACAAGGATGAGGGTTTTATCCCTGGCCTCGCTCAGTGGGTTAAGGATCTGGTGTTGCTGCGAGCTGCATCATAGGCCACAGATGCAGTTGTGGCTGTGGCATATGCCTTAGCTGCAGCTCTGATCTGACCCCCAGCCTGGGGACTTCCAAAAGCCACAGGTGTGCCCTGAAAATAAAAAAAATAAAACGAGATGAAATATAACAATGATTGTTATTATTCTCAGAGACATGATCTCAAAAATAAGCATAGAATGTATTACGACAAGCATTTCAAATATCACTTTTGGCACAACACTAAATCAATTATACTTTTAAAAAAGTAAAAAAATAAATGTCACTTTTAAACAATAGAAGTGGTTATATAACGCAGAAATCAGTTACCTACAGGATACATGAAAAACATTTCTCATTTGATATTTATACAATGATTAATTTGAAGCATGAAATTTCTTTTATCATACCTGTGTAAAACATTCCTATCTTTCAGAACAAATTACTTTTTTTTTTTTTGTCTTTTTGCCTTTATCTAGAGCTGCACCCACGGCATATGGAGGTTCCCAGGCTAGGGGTCTAATAGGAGCTGTAGCTGCCAGCCTTCGCCACAGCCACAGCAATGCGGGATCCGAGCCGCTTCTGCAACCTACACCACAGCTCACGGCAACGCCGGATCCTTAACCCACTGAGCAATGCCAGGGATCGAACCCGCAACCTCATGGTTCTTAGTCGGATTCGTTAACCACTGAGTCACGAAGGGAACTCCCACAAATTACTTTTTTAAAGATTTTTGTTCTATTACAGTTGATTTATAATGTTCTGCCAATTTCTGCAGTACAGCAAAGTGGCCCAGTCATACATACACACATACACATTCTTTTTCTCACATTATCCTCCATCATGCTCCATCGCAAGTGATTATAGTTCCTTGTGCTATACACCAGGATCTCATTGCTTATCCACTCCAAATGCAATAGTCTGCATCTACTAACCCCAAACTCTCAGTTCATCCCACTCCCTCCCCCTCGGCAACCACAAGTCTGTTCTCCAAGTCCATGAGTTTCTTTCTTTTCTGTAGATAGGTTCATTTGTGCCATATATTAGAGTCCAGATATATCATATGGTATTTACTTTTCTCTTTCTGATTTACTTCTCTAGTTCCATCCATGTTGCCACAACAAAACAAATTTCTTTCTTTCAAAACACATTACTTTCTTTCAAATAAATTTGGACAAACTGGCAAAATGTCAAAATGAATACAACATGAGTAGAAGTTATATAATTTCACATTAAAATATGCATATATAAATGCCTATTTCATCTCTAAACTATGATCTGTAGATTCAAATCTAACCAAACTTTTTTTTTTTTTTTACAATTACCATAGAGCAAATTCAGGCAACTTCCTCACCACCCTTCCTCAAATAAACTACACGAGACCAAAGATTCTGAGCCTCAGCACTACTGACATTTGAGGCCGAATAGCGTTTTGAAGGCTGCCATGTGCACTGTAGCCTATTTAGTAGCATCCTTGGCCTCTTCTCACTAGACACCAAAAGTAGTCCTCTCTTGCCCAATTGTGACAAAAAAGTCTCCAGACATTATCAAGTGTCTCAACCTCAGAACAATGCATTGGATAAATGCTTTCAAACATTTTCAGTTAAGCAACTTACACAAGTTTATGTCCCGTTTTTTTTTAATTATCTGAAACCTATTGCCAAATGCTTAAGACACCTGGTAGATCTGCCTAGACCTCGCAACCACTTCCCAGGGCTGGGCAACTAGGAGTGGACAGCGCCACCTTCCTGCAATTGAGAGTGTAGAGGCTAGGCACCTACTGTCGACCTTAGCCATTCCTACACTCTCACAGAGAACACTCAGAGTACCACTGAGATAACAGCCTGCTCATTCCAAAGAAATAGACATCAAATAGTCAAACTCCTACACCAAAAATAAATAGTAACCCCACCAAAAAATACAAAGGGGAGCTCCTCCCTAGAAGTAGCCTTCCAAGTCTACAGCGTGGCCTCCGCAAACTCACAGAAAAAGAAAACCACAAACAAGATGAAGAAGCTCAAAAACCATTCCCAGTTAAAAGAACAGGACAAGTCTTTTAAAGCAGCCAACAATGAAACAGACCTCTGCAGTCTGTCAGAAATGGAGTTCAGAAGGGAGGTAATGAAAATACTTGAAGAATTAAGGCTGAATATCCAGAAATTAAGAGAAGATGC
>PVHT020000077.1:35472440-35486724 GCA_004024745.2 Catagonus wagneri
GACAAAAATTTCCTGGAGAAAGACACTTGCACACGCATGTTCACTGCAGCACTATTCACAATAGCCAAGACATGGAAACAACCCAAATGCCCATCGACAGATGACTGGATTAGGAAGATGTGGTATATATACACGATGGAATACTATTCAGCCATAAAAAAGGATAAAATAATGTCATTCGCAGCAACATGGATGGAATCAGAAACCCTCATACTGAGTGAAGCAAGTCAGAAGGAGAAAGACAGATGTCATATGAAATCTCTTATAACTGGAGTCTAAAACACTGCACAAATGAACATCTCAACAGAAGAGCACGAACTTGGGGAACAGACTTGTGGTTGCCAAGGGGGCGGGGGAGGGGTGGGAGGGAATGGGGATAACTAGTTCTTTAATGATGGAATAGCAAGGAGATCCAACTGTATTGCATGGGGAACTATATCTAATTACATGTGACGAATCCATATATGTACATGTAACCAGGTCACTACACGGTGCAGTTGAAAAATCTGACAGAAATCTGTAAACCAGCTATAATGCAAAAAAAAAATAAATAAATTTAAAAAAAAGATAAATACATAAATTATCTGAAACCTAGTTTAAACACAGGTTCCTCTGGGGAAAAGTTACTATTTCCATTACCCATCTACTTCTCCACTAAATTTTGTACAAATAAGACACTTTAAAAAGTTATGTATAGCTGTTAGTAGGGAATAACACTGCAAAACACATTTACCAAAATAAAGGAATGGGGGAGTTCTCTGGTTGTCTTGTGGCTAGGACTCTCAATGTTTTCACTGCTGCAGCCCAGGTTCGATCCCTGCTCTGAGAATTGAGATCCCACATCAGGCCACGGCCCCAAAAAATAAAAACATACATACATACGTAAAGGAATGCTTCACAGAACAAAATTCCTAAAAGATACAGCAGTAGAAATCAATCTTCACCAGAAGGGATTAGATATTTTATACAAGTAAAACTATGCTGTTCGCACTTACCTACATTCTGATTTTATCATTTTGGTCAGGCTTTCCTTCTCCGAGACAGATTTTTCTTTCCTTGTCCTCATAAAAACAAGCTAAATTATTAGTGATAATGAAGGAAAATGCAAACATAGTCAACAGCAGATAATCCAAATAGTTTGACCTGGGAGTACATATAATCTTTTTTTTGCAATTATCTGGATATAAATCCTGATGCTAAAATTAATTTACATACCTGAATCTCTAGAAGATAAGTCAGAGGGAAGAAAGATAAGTACATAATTACTTGAAGATTTCAGACCAAGGTTAAATGTTCATTAAGGACAAGTGAATGTGGACTATAATTTTTTCCAAACATTTTATGTGATGTAACTTTATATCCAAACACAATAACCAAATACAAAATAGAATGTAAGACTCAACTTAATGGTTTGTAGTTTTTAAAAAAGTCTCTTTAATAAAACTGTTACACTAGGATTGTTTTAAATATAAACACAAAAAACCCTAGGATTGTCACCAAAAATGTAATTGAGTGATATTAGAAGTTATTTTCCTTACATTTGCTTCTCTGAATTCTCTAATTTTTTCAACAAAGAGTGTGTATTTTTTAAAGTTGTAAGCAAATTCTTTTTGCACTTTGCTTTTTTACCAGCTTTATCAGTTTATAGCCTATCAACAGGATTCTTGGACAGATGCTGACAGTAATCTTATTTCCTGGGTTTTATTTAAAACTGTCTTGAACTTTTCCTACACTAATTTTTGTTAAAGGCATTTCCTATTAACTAAGGTTAAAATGTGACCTTTGAAAAACCTGATTTCAGATGAAAGTTATGCATAAAAAGCCAACTATCTCATAATTAGATCCTTAAGTTAGAAAGTGAATATTCTATATAACATAAGACAAAAAATAGCGCTTACCCTTCTATTTCCTGATTTGACATGAATGGTTTAAATTCCTTTTTAAAAGAGTACGCATATACATTTTTAATTTGGTATTCCACATTCAGCAAAAAACTATTCATGTTTCAATAGTGGAATTTGGACAATTCTAATAACAGCAGAGCTGAATTTTACCGCACTGCTAACCTAACAAAAAGAAAATATTTTAAGAGTCCAAATGTTTAATCTGGTAAAAATGAGAATATACTTCAGTCAAGAACATATCATCTAAAAAAGTGGTATTGCTATCTTGTCATGAGTTTCTCACTGCATTTCTGCAGGCCCTACAGGTTTAGAATAAATGTAGCATTCACATAATACTATAGTCCATGAAAAGAGTATATTCTTTTATTGTTTTTGTTCATACATGTTGTTTCAATTTTCCATAATAAAATTCAATAAATTTGATTCCTTAATCATAAAAACTTGCTTTACACATTATTTACATGTTGCCAAAGTCTACAGTCATACAAAACATCACAAGGATCTGACTGAGTCTAAGCACACAGTACCATCACATCGAAGGAGGAGGGAGCTAATCAACTAACACACAAAGATTAAATTGTAGATGTGCACAGTGTATTTGGCACTGTTCATTAACATTACATTCCCCTCTTAGGAGAGGCATTAATAAGCCTTAGTCACAATATACCAGAATTTGCTAATTTGCTATTCACATCAAAACCAGCTTTCAAACTTTCTAACAGTAATCAGTGTTGAGAAACAAAACACAATCAGAATTGGGTATAGAATTCAAACCCTCCAACTTCTTGCTAGGCTCCAAGCTGCCATCCATAAGGTAGATCTAATTTGATAATCTCTCCATTGTGTGGAGCATCAAGAAGAAAATGTAAAGACAATATCCTTCAAAATACATACAAACAACATTTTCTTTAAATTTATCAGTTCTTCTTGGGAATGCAAAGGGAGCCCTGATAATCCATAACTAGTGATGATTTGGGCAGGAATTAGAGAATGACCAATGCCATTCAAGTAGTGGCAACTGTACTGGCAGTTAAACCCATGAGAAGGACCTGGAATGCCTATATGTGAAATCACAATCCTTAGCAACTTGTTTTAAAGGTCTCTTCCTACCAAGGACAGACTCAGGTCACAGGTTACAGATTTACTCTGATGTGTAACTCTACACTGCTTTGAAATGTAAGGAGAAAATAAAAATACAAAGAATCAACTATTAAACCTTTAGTGACGTTGGCTATATCCCAGTGGGTAACTTACTTGACTAACTTCATTTTAACAAATGTTAAATCCCTTCACGTCAATCAGGCCCATTAAATTTAATTCCTTAAAAACACATATATTCCAGAATGTTTTTAAAAAGACACGTTTATAAAAGGCATCAATTCAGTCTTAAACTAAGGCCAAAAAGCCTCAGTAGAACATGGACCACTGTATAGGGGAACAGAAATAAATTCTCTGGTAAAGTTTAGAGAGATGCTGTAGCATCACACAAAACTTTTAGCAATAAATTAAAACCAAAAAAAAGTCTCACAATGTACAAAGAACTATAATGTGCAAAGTAATGTCACTGAACCAAAATTTATTTTAATCATTTTATTTCAAGTATATTTTAAAAATCATAAATGGGGTTTTGTAATCCAAAATCAAACCATTTATTCTTCATAGCTTCAGAATTTGACAAGCAATTCCAGACCTTGCTTTCAAAATCCAGTCCTCTTTGCTATTTTTCAAACTCTGAGACCTAGTATTTAAACTACTCCATTCTAAATGTACAATTTTGGATAATTACTCTGCACTTGTGGATAAGTTTCTTCTGAAAACAGTACGTCAAATATAAAGAATGGTTTCTGTCTAAGAATCAGCAATGAGGGAAGAAATATTAAACTTGTATCAAAAAATCATTTATTCATTTTAAAAATAACAGAACCAGTGTTGTTGTCTGCCTGTCATGAAAGAGAACATGTAAAATTATTAAATTCCTTTTGTAGACTTTGGTAATACTACCTACACAGGCCTCAATCTTACTTAAAGATCTTTCATGCACAGCCATCATCAGGATTTACTGAGTAAAAATCCTGGGTACTAATATGGCCCTAAATGTGCTGTTCCAAACGGAAGAGGTTACTTTTGACGAAAAGAGCTGCCTTGGTAACTTCCCTCACATAGTTAATGGAAATATTTTTAAACCAACTTTGGGTACTATGGAGCACACTGCCCACCAAACAGAAAAGGAAATCAAACTTTCCTTATTCAGGCAGTGTTTCACTTTAAAGATTATAACCTTTTCACCTTTTTTTGACTGCCTCATACAATATTTAAATTTGTAAAAATTCTGTATTTCAACGTTATGAGTTCTTTTTCAAATGATTTTTACAACCCAGAACACAGACAACAGAGCAACACTTTCAAGTCATACTATTTGATAATAAAGAGATGAAAATGGACGGATGTCTGAAAATAGGTATTCCCTCTGCTCCAAAGGTGAGCAAACTTTTAACATGTGAGCAACACAGAACTTCATTCCTCTGGAGAGCCCTCCAACTCAGAATGCTTCCATTTAATAAGTCAATGTATTATTCTTGAAAATTAAAGTTTGGTCACTAGGAAAGACTGAACAGAAATTATTCCCCTCCCCCCTAAAACAACAACAGAGCAGTTTTAAATCACCCGTTCTCTCCCCATAAAAACAGGGAAGTAGATGGGGCTGAAGCCTTTAAATCTGCAATTTCAGCTCCTAAAACATTGCTGCTATTTGCTCCAAGGTGCAAGTCCATGTATTTCCTTCTCCAATACTTCCCCCATTTATAAGTTTATTTCCACACACACACGCACACACACACGCGCGCACACATACACTCATTCACACATACTCCTACTCTCAAGTAAGACACTTTTTTGTGTTTGTTGATAAATTATAAGGATTATGAACTAGGTGTGTACAGGGTTTCATAGGTGCTTTGTAAACATCAGAGTCACTTGAGTCCTTTTCTCCAAAAGCCTGCAACCAAATGTTAACAACCGGGGATCACTACTTTCCCAGACGCTGTTCACAGGCTGCATATTGACGAAGGGCAGAGAAAAAGTCCTCGTAACTGATGTTTAGGTGGGAGGGCAAAGATCTGAAAAAAAAAAAGCAAAGGAGAAAAAAACACAGTTAGATGATATGCTGTTAATTTGAGGAGGGAAATCAGAAGGACAATGACCAAAAAGGCTAAGGACAGAAGAAAGTAAATTACAAGCACAGAGTATGTCTATTTCTGCTAAATGATTGTTAAACTCGCCATGAAACAGTTCAAAATAAAAAATATCTCTCCTTTCCACCAGAAGAGAAAAGCAACTTGTAGTGAAATGGAGATTCAGAACTGTTCTTTTTTTCCCAACTTTCTTTTATTTTTGAAGCTTGCTAAAAACTTTGTACTACCTGGCATATAAGACATAAACGTCATGTGACATATCTCATCTCTCTCTTCTAGAAAAACTTGTGTCTAGACCATGAATTTCTATACTTTTTTAAAGACCACAAGACAAGATTATGCTGATGAAGTTTATTAAAATATAAAACTAGAAAATGAGTCTACAAAAGACTAAAGCAAATACAAAAGTGGCAAAGTACCAAAAACGCTGCATTGGACTTCAGCCCATCTGAAGGTAATCTACTTAGGATGATAAAACTTTTCCTTTGCTCACACAGATACAGAACATTGGAACAGAACAAGTACACATTCTATTTCTTATTCTAAGAATAAAGTAAAAATTACTGAGACATAATTATGATGAATTCATTGAAAGGTTAGGTCATTTTCAATTCTGACGTTTTTATATTTTGGGATATTCTTTTATGCTTCAGGATGAAGGCGCGATGTAGTGCTAGAGAGATTCAGAACCCATTAAAGCCTGAGTCTAGTTTAATGCAAAATTGGACAGCTGACTGCAAAGGATCCCACTCAGACTCAGGTCAGGAACTCGGCTCTGCCAGAGTTAAGGCCAAGACCACTCGAACAGTCTATGAAGTCAGGCTGAAAGCCGGCACAGCAGCGCAGCATCCCCACCTGATGAGACGCTAAAGTCACATGGAGAGCAGCCAAGAGACAAATGATACTTACCTCCACCATTTCCAACTGCTCGAGGGGGCAATTACAATGTAAAGACAAGCACTTTAAAGACAGTGAGCATAGAATCAGAGGTTCCCCTTTCAGTATTTTAAAGACAAAATAATTTTCAATAATTAACATGAAAAAAACCTCTAATATATGCAGCTTTACTGTAATGTTTAAGAAATCCCAAACAGTATTGAAGTCAAGACTTGGTCAGATTACAAGTCACAGCAGAATTCTACAGTCACGTGCACACAAGAAAAGCACTTGAACAAATCTACCACAAATGAACTCCTGCTTGACCCTGTGGTTCTCTTCAGCTATGCCTTCCTTATCCTTCCTGTACTTCCCCTGCTAGGTTTATTGAGATAAAACTGACATATAATATTTATCCTTCCCTCTTACTGCCAAGATTTATTCCCCCCCCTTTTTTTTGGTCTTTTTTGGGTCACACCCGTGGCATATGGAGGTTCCCAGGCTAGGAGCTGAATCAGAGCTGTAGTTGCCGGCCTATGCCACAGCCATAGCAACGTGGGATCCTAGCCGCGTCTGCGACCTACACCACAGCTCACAGCAGTGCTGGATCCTTAACCTACTGAATGAGGCCAGGGATCAAACCCGCATTCTCATGGATGCTAGCTGGGTTCGTTAACCACTGAGCCACAAGGGAAGCTCCATGCCAAGACTTCTGAAACGAGTCACCTCCCTCCCTCCACTTCCTTATCTCTTAATAACCTCTGCTATCAACCTGATATCTTCTTTCTATTGAGCGAATATTCTCAAGGACAAATTTAACGACATTCTTCTTGTTAAAAACTTGCTTCCGAAGTCTTCCTCAAATTACCCACTTTCCTACATCCTCCTCCTCATTTCACCCCCTTCATCTCCTCTAACTCAAGAAGCGTTTAGTGCCACCTCCCCTCAGTGACACAGAAGTAGTCTTGCTATTTCCCAGCCTATTCTGTCCATTTCCATACATGATGATTAAGAATAACTATGTCTGGGGCCAGTAGACAAATACAGGGCAAACCTCAATATAATGTTATAGAGTTATGACAGACATTCAAAGATCTGTGGAAAAGCCTGTTATGTGCCAGGCATATGATGCCCATGATCAGATTTAAATCAACTCCAAATTAAAATGTTCATTTTACAAATATAGAGAAGTTTAAATAGCTTATCAAAGTCATGTTACTGAGCTGCATAGCTAAGATTCAAACCAAGATCTATGTTCTAAGACATACTCTTCCCTCCAAACCCTTGCCAAGCTCAAAAAGAATCACTGCTACCTTTCTTGGAGCTTAACTGAAAGGCATCTGAAATGACTTAGAAAACCCCTGGAAAAGAAAGAGATAAGGAAACCCAGAGTTTGGAGATTTGGGTGGGTTCTAACTCCACTTTGCTACAAGCTTGAGCAATGTCTCTCCCCCACTTGCCTGGCCTATGAAATGAGCAGGCAGTATCAGATGACCTACAGCCCTTTCTGACTCTAACACGCTTCGTGTTCTTTTCTGCTTCTTTGACGCCTTTTCCCTTCCAGCCCCCAGCTTGAAGCATTTCTTAAAGGACCCCTTGGTACTAGGCTCTTCTGTGTACATGTTAGGGAAGTGCACTATTTTCACAGGTTCAACTACTTCAACTTTCTAGATACTGACAACTCCCAGTTGCTCTTCGCCTTGATTTCTCATTCAAGCACCAATTCCACATCTTCACCTGCCCTCTTAAGTAGTCCATCCTAACAGACTATGGTCTCAAAATCATCTTGTTCCTGCAATCAACATACCTCCTTCAAAAAATCAACAGTCTGATTTTTCCATTTGTCTCAATTAACACCATAATGTAAGCAGTCACTTGCGCTTAAAAATTTAGGAATTAATTCATTTCTACTCTAGTTTTTACTGCTATTATTATAAGTGCTAGGCCTGCAAGTATACTTAGTAATGAGTGCTCATGAGAGAATTTGTAGTATATTCCTCCTAAGAACCAGAATTTAAGTATTTTAAGGCTCCTAAGTCTTTCCTTTATTTTATTTTATTTTATTTTATTTTATTTTATTTTTGTCTTTTTGCCTTTACATAGAGCTGCACCCACGGCATATGGAGGTTCCCAGGCTAGGGGTCTAACAGGAGCTGTAGCCGCCAGCCTTCGCCACAGCCACAGCAACGTGCGATCAGAGCCGCGTCTGCAACCTACACCACAGCTCACGGCAACGCCGGATCCTTAACCCACTGAGCAAGGCCAGGGATCGAACCTGCAACCTCATGGTTCTTAGTTGGATTCGTTAACCACTGAGCCAGGGAGGGAACTCCTCTCCTTTATTTTAAATCAGAGGTCTACAATTATAGTCCAGGAGCCCACAAGCTGTTTTTATAAACAAGGTTTTATGAGAACACTGTCACACACATTTGTTGACACACTGCCTGCAGCTGTTTAGGTACACTAGCAAGTGTTGAGCTGCAACAGAGAACAACAGTTCCAAGAGATCGAAATAGTTACTCTGGCTCTTTATACAAAATGTGCCAAACTCCGTTTTAAATAAGCAATTTCATTCTCACAATGTATTCTCCCAGAATTTATACGTATGGCCTCTTCACTTGTCTTTTTACTTCATTCTTGCCCAAATACAGTACACAGTTGCCAAACAAATCTTCCAAAATCACCATTCCCACATACCCCACAAGCTCAATAACTTCCTACTGCCTGTCTGAACAATTATACACATTTCTTATGCTGGTATTTAAAGCCTTCCCCATGTCGACACCTCCAAACTATCTGATTTCACCTTACGCTACTATCTAACACGAACCCTGTGCTGGTATGGCCAGTTCCCTATTTGTTTAAAATGTGATGTTTATGTCCTGCCCCCCAGCCCTCCAGCTTTTTCCCCTTGCTCATCCCCCACACTTCCCACCTCTTCTCTAATTATAAAAATTCTACCCATTTTACATACCCTGGATCAAGTCACATCTTTTCTGTAGACTCAACAGCTCTGACCCACAGTTATATCTCACTCCTTATCGCCTATTAGTTTCATCACCAATCACTGAACAACCACACACTCCCTTGTGTCTGAGTCATTTATATAGGTTTTGATTTTACCACTCATACTGTGACAAAGCTTAAGGAAAAAATTCCAGTTATTACGATTTTTGTGAATTCCAAGCACATCTAGTACAAGGTTAGGTTCAAGAAACACCTACTGGATTGAACCAAAGACACTACACTTTTAAGTACTTACACAATCTCAGTCAACCTGATGTGCCAGGGTAGAAAGCCTAGTGTGCTGTCCACAGGACCAAACTTCAATACTAAATCAGGATCAGGGAAACCATTTGAACCTTGGAAAGAAAGAAAGATAGATGAACTTAATGCACATTGTTTACCAAGAAATAACCAAGGGCAAACAAAATCAGTTCATCAAATTGGTTTCTTACGCTTTGAGTATCTATTCTCTTCAGAGGCTTTATTTGTACATTTCTAACCCATATTCCATGGTCCAAAATAAACCTTGATATCTATATTATTTCCAAAAGTGGAAGTTTCCTCTAAAGGCCATTTAACTGGATTGATTACTTGATAGCAAGTGTTACCCAATTCTCTTGCTAAACCCTATAGGTAGTCCCCAAATCCTATCTATCTTTTGACTGAAGTATTTTCTTGGTATCCCGGGACCTTCACTGCTTTAATGACTCAAATAGTATTCTGGCCACAGAACCAAGTGATTGCAGAGATGAAAAACAACTTCAAAAGGTATCTACGATCAAAGTTCCTATTGCAGCTCAGTGGGTTAAGGATGTGGCATTGTAGGCTGCAGATGTGGCTTGGATCTGGCATTGCCATGGCTGTGGTGTAGGCCTGCAGCTGCAGCTCCAATCTGACCCCTAGCCTGGGAATGTCCATATGCCACAGGAGTGGCCGTAAAAAGGGAAAAAAAGTTATCTACTCTGCTTCCTTCCCCATGCTCCATTTTACAGCTAAGGACCCAGAAAGACCAACTCCCAGCTACATAGTGCAAATGTTCTCAGTGTTCTCCAAATCCCAAACACCCTAGGAGGAGTAAAGGAGACTGTATGACTGCCTCAAACAAAGTCTGGCCATATTTTGCTTTATAAACTGGTTTCCATATGAGATCTGCCTTAAGAGAAAAAGCGGATAAACAATATTTCAACTGCTTAAAAATAAAGTAAAAGAAATCATAAAATAATCACTGGTGTAACAGAAAAGATGCTATAATCCAAGAGACCCAGGTTCTAACAGTTTCTAGTAACATCAGTTCAGCCATTAACTCTTTGCTAGCTAGCACAATCTTCCCAGGGCTTAGTTCCTTCATTTGTTAAAGGAGACTGGATCAGATAGGCCCTCCAGAGGTAATAAAGACTTATTTCCATAACAAAGTCTCTTTAAAATTCTATGCTGGCAGAGTAAATGGACTAAGTAGAAGAACACACATTCCTCCACTTGCTTAAAAAGCAAATCCTCTTTACTACCAAAAAAAAAGAAGGCACTTCTGCCTAATAGTGGTGTGAAGTAGAGGATGAATCCTCCCAAAAATAACTACATAACAGCATTCACTTAAGAGCACTGGATATTGGAGTTCCCATAGTGCCTCAGTATGGGAACGAATCCGACTAGGAACCATGGGGTTGCGGGTTCAATCCCTGGCCTTTCTCAGTGGGTTAAGGATCCGGCGTTGCCATGAGCTGTGGTGTAGGCTGCAGACAAGGCTCAGATCCCGCGTTGCTGTGGCTGTGGCGAAGGCCGGCAGCTACAGCTCCTGTTAGACCCCTAGCCTGGGAACCTCCATATGCCGCGGGTGCGGCCCTAGATAAGGCAAAAAGGCAAAAAAAAGCACTGGATATTAAACAGAGTAGATAATTATTCTTTAAAAAACAAAACACCAAGAAGTTCCCTTGTAGCACAGAGGGTTAAAGATCCAGCGCTGTGCATCCGTGGTCCAGGTTCCATCCCTGGCCCAGGAATTTTCATATGTCATGGGTACTGCCAAAACCCCCCTCCCCACAACCCCGTAAAACAAACAAAACCAGTCAGAGCTTCAGGTAAGAACTCTAAGTCTTTTGGCCTTCCTGCCTGGGAATGTACCCAACCCTCATGTCTCTACTCTCATCAACTAAAGGCAATAATAGTTTTACCAGCAGAGAACTGACAGCAAAGCAGACCTTCTGCTCGTAGCCAAAAGACGTGCACTCAATTTGGAGGTTGTGGGCAAGAGGGAGGGGGCAATGGTGAAAACCTGTGGTTTTGCCAGACAAAGTGGCAAACTCAAAAGGAAACAAATGAGGAAAACCCAGAGTTTTGTTATCTTTAGATTGTGGCTCTGGTTATGGCAAGCAATATAACAGCAAGAAAATTAACACAGAGATGCTTGAAACACTGGTTCAGATAAGCTCTCTACATACCCAGGCTAACTGGGAACCTACCACACGCAAGGGAAGAAGGAGGGCAGAGTGGACAGCACAACAAGAAAGCCTAGTGGAAGCCTAGCCAACGAGACCTGAGAACTCATTCGAATGCACTCTCCAACATCACACAGAGATCTTCGAAGTCTTACAAACTTAAGATGTTTGAGTATAACCAGCAATAAAGCACTGACTGACAGATGCAGGCACAGAATGCCTGACTAAAAAATAAGTTTAAAAATAGAGGAGTTCCCATAGTGGCTCAGCGGAAACAAATCTGACTAGTATCCATGAGGACGCAGGTTCTACCCCTGGCCTCGCTCAGTGGGCTTAGTTTCCAGCTTTGCCATCAGCTGTGGTGTAGGATGCAGACACGGCTTAGATCTGGTGTTGTTGTGGCTGTGGCATAGGCCGGTGGCTGCAGCTCCAATTTGACCCCTAGCCTGGGAACCTCCATATGCTGTGGGTGCAGCCCTAAAAAGACCAAAAAAAAAAAAAAACTTAAAAATAGAAAAACTGAGCAGAGACAGCAGTGGTGATCTTTATTTATAGACAATACGATCCTGTATTTAGAAAATCCTGATTCCACAAAACAACCACTAGAAATAAGTTTTGTTTTATTCAGAAAGGCTGCAGGATACAAAACTAATATTAAAAAAAAACCAACTGTATATTCATGTATCATCAACAATCTGAAAATAAAATTAAAATAATCTAACAATAGCATCAAAAAGAATAAAATCCTTAGGGATAACTGAACAAAAGCAGAAACTCAATTTCCTAAAATTATAAAAGATTGTGAACAGGAAAATTAGGACCCAAATAAATGGAGAGATATACTATGTTCATGGATGGAAGATTCCACATTGTGAAGATAGCAATCCTCCCCAAGGTGAGCTAGAGATTCAACCCAATCCCTATTAAAATAATTTGTTTTTTTTTAATTGACAAATTGATTTTAAAATGTATGTGAAAGGAGATTGGATTAAGATGGCGGAATACAAGGACTGGAGCTCAACTTCTCTCCCAAAAAACAGCAAAACTACAACCAAATGTCGAGCAGCCTTCAACCAACTGGACTGTAAACTTCCAAAAAAGATATTCTGCTCCAGAAGACAAAGAGGAGACCACATCAAGAGGTAGGAGGGGCAATTACGCGATAGAAGCAACCCCATACCTCCCGGGTGGGAAGCCCGACACACTGGAAAGTAACTGCATCACAGAGACTTAGCTACAGGACTGAGAGTTCTGAGCCCCATGTCAAAACCCCACTCCTGGGGATCGGGCACAGGGAGAAAGAGCCCCCGGAGCATCTGGCATTGAAGGCCAGCGGGGCTTGTGTGCAGGAGCTCCACAGGACTGGGGGAAACAGAGACCCCCATCCTTGAAAGGCACACACAGACTTTCACGTGCACTGGGTCCCAGGGCAAAGCAGTCTCCATGGGAATCCGGGTGGAACCTTACTGCAATTCTTGGAGGATCTCCTGGGAAAATAGGGTGACTGTGGCTTGTTGTGGGGGAAGGACACTGGAGGTGAAGCTCTCGGGAACATTCATTAGCCTGCATTTCTCTGGAGGGGGCCATTTCTGGGAAAATCTGGTCCCTCCCATCAGCCCTGAGAAGCCCCAGGCCAAACAATAATCCAGGTAGGATCACAGCCCCACCCATCACTAAACAGGCTGCCTAAAGACCCCTCAGGCACACAGCCAGCCTCTAATCTCATCCAGAGACAAAGCCCCACCCATCAGAGGGACAAGAATCAACCACACCTACCAGTGGACAGGCATCACTCCCTCCCATCAGGAAGCCTACAGCAAGCCCCACCCATACCAGCTTTAGTCACAGGGCAGGCAATGGCTAGAATTAAGAGAGGCTACCACTCTACTGTTGGCAAAAAGGTCACCACACCAAAAACCTATAAAAATGAAAGACAGAAAACTCTAACCCAGATAAGGGAGAAAGAGAAAAGCCCAGAAAAACAGCTCAGTGATGATGAGATTACCAGCCTTTCAGAAAGAGACTTTAGACTGTTGATGCTGAAGATGATGCAAGGCATTGGAAATAGATTGGAGGCAAAGATTGATCATTTACAGGAAACACTGAGCAGAGAAATACAAGCTGTAAAAATTAAACAAGAAGAGTTGCAAAATACAATAGCTGAAATAAAAAATTCATTAGAAGCAGCCAACAATAGAATACAGGAGGCAGAAGAACTAATCAGCGAGGTGGAGGACAGATTAATGGAAATCACTAATGCAGAAGAGAAAAGAGATGAAAGATTGAAAGGAAATGAGCTGAGTCTCAGAGAACTCTGGGATACTGTTAAACGCACCAATATCCGTATTATAGGGGTGCCAGAGGGAGAAGAGAGAGAGAAGGGGACAGAAAAACTATTTGACGAGATAATAGCCGAAAACTTCCCTAATATGGGAAGGGAACCACTCAGTCAAATCCAGGAAGCGCAACAAGTACCATATAAAATAAACCCAAGGAGGAACACCCCCAGACACATATTAATCAAAATGACCAAAATTAAAGACAAAGAGAAAATATTGAAAGCAGCTAGGGAAAAGAAACAAATGACATACAAGGGAACCCCAATAAGGTTATCAGCAGATTTTTCATCTGAAACTCTGCAGGCCAGAAGGGAGTGGCATGATATACTTAATGTGCTGAAAGGGAAAAACTTCCAACCAAGATTGCTTTACCCTGCAAGGCTCACATTCAGATTTGAAGGAGAGATCAGAACCTTTACAGATAAGCAAAAGCTAAGAGATTTCTGCAACACTAAACCAGCTTTACAACAAATCTTAAAGGAACTTCTCTAGGCAGAAAAGAAAAGGCCACGACCAGAAACAAAAACACCACAAAT
>PVHT020000077.1:35487724-35549333 GCA_004024745.2 Catagonus wagneri
TGAATGGATACAAAAACAAGAAAACAACCAATGGATCACTGAAGAAATCAAAGAGGAAATTAAAAAATACCTAGAAGCAAATGACAACAACGACACGCCACTCCAAAACCTCTGGGATTCAGCAAAAGCAGCGCTAAGAGGAAAGTATATAGCAATACAAGCCAACCTCAGGAAACAAGAAAAAGCTCAAATAAGTAACCTAATTTTACATCCAAAGCAGCTAGAGAGGGAAGAAGCCAGGTCATGGAAACAACCTAAATGCCCACCGACAGAGGAGTGGATAGGGAAGATATGGTACATACACATAATGGAATATTACTCAGCCATTAAAAGGAACTGAATAACATTTATAACAACATGGATGAACCTAGAAATTATCATACGAAGTGGAACCAGTCAGACAATTAGACAGCAACACCCAATGCTACCGCTTACATGTGGAAACTAAAGAGACACAATGAACTTCTTTGAAGAACAGACAATGTCTCACAGATTTTGGAAAACCTTGGTTTTTCAAATAAGACAATCTGGGGGGGTGGGGGGATGCACTGTGGGTTTGGGACACAAAATCTACTGTATTGACTTATGATCTTTGTACACCTATAACTGAAATAAAATTCATTGTTAATTAAAAAAAATCAGGGAAAAAAATAAAATAAAATAAAATGTATGTGAAAATGTTAAGGACCCTGAGTGGCTAAAACTTTGAAAAAGATAATCAAAAAGTTGAAATGTTTACTACTTGATTTCAAAGCTTATCTAGATACACTGCAATAACCAAGAGAATATAGCTTTGGAGTTCCCATCGTGGCACAGTGGTTAACAAATCCCACTAGGAACCATGAGGTTGCGAGTTCGATCCCTGGCCTTGCTCAGTGGGTTAACGATCCAGCGTTGCCGTGAGCTGTGGTGTAGGTCGCAGACACGGCTCAGATCCTGCGTTGCTATGGCTGCGGTGTAGGCCGGTCTACAGCTCCGATTAGACCCCTAGCCTGGGAACCTCCACATGCCGCGGGTGCGGCCCTAAAATGACAAAAGGCAAAAAAAAAAAGAGTATAGCATTATAAGAATAGACATACAGAACAAGAGAACAGAAAAGAGACACCAGAAATACTCACAGATTCTTGATAAACTGATTTTCAATAAAGGAACCATAGTAATTAAAGGCGGAAAATACAGTCTTTTCAACAAGTAATGTTGGAAAAATAACTGTATCCTTTACCTCACACCATTCACAAAAATTAAATTAAAATAGATTACAGGCTTAAATGTAACAGCTAAAGCTATAAAAAAATTCTAGAAGAGGCTGGCTGCTTTGCTGCGGCCATGATCATCACTTTTGGCTGTTTCTCTTGCGGCAAGATCGTTGGCAACAAGTGGGAGGCCTACCTGGGGCTGCTGCAGGCCGAGTACACCGAGGGGGATGCCCTGGATGCTCTGGGCCTGAAGCGCCACTGCTGCCGCCGCATGCTGCTGGCCCACGTGGACCTGATCGAGAAGCTGCTCAACTACGCGCCCCTGGAGAACTGATGTGCAGCCGACATGCAGCGTTTCTCCCAGAGACCCTCCCGAGGAGCGGGGAGCTGGAGGCCTGCCTGCCCACAGCCCTGTCCACACGTCTCCCTCTCTGGAAAGAACCATCCAAAAAATGCTTTTAAAGACCCCCCAAAAAAAAAATTCTAGAAGAAAATGCACGAAAAAATACTTGTGACTTTGGATTAGGCAAAGATTTCTTAGATATGACACAATGCATGATCCAGAGATTTAAAAAAAGTGAAAAAACAGATTTCATAATTTCATAAAATTAATCACTTTAACTCAAACCCATTAAAAATACACAAAATATTTGTACAGACACTTCACCAAAGACGTATAGGTGACAAATTGGCCATATGAAAAATACTCAGTTTTGGAGTTCCCTTCGTGGCTCAGTGGTTAACGAATCCGACTAAGAACCAATGAGGTTGCTGGTTCGATCCCTGGCCTTGCTCAGTGGGTTAAGGATCCAGCGTTGCTGTGACCTGTGGTGTAGGTTGCAGACGCGGCTCGGATCCCGCGTTGCTGTGGCTGTGGCGAAGGCCGGCAGCTACAGCTCCTGTTAGACCCCTAGCCTGGGAACCTCCATATGCCGCGGGTGCGGCTCTAGATAAAAAGGCAAAAAGACAAAAAAAAAAATACTCTATCATTAGTCATTAGAAAAATGTGAATTAGAAGCACAATGAGATGCTATTACGCATCCACTAAAAATGGCTAAAATGAAAAAAAAAAAGACAATACTATGCTTTGCCAAGACGTGGAGAATCTAGCACCTTCTACATTTCTGGTGAGATATAAAATGGTACAGCCTCTTTGGAAAACAAGTTGGTAGTTTCTTAAAAGTTACACACTCACCACACAATCAAGCAATTCCATTTTATGTTACCTACCCAAGAGAAAGGAAAACACGTCTGTGCAAAGACTTGTACGCAAATGGTCACAAAAGCATTATTCAAACAAACCAAATATATACCAATTGATGAGTGGATAAACAAAATGTGGTATATATCCATAAAATAATGGATATATTATTTTATATATATATATAAAATAAAGTAATAAACCACTAATACATGCAACATGGATGAACCTCAAAAACAATGTGCTGAGTAAACAAAGCATGAGATAAAGACTAAGTATTATATGATTGCATTTATACAAAACTTTCAGAAAAGGCTATAGTCAGAAATCAGATTAATAATTCCCTCATTTTAGTGGCAGAGGCCAGCATTAACTGCAATCACAAAGTAATGGCTGGAGGCCACAATATTCAGAGGGTTTTCTTCTATCAGATTAATGAGTTAACTGTGTACATTTTTGTTTATCATGGATCTACAACCCCTGCAGTCAACACTTGGTTTCCATAGCATATCTGAATGACCACTTCTGGTTCCTGCATCAATTTTAGGACATCCTCAAAATTACTCTCTGGTTGGGGCCTTACAGGATCCAGGAAATAGTCAACATCCCAGTAGCCTCTGCCTAGAGAACCACTATGACAGTCTACTTTAAGCCTATTCATTCAGCCTGAATAGAGTTAGGCAATGACAGAGTAGAGAATAGGAAAGTAGGGTTAAAAAGTGAGTAGTAAATCAAAGTAGGGAATTAGTAAGACCAAGAGGCCAGAGAGGGACTGTGCTCTTTAACAGACATGTGTCAAAGCAGAAGAAACAAAGACTAGAGAGTTATATAAATGACTGAGTTCGAAAATGGATGATTAATAAGTAAATGGAGAATTTATGTGAATGAATGAAAAGTATAAGTCTGAAATCGCAGGGCTATAGAAGCCATCAATGGAAACAAATTTGTTAGAAATACTGTCTTTCTTCAAAAGGGTCAGGGATAATGTTGGTAGTAAGCAGAAGGACTGTAAAGTTAAGGCAAAAAGTTCCTAGGGGGGGCTCTAGGGAGAATAAGCAAAATAAAGGCTTTTATAAACAACTGAAGAAAAATAAATAAAATATAATGTTATATTCAGTATAACATGACAAATACAGTCGTACTGTTGGTATAACATAATGGAATACTAAAAAGAATTCACAGATGACAGTAGCATTATATTCTTGGAATTGCTTCCTTAATAGCTATTAAGTTCAAACTTAATTTCAAACTTCACAAAGAATTCAAACTAAAAAGAGGAATGCTGTATGTCAATTATACCTCACTAAAACTGTAAAAATAAAATAAGTTTTTTTTAATAAGAAGAAGGAGAAAGCAGAAGTCCTATTTTTAAGATACTCCTCACTTTCCCCAAAATCCTTGTAGGTCCTCTCTTTTACCAATAATTCCTCGTGCAAGTGAACTGCCTACAAATTTCTTTACCTCAAAACTGCTTTCACATATGTGTCTCTTAACTACAGAAACATAAGACGTACAATGATAAAAACAAAAATCAGGCTTTATGGTGTGAATGAAACTTAGATATTCTCCTTCATACTGTATCCTTGTGGGACAAACCTAAAAAACAAACATATAGACTTACTAAGCAAACTGTCTAACATATCTACATCCAAATCTGTGGATTTCTTTTGCTGCTGGGCTACTAACTGGCAAAAGTCTTGAGCAGCTCTCACAATATCTGCTTTTCCGTCTTCTGGGGACAGCACCTTCACCGCCGATTGGCAATGTAAAACTGGAGGAAGAAACACAGAAGGTATTAAAAAAAGATATCCTCAAGTTGTGATGATTTTTGTACACCTATAATTGTAATAAAATTCATTAAGCAATGGGAAAAATAAATAAATAAATAAAAAATAAAAAAAGATACCCTCTTCCAGATACATTTCAAAATCAGTTTAAAAAAATACTCAGTTCAGACTAAAATAAAGGTACAGTTCTTATAGTAAATAAGAATAGTTTAAGCCCTTCAATTTTAGTACCAAAACATATTTAGCTACTCTCCTCTGAAAGAAACCACATAACTTTTGTGTATTTATTTATAGCCTTCTTTTCAAAGTGCTCAGAATGACCCTGCATCTGTGAAAAAATCCTCTAGAAAACAGAAATTTTAATTATAGCGTAATGCACAATTTCCACTCATCTAAAATGCCATCAACAATTATAATGCAGTTAGCAATAACACAAGATAGAAGACAAAAACGAAGACTGTAGAAAAAAAATGTGCTTCAGTGGAATATGAACTGTCTATGGCACACACACCCACCTTACCAAATTCTGATTCTAAGGAGCTGTTTTACAATTGATAGGATTCTAGGGAACTGATAGCAATGTCCCATTCTTATCTATAGACATGCAATGCTTATCTGGCAGAGGTTCAATTACATTCATCCCATAGAAAAACAAGTTTTGCCTCTATTTACATATTTATTTCAATATTTCTCATCTATAAATGTGTACATTCTTTGGATTCTCTTTGAACTGGTTATAAAATCTATCTGGTTCCTGGTTGTCTAAGAGTTAAATAGTTGCTGCAAGCTGTGGTGTAGGTCGCAGATGCAACTGGGATCTGATGTTGCTGTGGCTGTGCTATGGCTGGCAGCTACAGCTGCAATTCAACCCCTACCCTGGGAACTTCCATATGCTGCAGGTGCAGCCCTAAAAAAACAAAAAAAAAGTTAAATAAAATCTTTAAATGTGATTATTTTTTAATATCTATGAAAGTTATGATTTTATCTTTTTCTGAAAATTATCGTTTAACAAGATGAAGAAAGGAAAATCTAAATCTGATCATTAAAGATGATGATAAATAACACTGGGAGTTCCCACTGTGGCACAGTGGAAATGAATCTGACTAGTATCCATGAGGATGCAGGTTTGATCCCCAGCCTCGCTGAGTGGGTCAGGGATCTGGCATTGCTGTGGCTGTGGCACAGGCCGGCAGCTATAGGTCCAATTCGACCCCTAGCCTGGGAATTCCCACAAACCTCAGGAGCAGCCCTAAAAGGTGGGAAAAAAAAGATGATAATAACAAAGACTAAAAGAGCAAAACAAATAAATGAGTAGCAGAATTTGCCTTGAAACACAAAACACATCTGCATTATGTCAGATGTTCAATTTTATACTCATGCTTACCTTGATCATCTTTGTCATTACTATTTGCAAAGTCTGGTGAGTATTTGGAACAATCTAAGCCCAGAAGTTCCTGCTGCTGTTTTAGAATTTCATCCATCAATCTTGAATTATTTCTTTTGAAAATACCTTAAAAGGGAAAAAAATGTGAATATCAACTAGGTTATTCTCTTCAATAACTAATGGATGCTTGTTGTGAAAACAACAAATTCCAAATGAAGCAGTGAAGACTAATCCTAAACTGCAACCTAAAAGGAAAACATGACAACAAAACTTTGTTATTACAAGAATCCAGCTTCGGGCTAAAGTCAAAAAAAGGACAAGGATAACAACTATGTGTTAATATGAGCATAAGAAGAATTTTTTTTTTCTTTTTAGGGCCGCACCTACAACATATGGAAGTTTCTGGGCTAGAGGTTGAATCAGAGCTGCAGCTGCCACACTACACCACAGCCACAGCAACATGGGATCCAAGTCTGCAACCTATATACCACAGCTCATGGCAACGCAGGATCCTTAATTCACTGAGCGAGGCCAGGGATTGAACCTGCATCTTTGTGAATACTACTCAGGTTCTTAACCTGCTGAGCCATGATGGGAACTCTGAGAGAAACTTTAAGAGACCATTTACTTGGCATCTTTATTTACAGATTAAGAAACTGAGACACAAGTGTAAGAAAAGCCTCTTAAAGGACCTGTATAAGAAGTTGTAAACTGCAGAAGCGGCCCGAAGGCCATCTTCATTTCTTCTAGTCTAACGTAAATTCCTTACAGATTTACTCTGTACACACAACACTATTACCTCAACTTGATTAGTTGTCTTTTATGGTACGAAAAAATAATGATTTAGTAAAAAGCAGAGAATAAATAGAAGTACTGAAACCAAAATTTAGTAAATTCAAATACAGCATGAAAATATACTACATAAAACTGTTTTTGATCCTCCAACCATACACAGAACAGTTAAAACTTTAACTACTATCATATCACTGAGAAAGACGAAGGAACTATGTGATATACATTTAACATGAAGCTAATTTAAAAAGCTCTAATTAAAACAATTAGGCTATTTTCAGAGAAGCCAGCTTTCTAGTGGCCACTGCCTTTTCGACCTTTATCAAAAGTCCTTCTCTGTACTCTCAGTCAGATCTGTCTTTTAAAACAGTTCAAAGATTACCTGGGAGAGAGAACATAATAAAAATGCGTAAAATAGTATAGAATCTGCTGAATCTGCCATATATATAGTGTCAACTTGGTTGTGTATGTGTAATAGCAGTATAAATATAAAAGCAGTCTCCTCTGGCAGGGAAAAGCTTTGTAAAACAAGTAAGACTTTGAAGTTCCCCTGTGGCACAGCAGGTTAAGGACTGGGTGTTGTGGTGGTTGCAACTTAGGCAAAGGTTCAATTCCTGGCCTGGGAGCCAGGAATGCCATGGGTGTGGCCAGAAAAACAAACAAACAAGCAAACCTAAAAAAGTAAGACTTTAACTGAGCTGACCTTAGAAAATTTGGAGAAAATGGAGAAGACAGAAGGTGAAAATGTTTAAAAAAAAAAGCAATGAATTCTCAAAAGTCAGAGAAATGCTGCTGCTACAAATGATTTGAGAAAAGAGATAAGAGGCATTCCTGTTGTGGTGCAGTATAAACAAATCTGACTAGTACCCACGAGGATGCAGGTTCGGGCCCCTGGCCTCGCTCAGTGGGTTAAGGATCTGGCGTTGCTGTGAGCTGTGGTGTAGGTCACAGACACAGCTCGGACCCTGCGTTGCTGTGGCCACGGCTGTGTTGTAGGCCAGCAGCTGCAGCTCCAATTCGACCCCTAGTCTGGGAACTTCCATATGCCGCAGGTGTGGCCCTGAAAAGAAAAAAGAAAGAAAAAAGAGATAAGGGGATAGGCCTAATTTTTATTTCATTTTGCCTACCCAATGGGTAACCAGAAATTTCTGAGCAATGTGGAAATTTTTATCTTTAGGAAAACCAACCTGGCAACAATACAGATAAGGCCAGGCAACAGACTACTGCAGTCATCCACACATAATTTGATAAAGCAATGGAAAAAAATTCACTACAAAGGAAGAGCTGAGAGAATAAAGAACAAGACTTGATTAGAGGTGAACACAGAAAATTCCACAGCTTTAACCCTGGATAACAGAAAATGTTTACATTTTTTTAAAGTAGGGAAATTCCACAAAGAGTTAAGGTTTGAAGGAAGAGACTAGTTTTAGACAGCGTGATGAAAAATATTTAAGTGGGGGTTACTGTAAAAGCAATTACGAGACATGAGGAAATGAGGCCATATAAGCACCACGTGGGGAGGACTGTAACCCTAACCGTTTTGCTTACCAGAGGCTAGCAGTCCCTGGCACAAAACAGACACTCAACAAATGTCTGCAGAAAGACAATAACAGGTCAGAGGCCAACGTGGGGATTGGGAAAGGACACTGAAGGGTAAGTGACATTTCAGCTGGCCCATGAAGAATTAGGAGATTTTACAGGTGTGGGGCAGGAAAGGTAATGTAACAAAGGACAGAGAATCCTCCTCCTTAAGGTGAGAGCCATACACAAACAAATGATAAATAAGATCTCCAAAGGCAAAGCAGCACACATGGAGAAGAGCAGAGGGCTAAGGGTGGGGCAATCATAGCTCAGAAATATGAAAGTGAACATTTTGTAATGCCCATATCCATAGTAAGATTAAACGAAAAAATATATACTCTTAAATAAAAAAGGGAAGTGATTAATACTGGAAGTTATCTGAACAACAATGTTTAGAATAGTAATATTTGTGTAGCAATATAAATGTGTAGGGCATAATAGCTATCCTCACGTCAATCATAACATTCATACATATGATACAAAAACATACAACCCTCTTTCTATCCGTGTGCACCTCCTTCTCTGATTCTAGTCACTCACAGGACTTTAAAACCGCTCAAGGCCAGGGTAAGATAAATGAGGAAAATGGAGGGGGACGGTTATTAAAAAAAACAGTAATTAAGATTAATAATAACTTGATGTAATACCTTTAAGGGCTTAAAATTAATGCAAAACATCCATGAGGAACAAAACAGCATCAGCATTCGCTTCCTAACATTTTGAGTTCATTCAAATATCTAATCCTTCCTTGAATTTCTATAAGCATCTGAAAAGTAACAAACCTGGAGCTTGGCTTATCTCTTAAGGCTAGCTCTCAAATGCTATATTACATAGAACAAAACAAAACAGCACTTAAGTAAAAAGCCCAGAAGAAAACAGGGAATATTAGAACAGTAAGTATATAAGGGTGATGGGACAATAACTGATTTAAAATCATAACTGTTGTAAAGGTGTTTCTATAATTAAAAAAGAAAACACAGCTCTTCTTGTTGTTGTTCTATTTCTAATAAAGGCATCACTACCTGCCCAGTCACCTAGGCATCCTCTCTACTCTCCAACATTACTACACCACCCTCAATGCCCTATTAAGACGCTAAACCCTTTACTTTTCTACAGCAGTGCTTCCTTTACCCATTTCCTTTTGTCCATTGCTCCCATTGTTTCAAGCAATAGTTGTCTTCTTTATAATATTATGACTACCTTCTAATGGGTCTTCCTGCCCCTTCTAATATGTATCACTAGATATAACTACCAGACTGATCTTCTTGGGTACATCCTGACACAATCCAACTTCTGACACAATCCAACACCTTCAGGGGCTCCCAAAATGCTTAATGTATTAAGACCAAACTGCTTAGATCATTGTTAACACTCTAGCCCATATTTTCACACTTGGTAGGTAGAAATAATTTAAGTTTATGAAATAAACAAATCTATCGATTTCTCTGTACTCTATGCTCAGCAAATCAGATTACCTTACATTGCCCCCACACACACTCAGTGACTCCTCCAACCCCACACCTGTAAAATTTTCATTTTTTGTTACTTCATCTTTTGTTACTTCTCCAACCCCACACCTGTAAAATTCTAATTTTTTTACAGGCCAGCTGAAATGTCACTTACCCTCAATCAAGAAGCCTTTCTGAATCCCCCAGCCAGATATACCCAATTTCTCCTCTGGCTCACCTCACTCCCTCCAAATATACACTCTGTTCAAACTCCTTAATAAACCAACATTCTATTTTTTATTAGGTATAGCTTAAGTCCCCCACTCCCAATGAACGGTAGTCTTACTTGTGAACTTAGGTTTTACTCATCTCTTTCCCCCAAGACACCTTCCACCCTGCAGGAGTTCAGTGTTTATTTAATAAACTGATTTATCGGTGCTCAAAAAATGCCACCTAACAATAACAAAACCTAAATGGACATATCACTGAAAGGAATTTTTAAGAAGTTTCCAGGAACCTCTCACAATAAAAGGAGACACTTCCTTACTGCACCACAAGCAGAAATTCTGTTTGAAAGGAAAAATGTTACACAGAGGCACCATTACAAAGTACCTTTCATGAAGAAGACTTTCATAAGTTATTTTAAACTGAAACTTTGTCTTGGCTGATTTGGACGAAGAGACGAAATTAAAAAGTATTCTCTTGTGGCACAGCAGGTTAAGGATTCGGCGTTGTCACTGATACCTGATATCTCACAGCCTGACCCCCAACTAGAAATCTGATTATATTATATGGTACTTATCTCACCCATGAGCAGTATTCTCAGCTTACAATTTTCAAGATTCAAAGACTACAATACACATTTCACATGATACATAAGACATGCAACAAGATATAAGAATGCCTTTGACTGAGACAGGCAATTTTCTCTACACAATATCACGATATATGTGGAGAGTCCTTTTCTCATGTCATAAATTCATATTGTTTACCTTCAAAGAGTCTAAACTAAAGCCAAAACAATGTAATGTAAGTAAAGAAACTATAACAAAAGTCAGTTTATGCAGAAGGAACCTGAGATTGCATTCATTTAGAAATAACTAATCTAAGAGAAAAACATTAGCAAATATAATTACAAATTTGAGAAAATTATTTTATAATTTATATATTATAGAATTATACAGAATTATATAACAATGAACTGCAAGAATTATTTTATCCTATCCTTTTACAAATGAGGAAATAGACTCAGAAAGGTCAAGCAATTGTCCTTGGTCAAGAGTCTAAGACTTTAGACTGAAATCCAGGTCTCCTGGCTTCTAATTATTCAGTTCAAAAACTATTTATAATGCTGATAAACAGTGCTAAATCCAACTTACTATTAAATTTTTAATTTCCTTCCCACAAAAGTTAAACTTCACAAAACAAAGCTGATCTTTTTACACATGAACAGAAAACTTCTGGAAAAAAACTTAGACTAGAGTTCTTTTTAAAAAGGCTTTCAATAAGCCACAGGCTAACAGATTATTTGAATTCTTTAAGAATGACCTGGGAGTTTCCGTTGTGACCCAGTGGGTTAAGAACCTGACATAGTGTCCATGAGAATGCGGGTTCAATCCCTGGCCTGGCTCTGTGGGTTAAAGATCCTGGCATTGCCCTAAGCTGCAGTGTAGGTCAGCAGCTGCAGCTTGGATTCAACCCCTAGCCTGGGAACTTCCATATGCTGCAGGTGCAGCCCCCAAAAGAAAAAAATAAAAGTAAACAAGAATAACTTGGGAATCTAAAATAAGTTTTGGCAATAACAATTTAAAGAAATTTACATTATGCTTGTTGCTCTACAACTACATCTCAAACACTCTCTATTTTCCACATACAACCTATCTGGAAATAAACACAGAAAAGACACAAGAAAGAATCAAAATTTCTTAAAACACACACACGCACACAGACAGGAAAATCTACACTTTTGATGAAAGAATAAAATACTATACTAGGAGAGCTGGACCTCAGAAAGACAATGTTTTTGGTATTTTTGATAAACACTAACTATGCCAAATGTAGATTTCTCTTTATACACTAAGAAATATCCTTTTTAAATTCTACTATTAAAAACTATATAAGATGTTTAAAGTTTAGACAAAAAATGTCCCTTAACCATCCACCCTAACAAACTGAATGCCCCCTAAATTTACCATTACTATTTCTGGTTTTTAATATTTCCTAGTCTTGTCCACATGCATGTGTAAACCTGGCATATGTGATCATGCAATTTCGTTTCCTGTTCTTTTCACTTGAATAACATGGGTCCTGCTTTGGTGCTAGTCTCCCGATTATTTTAAAAACTGCATTATTTAACAAAACGGTCTCTGAATTCTGAAAATATTCCAAATACAATGAGAATTCACTGGAAGGTTTTATTCAGATTTGAGTAATATTACCAAAAAAGATCACTTTGCTGGTGGGTAAAGAATGAATTATACAGGGGTCAGAACAGAAAAGAAGACAAATTAAGAGACTATCACAGCAATAATCCAAGTGAAAAATAAGGAAAACTCAAACTTGAGTGGCTGCAATGAAGAACAAAACAAGTGGCAAACCTGGGATATATTCTATAAATAAGACCAAGGAGGCCTGTTGATAGATTATAGGTGAAACATGATGTGGAAGATTTGCATCCAAATTTTTAGCTTGAGAGTAGGCTGGAAGGTAACAGTATTTTCTGAGATGGGAAAAAAAGGCAGGTTTGGGGGTGAGGGGAATTCAACAGTACTTTTCTTTGATATATTAAACATTTGAGATGCTTAATAAAATAGAAGTGGATATATTAGTTAGCGAGTTAGATGGAGGCTGGAATTATAGGAGAGATCAGGACTGGAGATTCAAATCTGAGTCTGAGTGTTCTGATGATATTTAAAACCAAAGGACTGGAAAAACCATCGGGGGCAGGAGTCAGCAGACTACCGTTACTAGAACACAGCCACACAGCCAACCATTCGTTTATGGTCACTTTCAGGCTATGTCGGCAGAGCTGAGTAGTTGTGATAGGGAATATATAGCCCATGAAGCTTCAAGTATTTACTAGCTGGCCCTTTAAGAAAAAGTTTTCTGACCCGTGATCTAGGAAATAGAATGAACACCAGAAACACAAGGGCACACGTACAGCATAAAACTCTAGGACATCCCAACTTTTAGAAGTGGAGCAAACAAATCAGACCTATGACTCAGAAGGAACAGCGAGACAGGAAGAAATCCAACCATACATGACATCAAGGAAGCTAGGAGAGAAAATATTTCAGAGTGTAGAAGTAAATATGCCCTATCCACAAATTATGTTATATAATGTATTCAGTATATAAAGACCTTATTGGAGTCTTTATTAGTTAAAACGTTTTAGAATTACTTACACGTTTCAATATTCAGTCTACCCTAACACTCAACTACATACACATTAACTGGGTAGTAATGCCATGACATAATACTCTTTGTAAATTAAGGGAACCAAGTAACAAGGAGTTTAATTAAATAAGTATTCAGTCAGCAAATCTTATCTGGGTCCCTTAAAAACTGCTGCTTTTAAAATTTATGTGAAATAAATAATCAACCCTATGAGACAAAATACGCGTTTAATAATTCTTTTAAATCTGAAATTCAAATTTTTACTGTGGTTATTCCTTCCCGTCTATAGAAACAGATTTTTATATTTATTTATTTATTTATTTATTTATTTATCTTTTGTCTTCTTAGGGCCACACCCATGGCATATGGAGGTTCCCAGGCTAGGGATCCAATCAGAGCTACAGCTGCCAGCCTACACCACAGCTCACAGCAACAACAGATCCTTAACCCACTGAGAGAGGCCAGGGATTGAACCTGTGTCCTCATGGATCCTAGTCAGGTTTGTTAACCGCTGAGCCACGATGGGAACTCCAGAAACAGATTTTTAAATATCTAACAAGTATTCACAAGAGAAAGAAAAAGAAGACAAGTGAGATAAACACTGAACCAATCTCTCCTGTTACAAAGCATCTCACTAGCTAAAGAACTAAAATAATGCTTTTTTACAAATAAATGCCCGATTTTCAAAATACTCTACTTTCCTTCTTTTTAAACTAGTAAGTTACCTAGTGATTACCCTCATGTAATGCTCTAACAATCTAATTATGACACTATTAGAGGCAATCTTCAGAGAAGAAAACATATATTTATGGAACAATTATTTTTCAAAAAATCTACCAATAAAATTTTATATGACTGAGGTAGTCATAACAAAATAAATCTTAAAAGCCATTGAGCAATTTTATTCCAAGAGAGAGCCCCAGGACACTTCACAGATCAACAATGGAATGAGCATGTCGTAGCAAAAGAAGAGACATGTGTGATGGTGGCCCAGTATAACGGATCCTGTGCTGGGTCTCAAGTCCCAGCTCTTCAACAGGAGAGACATGTAAAATGAACAAGTCATGTGGGCTTTCTTAGCCTCTGGCTGCACATTTTTTGAAATGAGAATATCTGCACAGATTCTGCTTACCTGACAGGGAAATACAAAGCAGAAGCTCCACAAAATTAAATTTAGTTGAATAAAAAAATACAGTGTGTCCAATGACTCACAGGGTGAACATTAATATTAGTGATGTGAAGAAAACTCTATTTGCCTTTAAATATCTTTTACAAATTATTTCTATCACCTCTAGATAAATACCACTTTACCAAGGCTTTAAGATAACCCAGCATAATCAGGAATAGTACATAAAGTGACCATACTGTGGTTACATTCTCTTATAAATGGAAGTCAGTACAGCATAATGGTTAAATTACAAAAGCTTTGGAATAAAATCTGCTTCAAATTCTAGACCTGCCCCTTACTATATATGGGTTCTTGGCTTTCTAAGTCTCAGTTTCTTGACTGGTAAAAAGTACTAAAGATTTAATGCACTTCCTTGCATACCATCTGGCACACAGTAAAAGTAACAGAGAATAGGGAGCTCCTGTCATGACTCATTGGTGAATGAACCCGACTAGTATCCATGAGGGTGTGGGTTCAGTCCCTGGCCTCACTTAGTGGGTTGGGGATCCAGCATTACCGTGAGCTGTGGTGAAGGTCCCAGACACAGCTTGGATCCCACATTGCTGTGCTGTGGTATAGGTCGGCAGCTGTGGCTCTGATTCGACCCCTAGCCTGGGAACTTCCATATGCCTCAGGTGCAGCCCTAAAAAGCAAAAAAAAAAAAAAAAGAAAGAATAATTATTACTATTAACTAAAGCTTTGTTTTCATACATAAATCCAACACTATGATTAAATAGAAGGGTACTCAGAGAATGAGGTCATTTCAAAAGCAGGACAGAGCTTTTCAAAGATAGTTACCTAAGAGGTGAGAGTGAGAATGGGTGTACAAGGATCTACGATTAGCCCTTTGGAAGAAAAAGGAGAGGACATCCCAGGATGTTAAGATAAATGAGAAATTCTGTACTATATTTGAAATGTACTATACAAAAGTGAAGATTAGAAACAGAAATGTTCCCAGAGTTCCTACTGTGGCTCAGCAGGATAGCCAGTAATGTAGTCTCTGAGAGGATGTGGGTTCGATCCCTGGCCTTGCTCAGTGGGTTACGGATCTGGTGTTGCCACAAACTGCAGCTGAAGGCCAGCAGCTGCAGCTCTGATTCAAGCCCTAGCCTGAGAACTTCCACATGCTGTGGATGCAGCCCTAAAAAGGAAAAAAAAATTAGAAAGAATCAATGATAGCCTTCTGCTAGGTAAACAGCCATTTGCCAAGAAAAGGTGAAGAGGACACACCAAAAGGAGGGAACATCAAGTAACCTAATATGGATGCAGCAAAAGGTACGTAAAATAGTGAGAAACGGACTGGGAAGACTGGTAGTACACTGGGCAGATCTTTTTAATGCTAGTGTGAGAAATGTGTACCCAAAAACCATTTTGTAAGACATCTAGTTCGGATTTAACGACTATAGAAAAAACAGGGAAAACAACAACACAAGAGATTTCTTTTGTCTTGCTGCAAAAATCTCACATAGAAGGCAATGCCTTATTCTGGATCACTCCAATTTATAGTAAGTAATATTAAGGACCCCCTCCCCAAGATTATACTCACTTGTGAAAAGGAACATGAAAGATGAATGATTTGATGTATTAGAATAGTAGGGCTACCCTTTCATTTGTGTTGGGATCAAACTTTAATGTACAAATGTACCATATAAGTAGCTTAATAAAAATAGAGATCTCAGGTCCCACTCCCCTACTTTGGCCTGATCAGTAATGGTGTTGAATCTGAATTTTTCTTTTTTTTTTTTAAGGGCCGCACCTGCGGCATAGAGAGGTTCCCAGGCTAGGGTTCTAATAGGAGCTACAGCTGCCGGCCACAGTCACAACAACATCAGATCCAAGCCGCGTCTGTGACCTACACCACAGCTCAAGGCAACGCCTGATCCTTATCCCACTGAGCAGGGATCGAAACTGCGTCCTCATGAATAATAGTCAGAATTGTTTCTGATGAGCCACGACAAGAACTCCTCAAAGAAATTCTTGAGAGGAGTTCCTATCATGGCTCAGCAGGGTAAGAACTGCTGTCCATGAGGATGTGGGTTCAATCCCTGGCTTCACTCAGTGGGTTAAGGATCTGGCATTGCAGCAAGCTGTGTGTGGCTGGATACAGCATTGCTGTGGCTATGATGTAGGCCAGCAGCTGCAGCTCCAATTCAACCCCTAGCCAGGTAACTTCCATATGCCACAAGTGCAGCCATTTAAAAAAAAAAAAAAAGGAATTCCTGGGTACATAATTCCAATGTCTGACAGATAAAAGAATTACTGGCAAAAATTCTTGACTCTTTTCTTTTTTTTTTTTGGCTTTTTAGGGCTGCACCTCAGCATATGTTTCCAGGCTAGGGGTCAAATCAGAGCTGCAGCTGCCGGCCTATGCCACAGCCCACAGCCACACCAGATCCGAGCAGTATCTGCGACCTACACCACAGCTCATGGCAACACCAGATCCCCAACCCACTGATCGAGGCCACGTCTTCATGGATACTAGTCAGGTTCATTAACCGCTGAACCACGATGGAAACTCCCAGAAATTTTTGATTCTAATCAAGAAATTTTACAGGTAAACGAAAATAAAAAAGGACAGTTTGCTGGCAGTCAAACCAAAGTAAATATCGATGGATGTTTTAAGTATTAAATATAATCTAGATCCAACTATAATTAGAATAAATATGGATTTAAATACAAATCTGGGGGTGAAGAGGTACAAGACAGGGAAAAATGTAAGGTGGTACAGCAGCTCATCTGCAAGATGGCTGCCATCCACACAAACCATTTCCTCACTGATGAGTAAAGTCTATTTCTCCATTTTCTTGATCTGGGGCAGACCTGTACCTTCTCAGGCCAAGAGAATACAGCACAAGTAACACTGCATGATTTCCTAAGCTTTGGCCTTTGAAGAAGTCTTGGGAACTGTAAGAGAAGTATAACTATTCTGAGGCCACTATTAAAAGAGACCAGCCAGCCACGTGAAGACAGATGACCAAACTGTCCTCATCTACTCCAGCCACCACAAATCATAACTAAATGTATGACGAGAAATCTTTATGTCCCAGCTACAACTGACTATGAGCAGAACTGACACCAACTGCCCCTGAATTGGTGGGTACTTCTTCCCACCTTTATCAACACATAAATTGTCATTTTAAAACACTACACTTTAGGGTGGGGCACAAGGCAAGAGATAACCAGAACAGTTGCCTAAGCCTCATCCTATCTCATTTCTCAACTTTCCGTTATGTAATTACCTATTATATTTTCACTACACATTACCTGTTATATTTACTGACACCAACACACTACTCAGCGCTACTATTCAAGCTTTTCTAATGGGAATGCCAAATAACAGCACCAGGGAATTTCCCAGTCTCTCTGTCACAGGAACATGGACACTGAGAGAACACTATACTATTTATGTTAATCCAAATTCTACATGTTTTTGCAAAGCCCACCTCAGATTTCACTTCCTTCTTTACTATGGACATATGGAGACAACTCTGCTCCTCAGGGATTTTTCTCTTTCTCTCCTTAAACAAAGTCTTTCCAGCTCACAAGTATATTAGCTTATATCAATTTTTAGTAGCCATCCCTAACTTGAGTATAAACTCCTTAAGAGACACAATTTTTTTGTACTTCTTGGTATCCCAGTGCTTCCTAGCACAGTAGGTACTCAACAAATGTGGCATTTAAGAATATGTCAATAAGGATCTTAAAATAAGTTAAATATTTACATAGAAATAGGTTTACGTGAAAGTTTCGGGGAGTTTCTGAAGTGGTGCAGTGGAAACGAATCTGACTAGGAACCATGAGGTTGCGGGTCCAATCCCTGGCCTCGCTCAGTGGGTTAAGGATCCAGCGTTGCTGTGAACTGTGGTGTAGGTTGCAGATGCGGCTCGGATCCTGCATTGCTGGTTGCTGTGCCTGTGGCGTAGGCCAGCAGCTGTAGCTTCGATTAGACCCCTAGCCTGGGAACCTCCATATGCCGCAGGTGCGGCCCTAAAAAGCAAAAAAAACAAAAAAAAACTTTGGGAAAACTGAATATAGCTTAAGTATCTACAGTTCCCCAAAAAAAGGAAAGTTTCTCTCACATATCCACATGGTTTGCTCCCTCACTTCTTTCAGGCTGATACTCGCTTTCTTTGACCACTCTATTTAAAACCTCACCCCAGAGTTCCCATCGTGGTTCAGGGGAAATGAATCTGACCAGCATCCATGAGAACACAGGTTCGATCCCTGGCCTTGCTCAGTGGGTTAAGGATCTGGCGTTGCTGTCATCTGTGGTGTAGGCCACAGATGTGGCTCAGATCCTGAGTTGCTGTGGCTGTGCTGTAGGCTGGTAGCTACAGCCCTGATTTGACCCCTAGCCTGGGAACCTCCATATATCTCACCTGTGGCCTTAAAAAGACCAAAAAAAAAAAAAAATTTACCCCTACTCTACCTCTGACTTTCAAAATTCTTCTCTCATTCCCTTGCTTTATTTTTCCTCACTGTGTTCTGATCTAATACATTTTAGTCATTTATAATATTTGTTAGATTTCCACTAAAATGTAAGTTCTGTGAGCACAGAATTTTTTGTCTTTTTTTCACTGCTGCACCCTCACGCCTGGAACAGTATCTGATGCTTAGTAGACGCCCAGTTATCAACTGTAAAACAAATGCATCAATCAATCAAAACCAAGAGTCAGTAAATCGAAAGTCTCTTATTTCAAACAAGGAAATTAGCCCTTAACGCTTACAAAAATAATTAAAATTGCTTTTACAGTAGGACACAAAATCCTGAGTCCTTGCACTGATAATGTTCCTTAAAACTCCTTTCGGTTATCTATCACTCAATACTTGGTTAGCTTGACTTCTTCCTTTTCATTACCGATCATTTTTCTTTTGTGCTATGACATAGGATATTTTTGAATCACATCAGCAATTCAGGAACAGGAACTGGCGGAACAAGAAAGTGTGGCAGTATTATAATCTGTGTTAGGAGGCACAGTCACCGCGTTAAACTATATCTATTCATTTTCCTTCTCTACCAGACGGTTAAAAGAATCACCATCGGTACATAATTGATTCACTTCAAGTTAATTCACCACACTACTCAACGGCTTTAATTAATTTCCATTTCTGCTTCACTTACTTTTTCCCCAGACAGTATTTCTTAAGCAAAGATTGTGTCACCTCTTAACAGTCTTGTGATTTCTACTGGTATGCCAAGTTCTTTGTCAAGTTCCATAAAATGTCATTGTCTGAGTATATTAGATTTTATTTTACAAGGTAAATTACCACTTGATGATGACAGGCTACTGAGTCACCATATTCCTTGCTGGCTGCAAGGACTATGGATCAGTCACAAGGAAGGTGATCAGTCAACCAAAGATTACCCTAATACCCTGTTAAGAGTTACTATCTGACCTCAACCTAACCTTTCTAACAAACCCCCACACCTACACCTGCCTCTCTGACAAAGATTTAAAGATTAAAAGTCAAATTGTGGACCATGCCAGTAACAAGTTATTGAACAAAGACTAGTACATTAGTTCTCCTCCTTTCATACCAATACTCCTAAATCACTCCTACCTCTTAGGAAATTCCATTGCTTTCAGGATTTGATTGAAACCCAAACCTAACATTCAGAGCCTTCCTCAACCTTATCTCCTATTCATTCTTTCAATGTCCGGCTTAAATCTCCTCTCTGTGAACTTCTCAAGTTCCTCCATTCAGAATTTCTCTTCCCCTTCTCACAGCAGTTACTCACTCCCAACATTTATTACTGAGCATGCCACTCATGTGAGTGTGTGTCTCCTCCCCACAAGCCTAGACCATGGAATTAAATGTAAGAATCACAAGTAGATGTCAGGCACTGTGGTTTAGATTTGTAGCTTCCAGATAAATGCTGGATTTTTGTAGCTATAGAAATTCCCTATGGTGAAAATTTCCTCAACCAAAACTTATGGTAGGACAATTTCTGTGTCAAGCAATGCCTTGGCCACTGAAGATCAAGGATCCCACAACTTCCCAGTCCTCCGAAGACAGAAGGTAACCACTTTCCCTTCTTCCTATCCAGTCTCCCACGTACTTTTCATAAGCCCACTTCCAATGCCATCTGTCCCCAACTGCTAAGCTTAAGCATAAATCCTCCGCAGCTTGCTGTGATTTACCAACAGTGCCTTGAACCTCTCTGAAGAACCACATCGGGGTAACAAAAAGGGTAAATCTGCGGAAAAGCACAGACTGGCTAAAATTTCAATCCTATTACTACCTTTCTAACTGTGGTCAAATCTGTGAGTGTTGTTGATCTCAGCTCCTTCATTTGTGAAACAAGGGTATACAAACGTCATCCACCTTATTGGGACGTTATAACGAATAAGAAATGTTTTTAAATACGCAGAAAGCCACTGAATCGAATTCAGGGACTTCGTAGGTGTTCAATTAACCCTATCTCCCTTCCTCGAAAGCGTTAGGGCCATAATTTGCACTTAAGGACTTCGGGACAGGGAAACTCACGGAGCCGGGAGGACTGCGGTGAACGGTGCGCCCCAGGTACACCTGCGGGATGTGCGGTCCCTGTGGCCAGAGACGCCCCGGCATCGCTACCCGCTCCGGGCCTCACCTTGGTGGTCGTAGACGCTAATGTAAGAGATGCCCACGGCCATACACCACACTACGAGGCTTGCGATGTCCGAGAAGCTGGGCTCCTGCTCCTCCTCGGTGATCACCAGGCCCATGTGCACAGGCAGCTTCTCCAGAGAACGGCAGTCCGCCCGCCACCGTAGCCGTGGGTGGGCGGCGGCCGGGGCCAACCCCCCACGCGGATGCCGGTGGTTACGGCGGTTCCTGCCGATAGCCGGGGGCTTGCGGAGCGTGAAGCCAAGCGGCGCTAGGACCGCGGCGGAGGCAGCGCGACAGCAACGCCGCCAGATCCAGTTCCAGGTGCCGAAACGAACGCGGAGCCAGGAGGTGAGCGTGCGGTGCAGGCAGAGCAGAGCGTGCAGCACCCGCCACACGAACTCGTACAGCCCCGTCATACTCTCGTGGCGCCCGGGCGTCCTCCTCTCTCCCTCCCACACCCGCGGCGCGACAGCTCTTTATCCGGCCCGGCGACCGGCGCGGGCCATCGCTCCGCGCTCCCCGCCCCCCGCACCCGAACCCCTTTCTACTGCCAACACCTCATCTCGCCCCCGCCGCCATCTTTCTCCTACCTCGGCAGCCCCGCCCCAGGTAGTACATGGACAGTTCTGATTGGTCGGCGTGAAACTCTGACGCGGCCTCTGGGTCGGAGGATGTGGCCTAACCTGGAGCCGGGAGGGAGGGCGTGCGCCTGCGAACTAGATGGGCGGGTGACGGACGGCGCCCCCTACACGTGTGGAGGGCGAGGAGCAGACGTCAGCAACATTCGGAGCGGGACGCCGTCCTCGCGCGTCTTCTTAGTTGGACTAGGTGTTGGGTCCTGGGCGTCTTATACGGTCTCTTCGTACAGACCCGCCAGAAGCGGCTCCCATGGAGTGAAAGTGGCTCAAGTGGATTGGAAATTACAAATGCCGGAAAGAACCTGAAGGTAAAAATTAGTGCTGGAGGTCAGCCACGATCTCCGAAAGGAAATGTCTGCAGAGGCGAAAGTGTGCCCTGTAGAGAGGTCTTGCTACTGTACTTTGGTCAAACCTTTTCGCTGAGGCTAATTCTTCTAAGAATGGCAATGAGAATATTGTTCCTGAATTAAAGGTAATCGTCCTGAAACACTATGCTTTCTGTCCACGTCAGTTCCTCTCCAAAAGGTATCCTTACAGGCTATGCATTGCTTAGTACTTAAAAGAGAGGCTCCATCGCCTGGCGCTCCTGTCATCCAGTCCATTCATTCATTCATTCATTCATTCAGCGATCGCTAACTACCGGCACGATTGACCTCAGCCACCATCTCTATTTGATGTAAAGTGGGGTATCACCCTTTTTACACAGCCAATCTGTACTGCAAAGTAGTCTTATAGGCCAGTTCTCTACTCCCTTGCAGCAATTCTGTACCACTTTTACCTCTTTTGTGCAAGCTTTTCCATTCTCCTGAATTCCCTTTTCCCAACTAGGTATTGCCCAAATCCCAACCCATTTCTCAAGGCTCATTCTGCATGCTGTGTCCTCAATGAAACATCCCTTGCTTCTCTAGGCTGAAGTTCTCTCTCCCTCCTTGTAAATCAATTGGCACCTCATAAATTTCAGGGCTCGGTTTACAGCACTTTCCGTTTTCCTATATATGTAGGTCTGTATATATATTATACATTTATATATTTTATAATTACATATAATATATTTTATTATGTATGCATTATATATAACATCTTTGTGAAATCACGCAGTTGCATTTTTGTGCTATGCACTTAATCTTTGTTTTTTCAGGCCCCCTTTTTCCACTGGGAAATGTCTGTTAACATTTTGGCTTCATGTCTTAATGTTTCAATCATTGTCTCATTTCTTTTTTTTTCTTTTTCTTTTTCTTTCTTTTTTTTTTTTTTTGATATGGAACACTTCGCAAATTTGCATGTCATCCTTGTGCTGGGGCCATGGCAATCTTCTCTATATCATCTCAATTTTAGTATATGTGCTGCCAAAGCGAGCATCATTGTCTGATTTTCAACTAGTCTCATTTTCATTCCTGAGGCTCACTTCACTTTATTTCAAAGCTTGAATCTCATGTTCATCTCAAAATTGTCTTCTGCTTGGCAGCTCAGCCTGAGGAAGTGAGAGCTGGGCACCAGGCACACCCTTCACACACTTTGACCTCTCTTGGTCTTCTCTGCACCTGCTCCTCTGGTGATGAGCAGAGGAGAAGGAGACGGGAAAGGCCATGACCAAGAAAGCCTGCAGTCTTCTTCTTCACTGGCCATTGCTGTTGTTTATGTGACTCTAGCATCCTCTGCTAAAAAAGCTCTCTGGGCACCAGTGTCCCTTTGAAATTTGGCTACATGGAGTTCCCGCTGTGGCTCAGCTAGTATCCATGAGGATGTGGGTTCGATCCCTGGCCTCACTCAGAGGGTTAAGGATCTGGCGTTGCTGTGAGCTGTGGTGTAGGTCACAGCCAAGGTTCAGATCCCCGTTGCTGTAGCTGTGATGTAGGCCAGCAGCTACAGCTCTGATTCAACCCCTAGTCTGGGAATTTCCGAATGCTGCAGGTGTGGTCCTAAAAAGCAAAAAAAGAAAAAAAAAGGAAAAAAGAAAGAAAGGCATTTGGCTACATACCCCACAGGACACCCCCCCATCCCAGCTGACACCTTGCCACATTTCTCTGCTATTCTCACTTTTATGTCCCCCTGTTTGCCTCTTCTGCTAAGGTTAAAGCCATCAATCTCATCTCCGCATTTCCAACCCTGAGGCATGAAGGCACATGTAGGCTGCAACTTTTGTACCTCTTTGAACTGAAAACTTAAGTCTCGGACAGTTCCCACTGCCACTCCCGTCACCCCACAATATGCACATCCTGGCATCTCTCCCCAGGTGTTTGTTTGTTTGTTTGTTTGTTTCCTCCTAGAGAAGCGGTAGGTTAGCAGGTCTCCTGGCTTAGGGATTTTCAGCCTCCTAAGAGGAAATGGGAAGAGAAGGAGGCCTCTTCTCTTCTCTGGCACCTAGTAGTCTGGGAATGATGATGCCCAGGTGTTGCTCCCATTTCTGGCTGTACCTCTGCACTGAGAAGGAGGCAGATGCATTGCCTTTTATTGTCAACCACAATTCTAGGGCAGCAGGAAAACTGTGCTATGTGTCCTGCTCTATGTATATACATTCAATCCAAAGAAATTTGTGAACTGCTTTCTTTTCTAAATGATTTCTTATTCTGTTATTCCCTCCTCCCCCCAAAAAGGAATAAGTGTGGCACTCTTAGGAATTTTAAGGTTTCAGAATACAAATTTTGAACTTCTTAAGCATTTCTAAATTTCTCAAATTTCATGGACAGAAAAATGTAGAAAGAGTTCCACATCTTCAGAAAGATGTTAAGTCCCAAACGTAATGGGAGTAGTATTTGATTTCTTTTCAGTTTACAAAAATATTTTAAGGTTAACTTAATCTTCACAACCAAGCATATGACCTGTGTAGGTCATATGGAACCATCTCAGTTTTACAGAAAAGAAAACTGTTAGGTTATTGTGTTAGTGGCTGGACTCTAAGGAAGAGCCTTTCAGCTATCTCATCCTCTTACTCCTTTCCCTCTGTCCTTCTCTGTAGTGTGAAAATAGCACCATGGACGTAATGCTCTTCCAGTCCTCATTTGATTGTTGTAAGGATTAGGGCAATAGTGTACGTGAAGTGCTTAGCATAATGTCTAGTCACTAGAGAGAGCTCAGTAATTTAATCTACTGCAGAAAAATGAGACAAAATTTCAATTTTGCTCTGGAAAGTACATTATCATTTACTACATTTTTCATTATTGGCAGTCGTAATCTTGTAATACAAATAACCCTTAAAATGGATCATTTTCTCATTAAAAGGTAAAAGCCTTACAAAGTAAAAATACGGAGGCCTGGTCTAAGTTCAGCTGCTGGATCTTGAAGCATAAAGAATGACAATATATAAAGAAAAAAATGTTGGAGTTCCTACTGTGGCTTAGCAGGTTGAGGACCTGACATTGTCTCTGTGAGGATATGGGATCAATCCCTGGCCTTGCTTAGTGGGTTAAAGATTGGTTGTTTCTGCAAGCTGCCGCTTGGGTTGCCAGATGTAGCTTGGGTCCACTGTTGCCATGGCTGCAGTTCAGATTCAACCCCTGGCCTGGGAACCTCCATATGCTGCAGGTGCAGCCATAAAAAGAAAAAAAGAAAGAAATTTGACTCAGAGGGTAAACTTTGATTTCCATCAAGCCAAATTCTAAGAATAGAACTAAATATAAGAATGTAAAATGAAGATTATTTTAAAATACAGTTTTGTCAAATATGTGAACCTAAAAAATGAGGCCCTGAACTTAAAAAAATGTATAATTTGTAACGATATCTTTGTAAATGAAAGTTTAAAAACTTCAAAAAAAATACTTGGCAACAGCATGCTGATTTAGTCAATAAGGTTCTTAAAATTAAACAAAAGAAAGAAAAAGACATACAGTTATGGGCACAATTTCCTAGTTATTCAAGAGAAAACTTTAATATCACCATATCTGGCGGCATATCATTATATAGCAAAAGAGAAAATGATCTATACAACTACTGGAAAGCTACTCTTCAAGAAGTTATGGAACTGGTACATAGGATTTAGATGATAAATCAACTGATACATTAAAAATTAATGTTCTGTTAATTGCAGAACATTTAGAAGCCATGCTGAATGCTAAGCTATAAGCTATTAAGGATAGCAAACCAACATGGCAGGATGGATTTTGCAAGCTGAGCAACACTTCAATTTATGTCAGATAAGGAATGTGGCAAGATTGTGTAAGATTGGTCTTGGCGCAGTGAAACTAATCTGACTAGGAACCATGAGGCCGCAGGTTCTATCCGTGTTCTCACTCAGTGGGTTAAGGATCCGGCGTTGCCATGAGCTGTGGTGTAGGCTGCAGACGTGGCTCAGATCCAGCGTTGCTGTGGCTCTGGCGTAGGCCGGCAGCTGTACCTCTGATTTGACTGTAGCCTGGGAACCTCCATATGCTGCAGGTGCGGCCCTAAAAAAAAGGTAAATGCAATGTAAATAGTTGCCAGAGTGCAGCAAATGGTCAAGTTTTGCTTTGGGGAACTTCCTGAAATTTTTTTTTTTTGAGCATTTTCACTATATGAATGGTTGATGCCATGGTTGTGGAACCAGCAAATACATATGGTCAGCTGGATTTCCTTCCTCACATGAACGACTAGAATGGGCTGGAGTAGGGTATTTCTCTCCCCTAGGTCTCTTAGGCTCTGGTAAAACCCCAATATTTTAGGCTCAGGTGAAATAATTTCTCTTGAGGGCAGGCCTTGATAAGAAGAACAGAATGCCCTGGCATGTTTCAAAATGATTCTATAGATAGCAGATACTTCTGGGAATTATTTTTGGAAAGTTAGATATATCTGTTCATTAACACTTTCTCTCTTGAGGTGTAAGATCTCTCTTAGGGATCCTCTTGAAAGTAATCCTTTTGAAAGTAAAATATTTAATACTTGGTGTTCAGCTTATGTCAAATATCACTCTCATAATGGGCTTTCCATTTCCTTGGATTACACGTTTTGATCCTCAGCTAAGAAACTGTGTGTGTGTGTGTGTGTGTGTGTGTGTGTGTGTGTGTGTGTGTGTGTGTTGACACTGAATGGACAATACTCTGGTATTTCCAGCAGTTATAAAGTTGTGAGCCTTCAGTGGTTAACGAATCCGACTAGGAACCATGAGGTTGTGGGTTCGATCCCTGGCCTTGCTCAGTGGGTTAAGGATCCGGCGTTGCCGTGAGCTGTGGTGCAGGTTGCAGACGCGGCTCGGATCCCGCCTTGCTGTGGCTGTGGGGAGGGCCAGCAGCTACAGCTCCTGTTAGACCCCTAGCCTGAGAACCTCCATATGCCGCGGGTGCGGCCCTAGATAAGGCAAAAAGACAAAAAAATAAATACATAAAGTTGTGAGCCTTGAGTTCTTCAGCAGTACTGCTAATTAAAAGATTTTTATGGTAGATGCTATGAGGGAAAACCTGTTCGTGGGATTTCATAGCTGTTCAATAGAATCACTTATCAAGTGATAAGTATACTTGCATAATAATTCCTGAGCTCCAGTTATGTGGCAAGTGCTAGTTCTGTTGCTAAAATGCTTGGCATTTATTTCTAATTCCCCCTCCTATTGCCAAAAGCATGAGGGGATTTTTCTCTAATATTCACTTGAGAACCTGATTGACTTCCCGGATGTAAAACTCACAGAAGTCCAGGGGCCAGGAGGTCCTTATGCCTGGGCCCCCCAGAGTTTTTAATTCTCAGACTTGTCCACTCTGAGCCTCCAGCAATTCATCAGCTGTAGTTCTGGTTTTTCTGCCATCCTTGGAGGTTTCGTTTCTGCTCCATTAGAATTCGCTGTATTCCTCTGTCTGTGTCTCCAATATAGGGAGCGACAGTTTGCCCTGTGACCTCACTTCTATAGATCTAAGAGGAGTGGTTGAATTTTCAGTTTATTCAGCTTTTCACTTGTTAGAGCTGAGTAACAACTTCCAAACTCTTTATAGGCTGGATCATAAACTAGGAGACTACCGCTATAGCTTTTTGGAACATCATCATATCTATTCATTTATGAATTGTCTCTGACAGAGCTGAGTAGTTGCAACAGAGACCACAAGGCCTGTAAAGTCTAAAATGTATACAGTCTGATTATTTACATAAAAAGTTGGCCAACACCTGACCTAGATGACAAAATCTCTTAAGTAAAAAACAGCTTTATTCTGATTGGTTTATAGTGGCTAAAAAGTACTTACATAAATGTAATATTACTAGAATTCCTAGAAAGTAAAGAGACTGAGCCACATACTAGCTTTTTAAAGAAAAAAAGCACTTTCTCACGGAAACTGCTAGGTCATAAGCATTTTTGTTTTGTTTGCTTTTTAGGGCCGTACCTGCAGCATATGGAAGTTCCCAGGCTAGGGATCGAATCAGAGATGCAGCTGTCACCCTAACCACAGCTCACAGCAACGCCAGATCCTTTAACCACTGAACAAGACCAGAGATGAAACCTGCATCCTCATGGATACTAGTTGGTTTCGCAACCTGCCTGAGCCACAGTGGGAATTCCCATAAGCATTTTTATATAGGAATACAAAATCCTTGGGGATACTTGTTTGACAGTTGGATTTTTTTTTTTTTTTGTCTTTTTAGGGCCACATCTGTGATGTATGAAGGTTCCCAGTCTAGGGACTGAATCAGAGCTGTAGCTGCTGGCCTACACCACAGTCACAGCAATGCTGGATCCTTAACCCTCTGAGCGAGGCCAGGGATGGAACTTGCATCCTGAATGATACTAGTCGGGGTCATTAACCACTGAGCCACAGTGGGAAATCCTAGATTTTTTAAAATTTATTTAAAAAAAATTTATTCCCTGGACTTGTCTTCTCACATAGGGACTAGTTAATCTGAACTTCCCACCTTTTTTTTTTTTGGTGGCCTCACCTGCAGTATATGGAAAGTCCCTGACCATGAATTGAATCTGAGCCACAGCTGGTGGCAACACTGGATCATTTAACCCTCTGCCGCCATGCCAGGGATCAAACCCACACCTCTGCGGCAGCCCAAGCCATTGCAGTTGGATTCTTAACCCACTTCACCAGAGCACGAACTCCTGAACTTATTATTGATCAGATAAGTTTACTCCCATATAATGTGTAAAATTAGGAAAAATATAAAATTATATGTTCAGCAATTTAGAACTGTAGTCACATCCCACTATCCAAGGGGAATTGGTTCCAGGACCTGCTGAGTATACCAAATCCTGATGGTGCTCAAGTCCCATAGTTGGCTTTCCATATCCACAGTTCCACATCTGTGGATTCAGCCAACTACCAGCCGTGTAGTACTGTATGTATTTATTGAAAATATCCTCATGTAACTGTACCCCCACAGCCCAAACTGGGGTCAACTGTATATAAATTCCAGTGAACTTTTTATGTCAACATTAATTATGATCTGTAGTGTGTCATTTTAAATAGAATTTCTAAGCTCCTTAGTTAACTCTAACAGTTGGAAATAATATTAAATCAGGTTAATCAAGATGATAACTTCTAAGTAACAAGGAACACAGAAACGTAGGCCACTGTTTCATAGTGTGACATATATATAACGTTTAGACAGATGTGTATCTTTTATATACACACTATATATATATGCATAAATACATATATTACATAAATACACATATATACACACTAAAATGTATTTTAGTGTATGTACATGCCATGTGGAAGTTCTATACGCCAACCCACCCCTCAGCAGCGGAGGGTGGGTTGGCATATAGAACTACCTATCTTATACATAAAAGATCAACTAATGTGACTATCTGAAGGTTAAAATTCTCTAATGTGACTATCTGAAGGCAAAATACATCATAAACCAACCTGAAAGAAAAATGATGGTCTGGGAGAAAATATTAGTAATATAGCTGACAAAAGAGGTAATATCCCTACTATACAAATAAATCCTACAAATAGATTTTTAGAAAAAGCAACAATTTTTCTTAAATGAGAAAAGTATACGAACAGGTCATAAACAAAAGTGGAAATGCAAAAGCAAACAAATATGTTAAAAATATGCTCAACCTCAGAGTTCCCGTCGTGGCTCAGTGGTTAACGAATCCGACTAGGAACAATGAGGTTGCGGGTTCGATCCCTGGCCTTGCTCAGTGGGTTAAGGATCCGGTGTTGCCGTGAGGTGTGGTGTAGGTCGCAGACGCGGCTCGGATCCTGCGTTGCTGTGGCTGCGGTGTAGGCCAGTGGCTACAGCTCCGATTGGATCCCTAGCCTGGGAACCTCCACATGCCGCGGGTGCGGCCCTAAAAAATGACAAAAGGCAAAAAAAAATAAAAAAAAGCTCAACCTCACTAGTAGTCAGGAAAGTGAACATCATAACAATGAGATACTTTTTTTTTTTTTACCAGTCAGACTGGTGAAATGTAAAGACAGTATAAATGCTGATGATAGGAACAAGTATCTACAAATATTGCTGATGAGCTTATGCAACATTTGAAGGAAAACCTTTGTAAAATATTCTGTTGGTATCAATTATATAAAAATACATGTAGTCTGCCTTCCACCCAAATGTTTGTGCCTCCTGGTCTTCCACCTCTATCTTGCTCCTCCCTGCCACCACTGGTAGCCACTAGTTTGTTTTCTATATCAGTCTCCTTCTTTTGTGTTATATTTATTAGCTTGTTGTATTTTTTAGATTCCATATGTAAGTGATATCATATAGTATTTGTGTTTCTCTGCTTGACTTATTTCACTTAGCATGTTACCCTCCAGGTCCGTCCATGTTGCTGCAAATGGCAAAATTTGGTACTTTTTTATGGCTGAGTAGTGAGACAGGCTAAAGGATGTATTGCATAACATGGGGATCCTTTAACCCACTTATATTTTGTAATAACTGTAAGTGGAAAGTAACCTTTAAAATTTTTTTCAATTAAAAAATGCACATAGCCTTTAACACAGGGATCCTATTTTGGAATTTCACTATATTTCCAAGTGAATAATTCTTACCAGCTACTTTTCGTATAACACGTGGACTATATTTTGTCTATTTAAACAGTATTATTTTAGCTGGCATTTGAGATTTCTAAAAAAAAAAAAGTGGTTGATAAGTCCTAAAGCAGAACTGAGTACTATAAGCCTGAATAGCAATGATCCAGTGCTGGGTTGTGGAGGTGGTGGGGTTTTGTGTTGTGGGGAGAGATGAGGGAAGAACAAAGGGCTACATTAAGTATTATTTGGAAACTAAGATAGATTGGAATAAGAATACTCCAGAGGCAATTGTCAGTTCCTGTTCTGAACATTGAATAGTAGCTATTAAATCAAATCCTTTATATTGGATTCCTAAAAACAGTGCTTCGTGAGAGCCTACAGAGAATATTAGAACAATATTTTGCCTTAGAGAGAAAAAAGATAGGGAAATCCATCATACCAGCTTGTCCCTGTCAAAACCAGATACCGTCCAGAATCCAGGCAATCCTGGGGCTCAAAGATAGTGCTAGTAATGTTCCTAAATCAAAATGTTAAGATAAACCATTATTATTACCGGAATGACACCAGTTCTACCAAATTTATTCTCACAAAAGTGTGCTTTGGAACACTTTTCACCATTCCCTGAGTTTTCAGGCCAATAATCTGGCAAAAATCCAACTTTTAACGTTCATCACACAACTATATGATGGGAAAACACTGAGTTTCTGGTTGACTTGTAAAGACAGTAGTTATTTCGCTTATGTACATATTTATTTAAGCAAATTTAGCTAAGAGCAAAATACCTAATTATCCAAATGATGAGTGACATAACTGAACCGTGACCTCTGGCAAAACAGAACTTCAAAGAATTATTTTTATTCAGTTTCTTAGGACTGGTGAATTCTATGTAACCTGTATATAAAGGGCATGAAAGAGTTAAATGTCAATAGACGCCCCCTCCAAGCTTTCACCTCCTTACACACACACACACACACACACACACACACACACACACACACAGCTCTTTTGTAAGGAGGAGACCAAAAACTTTTGTCTTCGGTCTCAAAACCAGAGCATTTTTTGATGACAAGTAAAAAAAAAAAAGGAGAAAGAAGAAGAACAACCGCTATAGAGGGGAAAAAAAAAAAGACTCCTTCAGAGGACGAAGTATTTTCTGTGCATCAGCCATGAAGACATAGCTCCCATCTAAAACCAGGACATTCTCAAACCTTCTTCCTCTAAAATGAGAGAGGACATTCACAGGTGCTACCAAGCAGAGATTTTTTTTTTGGACTGATTTGTGGCACACACACACACACACCCCACCGCCAAGATTCGTTCATGTGTTAATCTAACCTCCAATGTGTCTGTTTTTGGAGATAGGACTGCTAGGGAGGTAATTCATGTTAAATGAGGTCGTACATGTGGGCCCTAATTTAATAGGACTAGTGTCCTTTTAATAATAAGAAGAGACACCAAAGATCGTTCTCTTTCCATGTGTGGGCACACAGAGAATAAGCCATGTGAGGACACAGTGAGAAGGTAGCCAGGAACTAGGAAGAGAGGCCATATCAAGAACCCAGCCCTTATGGCATCTTGATTTTGGGCTTCTAGCCTTCAGAAATAATTTTCTAAGTTACCCAGCCTGTGGTATTTTATTATGGCTGCCCAAGCAGTTGAATACAAATACTTTATTGAACCTATTACCATTCTAGACATGGTGAGTAGAATGTGCTGAGGGAAGCTTGCCTAGCTTTGAATGCTAGAGTGAAGTACTGAAGTCAAAAAGCACAGGTGTAATCAAGGTCTCGTTCTGCCACTTCCTTTATGTGTGAGCCTCACAGTCACTTCACTCCTCTGAGCCTGAGCTCTCTTACTTGTAAAAGATTAGATTCTTTCTCAAGACCCTCACAGCTTGAGAATCCTGATTATAAATACCCAGGCAATGTCAGTGGGTGTAAACTATTACATATCAAGCATCATTAATCATTGTTAGAACTGCAGATCTAACACATTAAAAGAATCGAGACCCCACACAACAACAACGAAGATTAGTAAGAGATTCCTTACTTCTGCACATTTGTGCATATGTACTTGAGATCCATGTCAATGTATCAGGGAGTGCTAGAAACCACATATAAATAGGGCTATCCTCCAATGAATATCAGTTTTACAAAGATTTAGGGAGAAGAAAATATGGACATAAAGCAAGTAATGCAAAATTTGCACAAAAGTTTAAGTTAAAACATGGCACTCTGGAGAAGGTTTTAGCTTCTGGTGGGCATCTTTGCTTATCCACTCAATCTCTACTTTTTCTTTCTCTGCCCTTGGGAGTATTTTGATGAAAAGCTTTGTATACTGCAGCTAATAAGTTATTAACTGGAACAGGAACTAATTTGGATGCAGCTTTAGATTTATTTGCAAGTAGATCATTTTCACAAGTAGATTGATAGAAAAAATTATTCTATAAGTACACCTCTATCCGTGGTCAGGCAGCTCTCAAAAGCATGCAGTTCATCGAAAGGAAGGCACTGCAGGGATTGTGGTCAATTCAGAGAAACCTGAATGCAACTCAAAGCACAGCTCTTTCCAGGAAGCCTGTTACAAAGGCATTTGTAGTATTTCAAGTGCCAGTTTATATTTCTCTTTCTAGTTTGCCTTTGATCTTGGGGAGACTGTCAAACTGTAACCTTGGCTACTGTCCCTTAGCCAAAGGTGAACATGTGACTCAAGCTAGAACAATTAGTCTCTCCCTCTGGGGATGTGAATCTTGAGAGGATAGAAGCTAATACTGATATTAGTGAACACTTCACTCCGCAGAGAGAACCCCAGAGAAGCTTAGGGTCTCTCCACTGTGTTCTTCTGCCTGGGGCCCTAGAACTGTTCTAACCCCATCCTTTCCAGATTGTTCAGCTTTTTCTTTGATGCTGTGAGCTATTTCCAATCTTTCCAATAAGTTCTTTCTTAAGTTAGAGTTAGTTTTTACTACTTGTAAACAAAAGCCTGCCGTGTAGGCCTGTAGGTACCAGCTTCATATACAAAATCACCCTTTTTTTTTTTTTGATAAAATGATCTACTCCAGGAGTTCCTATCACGGCTCAGCAGAAATGAAACTGACTAGTTTCTATGAGGACATAGGTTCAATCCCTGGTCTTGCTCACTGGGTTAAAGATCAGGCGTTGCTGTGATCTGTGGTGTAGTTCACTGATGCAGCTAAGATCTGTCACGGCTATGGCTACGGTGTAAGCTGGCAGCTACAGCTCCCATTTGACTGCTAGCCTGGGAACTTCCATATGCCGTGGGTGTGGCCCTAAAATGACAAAAAAAAAAACAGATCTACTCCATTTGCAGGAAGCTAATCAGATGGAGATTTTATTGGACATCACTATTTGTCTAGGTTTCAGAATAATATACAAAGAAATTACTTTTAACATGGAAGGAATCTTACATCTTCTGACCATTGTTCTTTTCTGTTTTTCTCCCTCACCTCAATTTATCTTAACCCTTATTTCATTTTTTTAAAAAAGAAAAACTTATAAAAGAGTCTTGCATATCTAAATGTAGTATATATTTCTGCTTAAGAGACTGAACATTAATTTTTTTTTTCTGGAGCAAAAGGTTTTTCAGGGCAATAAGACAACTCTGTGTGATACTATAATGGTGAATATGTCATTATACATTTGTCCAAATCTATAGCACGTAGAACACCAAGAGTGAACCCTAGTGTAAACTATGAAGTTTAAGTGATTATGATGTGTGAATATAGGTCCATCAGTTGTAATAAATGTTCCACTCGGGGAGGCTATGTTTATGTGGGGGTTGAGGGGTATATAAGAAGTTTCTCTGCCTTCCTCTCAATTCTGCTATGAACCTAAAATGCTCTAAAAATGAAGTCTAAGTTTTAAAAAAAGAAACAAGGACTTCTGAACTGTAGACAAAGCTCATCCTTAATCTATCTCATAATCATAATAATCATCATCCATATTGATTCTGATGCTGGAGAGCTCTTCAGGCTTGGGTTTCTTTTTGGTCTCCTTGCTTTTCTCCGTCAGATGTAAGTGATGCTCACACTGCTTCATGATCTTCTTGGAGGACATCCAGTTCTCCCCTTGTCGTTCAGCTGGTGCTGCACATCGTCCTCCCCTCACATCTGTGCCCTTGGCCTTCAGGACCTCCCTGGCTCTTAGGAGACTGCAGGTGCAATTCCACGGATTTCCATCCAGATACAGGTGCCTGAGGCGAGGCAGCACCTCCAAGGCCTTGAGGTCCAAGGCAGAGATCTTGTTGTTCCTCAGGTTTAGAACCTGAAGCTGCTTCAGATCCTTGAGCTCCCTTTCAGCAATATCCTGGATGGCATTACCTTTTAGGTCCAGCCTGGCTAAAGTTCCTGGGAGCCTGCCAAAGCATGGAAACAGGATATGAGAGGAGGCTGTGACCATCATTCCATAACATTCTAGACAACTCAGATTGAGCAATGTCTACCTTTTCTGTACCATTCTCTTCATTCTGAAACTAGAAAACAAGCTTGATTTTGAAAAGTAATTATAAATGTAAACCTCAGTCTCATCTATAGGTCTTTACCCCGTTCTCATAGCTCTTATTTTCTGTCTATGGCCATACCACCCCAAACACACCCGATCTCACCTCATAGGTCTTGTTTTCTAAACTTCTGAATATCTGGTTTCTAGCCATAAAGCTCTTTAATTTTTTCTTATCAAATGGGATCATGTAACAAACTGATAAGAAAAACAGTGTTTCCAATTTTTTAATTGGCAAAGGCCATGAATCAGTAATTTATAAAAGAGGTAAAAATACTGAATAAAAATATAAAAAAATTCTTCATGAATATAAAAGGTAATGAAAAATGATGCAATGTTAGAAATTAGAAATTAAACCATGGTTTTGGATTTAAATTTTAAAATTTATTTCTGATGAGAGTGCAGTGAGTTAAGAACTAAAACACTGCTAGTGGTAGTATAAATTGGTATTACTTTGGAAACAATTTGGTAACTCGTATTGAATTTAAATAATGTCATGCCTTTCAATCTAAGAGATAATAGGAGAAGTAAATAGAGATTTATTTACAAATGTATTTGTCATATATTTGATCATATTTATAATAGTAAAAACATAAGAGGCTAATGTCCACTAAAAGGGAAAGTAAGAGGTAATGGACTGTTATATAATCATAAAAATCATATTTTCAAATAATTTTTTAAAAATGCTGATTCTCTAAAAAAGCTTTTTTGACTGTGGATTAAAAATCCAGAAGGTATAAAATATTGATAAATCAATCACATTAAAATAATTTAAAAAGAAATTGTATATGGCAAAAGACATATGCAAAGTCAAAAGACAAATGATAAACTGGGGGAAAAATCTGCACCGTATGTCCCAGACAAAGAGCTAGTCTTCCTAATATATAAAGGACTCTTAAAAGTTGAGAAGAGGGAGTTCTCATTGTGGCTCAACAGAAACAAAGCCGACTACTATCCGTGAGGATGAGGGTTCGATCCCTGGCCTCACTCAGTGGGTTAAGGATCCAGCATTGCCATGGGCTGTGGTGTAGTTCGCAGATGTGGCTCAGATCTGGTGTTGCTGTGGCTGTGGCTGTGGCATAGGCTGGCAGCTGTAGCTCCAATTCAACTCCTAGCCTGGGAACCTCCATATGCCATAAGTGCAACCCTAAAAAGCAAAAAAAAAAAAAAAAATCCTTTCTTTGGGTTTTTTTTTTTTTTTTTTTTGCTTTTTAGTGTTGCAGTTATGGTATATGGAGGTTCCCAGGCTAGGGGTCCAATCAGAGCAGCTACAGCTGCCGCCCTGCACCACAGCTCACAGCAACGCCAGATCCTTAACCCACTGAGTGAAGCCAGGGATCGAACCTGTAATCTCATGGTTTCTAGTTGGATTCGTTTCTGCTGAGCCAGGGCGGGAACTCCAGAAGAAAGGATTTAAAAATAAGTCTGAAAATGGGCAAAAAGTGTGAATGGGAATCCACGTAAAAGCAAAGTCCTTAAGGGAGTTGCCTTGTGGCACAGTGGGTTAAGGATCTGGCATTATCATTTAGGTCACTGCTGTGGCGCGGGTTCAATCCCTGGCCTGGGAACCTCCACATGCCATAGGTGCAGCCACAAAAAAAAAAAAAAAAAGCAAAGTTCTTAGGTCTTTAAAAATACTCAGGTGTATATTAGAAAAGAAGAAAGAGAGACGGGATTAAGATGGAGGAATAGAAGGACTAGTGCTCACCTTCTCTCATAAAAACAACAGAATTACAACCGAATGCTGAACAATCTTCAACCAAATGGACTGGAAACTTTCAAAAAGATATCCTACTCCAGAAGACAAAAAGAAGGCCTCATCAAGACCATAGCAGGGGCGATTACACGATAGAAGCAACCCCACATCCAGCAGATGGGAAGCCCACAAACTGGAAAGTAACTGTATCACAGAGACTCACCTACAGGAGTGAGAGTTCTGAGCCTCACGTCAAATCCCCACACCTGGGGATCCTGCGCTGGGAGAAAGAGCCCCCAGAGCACCTGGCATTGAAGGCCAGTGGGACCTGTGCGCAGTAGCTCCATGGGACTGGGGGAAACAGACACCCCATTCTTGAAGGGCGCACACAGGCTTTCACGTGCACTGGGTTCCAGGGCAAAGCAGAGCCTCCATAGGAATCTGAGTCGGACCTGACTGCAATTCTTGGAGGATCTCCTGGGAAAACGGGGTGACTGTGGCTCATTGTGGGAGGAGGACATCGGAGGCAAAGCTCTTGGGAACATTCATCAGCATGTGTTCCTCTAGAGGGGGCCATTTTGGGAAAATCTGGCCCCACCCATCAGCACTGAGAAGCCCCAGGCCAAACAATATTCCAGGTGGAATCACAGCCCCACCCATCAGTAAACAGGCTGCCTAAAGACCCCCCGCAGGCATACAGCCACCTCTAATCTCACCAAGAGACAAAGTCCCACCCACCAGAGGGCTAGGCACCAGTCCCTCCCGTCAGGAAGCCTAAGGCAAGCCCCATACCAACTTCAGCCACAAGGGAGCAGATACCAGAACCAAAAGAGGCTACAACTCTATTATCTGCAAAAAGGTCACCACACCAAAAACCTATAAAAAATGGGGAGTTCCCGTCATGGCTCAGTGGTTAACGAATCCGACTAAGAACCATGAGGTTGCAGGTTCGATCCCTGGCCTTGCTCAGTGGGTTAAGGATCCGGCGTTGCCATGACCTGTGGTGTAGGTTGTAGATGCGGCTTGGATCCTGCGTTGCTGTGGCTGTGGGGAAGGCCGGTAGCTACAGCTCCTGTTAGACCCCTAGCCTGGGAACCTCCATATGCCACAGGTGCGGCCCTAGATAAGACAAAAAAAGACCAAAAAAAAAAAAAACCTATGAAAATGAAAAGACAGAAAACTATAACTCAGATAAGGGAGAAAGAAACAACCCAGAAAAACTGCTAATTGATCAGGAGATTATCAGCCGCAATGATGCAAGACATTGGAAATAAACTGGAGGCAAAGACTGATAATTTACACCAAACGCTGAGCAAAGAAATATCAGATTTAAAACTTAAGCAAGCAGAGATGCAAAATAATAACAACCAACAGCAGAATACAGGAGGCAGAAGAACGAATAAGCAAGGTGGAGGACAAACCAGTGGAAATCACTAATGCGGAACCCCATATTCAGAATAGACAAATGAAGAGTACAGCCACACAAAGATGCTATTTCTCACCCATCAGATCTTAGTCCTTAGCAATACATTCTGTGGGCAAAGCTGTGAAGAAGCAAACATTCTCATACACAGCTTGATGGGACTTGAAAATGGCACAGATTCTGTGGAGAATTTAGCAAAGCCTAAAAAAATAACATGTGCATTTACTCTTCAACACAATATTCTCACTTCTAGGTATAATCTCTGAAGATATGACTGCACAAATATCAAAGTGCACATTGTAAATCTTACAATATTATTTATAATAACAAAAGGCTGGAAACAAACCAGTAGAACAGTAAAGAACTACAATTCAGCCTTGAAAAAGAAAGGAGCTGGACTCTTGGACTCTGTGAATTGTCATAAAGTGATTTCTAGAAAGTATTGTTAAAGGGAAAAAAGCAAGAAATGGAATATTATATATAGTATTTTAGTTTTTGTGTAAGAGCAAAATAAGAATACATGTACACATTTTGCTTATTTTTGAAAAAAAAGATTAGCCAGAAGTGAATCAAAATACTTATAGGAAGTGTTTGGTTCCACATGGTTTTACCGTTTTCATCATGTTAACATTTTACATGTTCATAAAACAAATAAAGACAAAATCAAGCCCTAAAATTGAATACAAGCCATAACTAATCAATTAATTCATCCAATTAGCTTATCAAATGTTTATGTTGGTAATATAACCATATAAAGAAAAGAAAAAGTACTCTGACTGAATATCCTTAGTAGAGATAGTCTTAGACTCTAAGGATAAAAGGACCTACAAAGAAATTCCTCTCGGTATTTTCATTGTTAATATTACTTTTAATAATACAATTTTTAAACTTTTAAATGAATACTATAAGACAAAACAAATAAGTAAATGCATTAATGTTATTGGGGAACAAAGTTTCATTGTAAGGGGAAAAGATACAGATAAAATAAAAGAAAAAAAACCCTTTCTAATGTTAATAGAACTGGAAATGCCAATGCGAATTCATAATTTAAAAAATATGTATTTTCTAGCTCTGTTTACTGAAAGGACCTAGAAGCAATAGCATAAGCACACTGAACACACAGATCTTCGTTTCAAAATTCCAGTCTTCACTTAGAAGCAAGGCTTTCTGGAGAAATGACCAATTCCATGGCTGGGGCAAGATAAGCTAGAACATCTGAGCCAAAATGCAATGAAATGTTCAGAGATTAGTGGAACACTCATCAGGGTGGTTGCTATCAGAAAACCAAAAAATAACAAGTATTAGCAAGAATGTGGAGAAACTGAAACCTTTGTGCACTGTTGGCAGGAATGTAAAATGGTGCAGTCAATTTAGAAAACAGTATGGTTGTTCCCCCCAAAATTAAAAATATAATAGCCATATGATCCAACAATTCCATTTCTGGGTATATATTCAAAAAGTTGAAAGCAAGTTCTCAAAAAGATATTTATATATCCATCTTATACTCCCATATTGAATTCACAATGGTTAAAAATATGAAAGCAGGAGTTCCCTTTGTGGCTCAGTGGTTAACGAATCTGACTAAGAACTATGAGGTTGCGGGTTCGATCCCTGGCCTTGCTCAGTGGGTTAAGGATCCAGCGTTGCCGTGAGCTGTGGTGTAGGTTACAGATGCGGCTCGGATCCCGCGTTGCTGTGGCTGTGGCGAAGGCCGGTGGCTACAGCTCCTGTTAGACCCCTAGCCTGGGAACCTCCTAAAGGCAAAAAAAAAAAAAAAAAAATGTGAAAGCAATCCAAGTGTCTATTGATGGATGAATGAATGAACAAAATACAATACATATATACATTGTAATATTATCCAGCCTTAAAAGGAAGGAAACTCTGGAGTCCTGTCATGGCGCAGTGGAAATGAATCTGACTAGGAACCATGAGGTTGTGGGTTCCATCCCTGGCCTCGCTCCGTGGGTTAAGGATCCGGTGTTGCCCTGAGCTGTGGTATAGGTCACAGACGCGGCTCAGATCTGGCGCTGCTGTGGCTGTGGCTGTGGCTGGTAGATGTAGCTCCAATTGGACCCCTGAAACCTGTTATATGCCATAGGTGTGGCCCTAAAAAGCAAAAAAAAAAAAAAAAAAGGAAATTCTGAATTCTGACTCATGCTATAACATGAATAAACCTGAGGACATTATGCTAGGTGAAAAAAAGCCCGTCACAAAAAGATAACTACTATGTGATTCCACTTACATAAGATATCTAGAGTAGTCAATTCATGTAAACAGTAGAATGGTGATGGTCAGGGGTTGAGGGGAGAGGGGAAATGAAGAGTTGTTGTGTAATGGGTATAGAGTTTCAGTTTTGCAAGAGGAAAAATTCTGGAGACTGGTTGCACACCAATGTGAAGATACTTAACAGTACTTTGTGCACTGAAAAATGGTTAATATGGTAAATTTTATGTGTATTTTACCACGTTTTTAAAAATAGGAGTTCCCATTATGGCTCAGGGGGTTAAGAACTTGATATAGTGTCTATGAGGATGCAGGTTTGATCCCTGGCCTTGCTCAGTGGGTTAAGGATTCAGCATTGCTATGGCTGTGGCGTAGGCCAGCAATGGAAGTTCCAACTCAACCTCTAGTAGGGGAACTTCCATGCCGCAGGTACAGCCCTAAAAAAAAAATAATAATAAAATAACGTAAAATAAAGACATAATGGAATCATGTTTCATGAAGACAGGAGCCAGCTTGGAGAGGCTCCCACTGGACACATTTGGGAAAATTTGAGCATCAAAAAAGACTGGCAACTGAAAATGCTCAAAACAAACTGAATAAATTAAGATCCCTGGGTTCATAGTGATACTTGGGGAAAAAAAAGAGAAAAAAGAAAAAGGAGAGAAAAACTACACTGTAATGTAAAGTGGAAAAAATAGAAAACAAAATTGCTCCCAAATATATAAAAACAAATTATGGCTAGACATATGTTCTGGTTGAACACCTGTGGATTCCTTTTTTTAAAAATTTTTCAGCACACTAAGTTTTCATCCTTGTACAGGTATTGCTTTATAGTCAGAAAAAAACTTTTTTAACTGTGGATACTAATTTAAAAAATGCCCTGCTACTGTGGCTCTGCTTCAACCCCTAGCCCAGGAGCTTCCATATGCCGCAGGTTGGGCCGTGAAAAGAAAAAAAAATGTCATGCTAATGCCTATAGATAAAAAAAAATCACAGTTGTGAACTCAAAATCTTTCCACTAGTCAACAACTTTATATTAAGTGCTATTCTTTTTATGAAGTATAGAAAGTGAGAAAGTTTTATAGGAAAAAAATGCCCTTTGAAATACCATCGGAATGCTATCTTCATACAGTGTGAACATATTGGATATGTATTTCATCCTTTTTAGTATTCAGTGAAATTTTTTTTTTGTGGTGATCCCGATCGTATAAGTCCTATGTCAAGGAAAAAAAAACAAATGAATGTAATCATATTTTATGATACTATTACCTTTTATTTGTTACAGTATTATTCTTATATTAATTTCAGTCCAAAGGTTAATCTTTCAGGTTATTGGCACTTAGCCTAAATTTTGCCCTTTATTTTCCTTTGATATTTACATTTTATATTTATATATACTTTTTTTTTGTCTTTTTGCCTTATCTAGGGCTGCACCCACGGCATATAGAGGTTCCCAGGCTAGGGGTCTAACAGGAGCTGTAGCCGCCAGCCTTCGCCACAGCCACAGCAACGCGGGATCCGAGCCGCGTCTGCAACCTACACCACAGGTCACGGCAACGCCGGGTCCTTAACCCACTGAGCAAGGCCAGGGATCGAACCCGCAACCTCATGGTTCCTAGTCGGATTCGTTAACCACTGAGCCACAACGGGAACTCTTATATTTATATATACTTATGTTTGTAGATTTTATATTTGCATTCATGTCCTAAAGGATACAATGCCTATGCATACATAAGTATTTATGCTTTTGATTATTTTAAAGTCTTATTTGTTTAAAGTGTCATCTTTTTAGTTGGAATAAAATTTACCTAACAAAGTAGAATTACCTAACAATTTACCAAGGAAAATCACTTCATACATTTTAACAGCATAATAAAACTTCTGCAGAGAGGAGTTCTGTCATTGCTCAGCAGTAAGGAACCTGACTAATATCCATGAGGACGTGGGTTCAATCCCTGGCCTGGCTTAGAAGGTTAAAGATCCGGCATTGCCGTGAGCTGTGGTGTAGGTCGCAGATGTGGCTCAGATCCAGTGTTGCTGTGGCTGTGCTGTGGCATAGGCTGCCAGCTGTAGCTCCAATTTAACTTCTAGCCTGGGAACCTCCATATGCTGTGGGTCTGACCCTAAAAAAAAAAAAGATTCTGCAAAGAAATATCTCAGTGGTTTTATTGTTACCACTACAACAATTTTCAAACTGGCTATCCACAATTTAAATTCAGTGTGAAGTTAATGCCCAATACAATGTAATTTTGTGCACACATCAGTTTATGTAAAATGAATCTCGAAAAGTTATACAGAAAATCTGTTCTGTATAGCCTTTTTTTTTTTCCTAGCAAAAAGGGACTGTTAATAGGTGGTGTAGCAGTAGCAAGACTCTGTGACCATTGAGAGTACAAGGGAGTACAGCTCAGGAAAGACACAGGAAAGACGGAAGAGTCAAGGCTACTTACTAAGACTTGGACTCTAACTTTGTCCATGCTGTTTACAAAGACATTAAGTAAGTTATTTAGCTTTTTTCCTTTTTTTTTTGTCTTTTTATGGGCGCACCCGCAGCAAATGAACGTTCCCAGAGCTCGAATCGGAGCCACAACCACAACAATGCAAGATCCAAACCGCATCTGTGACCTACACCACAGCTCTCAGCAGCGCTGGATTCTTAACCCACTGAGTGAGGCCAGGGACTGAATCCACATCCTCATGGATACTAGTCAGGTTCATTACTGCTGAGCCACAACAGGAAGTCCTATTTAGCTTTTCAAAGCTTCTGATTTTCCACTCTCTGGATGAAAGTGCTGGGCACACAGAAGTCATATAAAAATGTCAGCCGATGCAAATAGGTAGGGAAAACTTTCTTCTAAACAAATAGCGTTATTCAGTTCTGGGCTGAGTAGCCAAACACTGTACCTGTCCTTAGGAGTAGCTTTTTCTTTCCTGTATCTATGGATAACCTGCTTCTATGGATGTTCTGGTTGAACAATTATGGTTTCCTTTTTTAAAAAATTTTTCAGCACACTAAGTTTTCATTCCTGAGCAGGTATTTCTTTATAGTCAGAAAAAAATTTTGTTCTGGCATTGTAAGAGAAATCACTCATTTCCTGCTTTTATGACCTTTTGGAAGTCATTTATCACTTTGATATAATTTGTCTTTGTAAGTCAGATTCATATAAAAAGGTAGTTCTGACTTTAAGAAAAACCTATGTCCATAAATGCAACTTGTTCTTTAAGTGATGTCGCTTTTTAGAGTAAAAAAAAGGGCACACCCCCATTTAGCCAGTAGGTGGCTCTTGAGCGTAAGTAATAGAAAATGCTAACTGCCTTCCTTAGGTCGTAGAAAGCTATTCTGAATTTGAATTACCCAAATTGTGGCTAAAGAAGAGGTGATGTAACATATTTGTTCCCTGGGCTACAGGTTGGTGAAATTAGAAGTCACTGGTGAAACGTGAGACCCAGGTATTGGAGGTTTTAAGTTCTAAGCAATATAGTGTATTGTTGACAGTAAATTTCAGAGGCTGGTGAGGATGCAGTGCCTAAAAATCCCTGGCTCTGGAGTTAGACTACTGCGTTTAATCCTGACCTCAGAATTTATTGACTATGTGACTTCTAGCAAGCTTCTTGATCCCTCTTAACCTTAATGACTAATCTGTAAAAGAATAGGTAAAACAACATACCTACCTTCACAGAATTGTTGTAAGGAGTAACCTGGAATAACACATGTACATACATTCATAACACATGTATATAAGGCCTTAGTAATCACTTAATAAATATTAAGTATTGTTTTCTATCTCAATTAGTATATAGGCAAACAAGGTAGATATCTGACTTTATGTGTACCTAAAACCATATACCATTATTTTCTTGTTGAATGTAGACTGGAGGATGGTAGTCAGAGGGAGGGACTTGTGGAAATGGCTTGTAATAGGAGGCACAACTAGCAACTAAGAGCTTAGGTTAAGTTAGCCAGCAGTTTATAGAAAACTGAATTTTATTTTATTTTATTTTATTTTTTTGTCTTTTTGCCTTTATGTAGAGCCGCACCTGCGGCATATGGAGGTTCCCAGGCTAGGGGTCTAACAGGAGCTGTAGCCGCCGGCTTTCACCACAGCCACAGCAACGCGGGATCCGAGCCGCGTCTGCAACCTACACCACAGCTCACGGCAACGCCGGATCCTTAACCCACTGAGCAAGGCCAGGGATCGAACCCACAACCTCATCGTTCTTAGTCAGATTCGTTAACCACTGAGCCACGAAGGGAACTCCAAAAAACTGAATTTTAAAATACAGTTTTGTGTATGAATAAGAAGCATTCAAATAAGAAGAAAGAGGATACTGTTTAAAAATCTCAAAAATCAAATATTAGGAATAGACAGTATTGTGTTTTAATTCTTTGTGGGAGGAAAACCACAGAAAAACTTTTTTGGGTCATTCTCACTTTCTGATTCAAAGAAAAGTTGGGGAATGGAGTTCGAGAGGTGGGTAGTGGTGGTGATGGAGAATTTTTTTTTGTTAGTTTTTGTTTTGTTTTTTAGGTCCACACCCACGGCATATGGAAGTTCCTAGGCTAGGGGCTCAATTAGAGATGCAGCTGTTGGCCCAAGCCACAACCACAACAACATGGGATCTGAGCTGTGTCTGCAACCTACACCACAGCTGATCCTTAACCCACCGAGCAAGGCCAGGGGTTGAACCTGCATCCTCATGATACTAGCTGGGTTCATTACCACTGAGCCACAGTGGGAACTCCTGTGATGGGGAATTTTTAAATCACTCTTTACAAGAACATTGCTCTCACAGCTGGCGGAGGTCTTTGATGAGCAGACAGTTGTGTCGCTTCACTTAAGCCTCATTGGAAAAGCCCCCTCGTATCTTGTCACTTGCCCCCTTATCTTTGCCCAGTAGTTCTCAACCCTACCTCTACATGAAATTCATCTGGGAAGCTTCTAAAAATACTGCTGCCTGGGCCACAACCCTAGGGTGTCTGATTTAATTGGTTTGCACTGATGTCTAGACTGGAGTGGGCTTTTTAAAAAGTTCTCCAGATAATTCCATGGTGAAGTCAGATTTGAAAATTAGGGTTAGCTCAGGCTTGCAATTCCATTATACACTCCACTGGGTAAAAGCATTGTGCTTTCTGTAGTCATTTATTAAAACACAAATACCCTGGCAGGAGTAAATAATTAAGCTATTTTTCACTCATTAAGCTTAGCAGGATTACTTCACCAAATGCTTTCTAAAAGTCACCTGAATAGAAAAGTCCACCGAGTTCACAGTTGTGCCCATGGCTGTCATAGCCAGCTGAGAATCCTATGTGAGACAGTCACTCTCTAACCTGTTTTAGGAGATTTTATATTATTTTATTTTATTATTTTATTTTATTTTCTTTAGGGCCGCACATGTGGCATATGGAAGTTCTCAGGTTAGGGGTCGAATCGGAACTGTAGCCAATGCCTACGCCACAGCCACAGTGACTCAGGATGTAAGCCACATCTGCGACCTACATCGCAGCTCACAGCAACACTGGATCCTTAACCCACTGACCGAGACCAGGGAGCGAACCCACATCCTCATGGATTCTGGTCAGGTTTGTTAACCGCTGAGCCACAAGGGGAACTCCAGGAGTTTTTATTTTATACATGATTTTTTTTTTTTCTTGGAGGAGGATCATGCAGTAATACAAAATAAGTCCTGAAACATAGTAGAGAAACTATTTATATAACAACAAAAATTGTATTATTTGGAGTTCCTGTCATGGCTCAGCAGATTAAGAACCCGACTAGTATCCATGAGGATGCAGCTTCAACCCCTAACCTCTCTCAGTGGGTTAGGGATCTGGCATTGCCATAAGCTGTGGTTTAGGTCGCAGATTTGGTTGAGATCCTGTGCTGCTGTGGCTGTGGCACAGACCGGCAATTGCAGCTCCGATTTGATCCCTAGCCCGGGAACTTCCCTGTGCGGCAGGTGCCGGCCCCCCCACCCTGCCCCCGGGGAAAAAAGTATTAGTGTGTTGAGCACACACTAATGTACAAATAGTACAATTCAGTCTAGAACACTTTTTCCCCCAAATACCTTCACAACCAAATCCCTTACCTCCTTCCAATCTTTGCTCAAAGTTTGCCTTTTCAAGGGGCTTACCATGCTTACCTTATTTAAAATTGCAGCCGGCCACCCCCATTCTCTATGGTCCTGAATTGGAAATTATGTCCTTTTTTATTGTTAACCATATATAACACTTAACACTATCTGAATATTATGTACTTTATTTATATATTATATTGTCACCCTTTCCCTGCTAGAATTTAAGCTGTACAGAACAATAAGTTTTATCTCTTTGATTACACTGATGTATCTCAAGGGCCTGGCAAAGTACACAGCACATGGTAAATGCTTAAAATATATTTGCTGAATTAAGTTAATTGTGTACACATGCTTATGCATTGAGAAATTGATTACTGTCAAATCATTCTCGATATATATTTTAAAATACTGATTTCAGTTGGAAAAAAATCGCTTCTTGATGTTTTGCATTTGGTACAGTTAACATACCATATAACTTAAAAATCTCTTTTCAACTAGAAAAAAGTGAACATCTGTCCATATTAAATATAATTTCTCCTGTTCACATTGATGAAAAGAATTATTATAATGAATGATGATAATAAGTAAATCAAGTGCCACGAGAGTCTATAGAAGCGAGAATTAATATGTTAACTATGAGAAATTTGATAATGACAGTAGGGTAAGAAGCCTTTTTTTCTATAAAGTGCTGAAAGGAAAAATAATCCACTGATTAGGCACACATTGTAAATAACATAATATCTTTTCAGGAGATAATAGTACTTATCCTTCTACTGTTTTTTTATTCTACTTTAAAATGTGGAACATGGGATAAAGTTTAAATAAATAGGCACAGGGAACTATATTCAATCACGTGTCATGGAATATGATGGAAGATGAGTAAAAGAATGCATATATGTGCATAACTCGGTCACTTTTCTATACAGCATAAATTGACAGAATATTATAAATGGACTATAATAAAATTTTTTTTAATTAAATAAATAGGATCAATTAATGTAAACATTTGCATTAGTTATAGATTATGACTGGTTGGGGGAACAGATACAGTGGTTGGGTATAGAGGGAGGGATATTTGGAAGAGAAATGAAGCATCAGAGTATGAGGGTGTGTGTGTGTGTGTGTGTGTGTGTGTGTGTGTGTGTGTGAAAGAGATCAGAAGAAACAACCAAAGCCAGAAGGTCAGACTAACATGAATTGACTAATACACTCCCAGACAGATACAGAGAAATAAGCAGCACTCCTTAAGTCCCTTAAAGATCACGGCACTGAAAAGAATATGAGGCTTCCAAATACATATTTCAAAATCAATGCAATATTAACAAAGTTTTGATTTTTCCCCCAAAATACCATTTCAATGATTTTTAAGGTAGAAATATCTTACTACATTCCCCTCTCATTTTTTCCCATTGCTAGTGATTAAGTATAAGACTATTCGGCCTTTTGCTGGATCCAGGCCATATACTAAGACCCCAGAACACACTCTTTACAAGTAATATCCCCCTATGATGTTTGTTCGCCTGCTCCCCCAAAGCTGCATTGCATATTTTCAAATGTAGATCTCACTTGCTGGCGCCTTGTCCCAGAGGCAAGGTAAATTCAGTCAGCGCAGGAGTCTGCTGGAGGGCTGGAGATTCCAAACTCCTGTTTAAAATGTCTATCCCTGGAGCCTTGCACAGCCTTGATCAGATACTTGATGTTTGCTGGGACTACTTTTCTTGTATAATGTACTTAATTGTCCCAATCTTTAGAAAACGTTCAGCGTAGTTACCATAAATGATAAGCCTCACTTACCTTAGAGGGATAGACAAGAGCAGGTTCTGCTCCAAGGCAAGGTTGGATAGCTGGGTACACTTCTGCAGGGCTCCAGCTTCAAACAGGCTGACAATGTTGTTGTCCAGAAACAAATGTTTCAGATCTCGGAGGTCCTGGAAATCTTGCACTGTAACTTTCTGAATCAGGTTATTGCTGATATCAAGCTTTTGCAGCCTTGCTGGTAGTCTGAGGGGCAGCATTTGCAGCTGGTTTTGGGACAACTCAAGAGTAGTTAAATTGGCAAGGAGCTGTGCCCCATCAAAGGAAGAGAGTGAGTTTTCTGATAGGTAAAGATGGGAAAGATTCTCCAAGTGTTTCAGATCTGGAAAACTTACCATTTTCAGCCGGTTTCTCTCCATTTTTAAAGAGAGCAAGGATTTGGGCAGATTAACAGGAATATGAGTCAGAAAGTTACTACTGAGACTGAGGAATTGCAGAGACTGAAGAGAAGTGAAGAGGCCAGCGGGCAGGAGATGTAGCTTATTGTTCTCCATGCTCATGTGTGTGAGGTGGGGAAGTGCCAGCGGTCCATCCACAGTCTCCATATTGTTGCCATCCAACACCAGACTTTGCAAACTGACCAGGGAGGAGAGTGTGCTGGGAGAGAGGGAAGAGATCAGATTGTTTTTAAGTTCAAGGATTGTTAATTTCTTCAGTCCTTCAAAATCAGATCTATGAAGGACAGATATTGAATTATCATTGAGTTTTAACACTTCAAGACTGGCTGGGAGTGCACTGGGGACTCGTCTTAACTTATTTTTCCAGAGTTCCAAGGTCTTTAAAGTACTCAGAGTTTTGAAGGTGTCATTTTCTACTGACTCTGTTCCACTGGCCAGCAAAATAAAATCTTCTAGAGCCAGCATTTGGGTGAAGTTAGATGGCTACAAAAAAAGACAGGGATGGGGAAGAAGGGAGAAAAACAGTACATTAGGATTACTGTTAAAAAAATATATATGTATATATACATTATCATTTAATACTAATGATACTTAAGGAGTTCCCGTCATGGCTCAGTGGAAATGAATCTGACTAGTATCCATGAGGACACAGGTTCAATCCCTGGCTTCGCTCAGTGGGTTAAGGATCTGGCATTGCTGTGAGCTGTGTTGTAGATCACAGATTCGGCTTGGATATGGCATTGCTGTGGCCGAGGCGTAGGCCAGAGACTACAGCTCCAGTTCCACCCCTAGCCTGAGAACCTCCATATGCAGTGGTTGCGGCCCTAAAAAAAGGAAAAAAAAATACTAATGATACTTCAGATTTCCCTGCAGGATCTATTTAACATTATCTCTTGGAAAAGGATGGAAACTCAGGTTCTATTTTTATTCATGATTGCTAACAGTGTAAGATACCTACTATTTTAAGAACTTTCATGCACTATTGGTAGACATTAAGTTGGCCAACTTTTGCTGCATATTCTTTGACCCAGCAAGTTCACTTCTAGGCAGAAGTACTTAAAAATTGCAGTGATTTAGGCAATAGGATGTTTTTTGTTGCATCATCATATTGGGACAGCCAAAAATGGAAACAATCTTGAAATTTTTCACCAAACTATTACCTAGAGTTACTAACTCTAGGGGATAATATTATAAGGAATTTTCATTATCTATATAAATTTTGCATTGTTTAGTTTTTTTTTTTCTTTTGGCTGTGCCCATGGCATGCAGAAATTCACACGCCAGGGATTGTTTAGATTTTTTTAATTAAGGCATTTAAAAATGTTTAAGCCAGAGTTCCTGTCATGGCACAGCGCTTAACGAATCCAACTTAGAACGATGAGGTTGCGGGTTCGATCCCTGGCCCTGCTCAGTGGGTTAACGATGCAGGGTTGCCATGAGCTGTGGTGTAGTTTGCAAATGCAGCACGGATCTGGCTGTGGCTATGGTGTAAGCCAGTGGCTACAGCTCCGATTCGACCCCTGGCCTGGGAGTCTCCATATGCCACTGGTGCGGCCCTAAGAAGCAAAAAAAAAAAAGAAAAGAAAAGAAAAGAAAAGAAAGAAAAAAAATGTTTAAGCCTTAAAAAAAAAAAGTCCTAGATACTGCTGTCAGTAGGATGGGCCTATCAGAGAAACATTTTCAACTATATAATAGTTTGTAATCTATAGTTTACAGTTTAGTGAGTCTAATACTTATATAGATAAAAGTTATTACATAATATGAAAAGTTAAAAAAAAAAGAAAAAGAAATTCAAGTAAAATGAAGTAGAGCAGAGGGTAAACTTCCGCTTTTTTCCCTATGAAAAAGCTTTGTTTCAGTTTTCAGTTCTGGGCAGGCCCTACTCCAAGCATTAGAGAGAGTTACATGCCTTTCTTGGGCTCTTTATAGGTCCAGTGTACACTGGAAACTGACAAACCTTCATAGTCACTGCCTCAGACATGTGTGAACCAAGCCAGCAAGGAGTTTATAAACTATGTGAGAATTTTTTTCTCATCATCAAAGCAAAACATGTTCCCTGTAAACAATTTTAAAATTATGGAAAGTATGGAGAGAATATAAAAATAATCCATAGTCCCCTGCCCACCTTTTGATAAACTCTATATACTTCATTTCCAAAAGGAATTTGAAGTAGTTTCTTCTCTTCCACAAAAGATGTAAAGTGCAATTATTTTTATTGACTGCCACTATAAAGACATTTTCGTTTACCCTCTAAATGTAAGAGCTAAAACAATAAACCTTTTTTTTTTTTTTTTTTGCTTTTTAGGGCTGCACTTGTGGCATATGGTAGTTCCCAGACTAGGGGTCAAATTAAGAGTTGTGGCTGCCAGCCTACACCACAGCTTACAGCAATACCAGATCTTTAACCCACTGAACGAGGCCAGGGATCAAACTCACATCCTCATGGATACTGGTCAGGTTTGTAATCTGCTGAGCCACAATGAGAACTCCCAACAATAAAACTTTTAGAAGAAGATGTAGGCATACATTTTCACGGCCTTGGGTTTGGTAAAAGCTATCTTGGATATGATGCCAAAAGCAAAAGTAATGTAAGAAAAGAACAGATAAATTGAATTTAATTAAAATTTAAAGTTTTTCTGCTTCAAAGAACTCCATTAGGAAAATAAAAAGATAACCTACAGAATGGAAGGAAACTTGCAAATAATGTATCTGATAGGATATTCGTATTTATAATATAAAAAGAACTTTTCCAGTTCAAGAGTAAAAAGACAAATAGCCCAGTTTTTTAAGTGGGCAGAGTATTTATAGACATTTCTCAAAAAAAGATATACAAATAGCCAATAAGCACATTAAAAGATGCTCTACATCATTAATCATTAATGATATGAAAGTCAAACCATAAAGAGATACCACCTTGACACTCACTAGGATGATTGTGATCCAGAAAAATAAAAGATAAGTAATGTTAGCAAGGCTGTGGAGAATTGTAACTGTCATATATTTTTATAGGAATGCAAAATGCTGCAGCCACTCTGGAAAAGTCTGGTAGCTCCTCAGAATGTTAAACAAAGAGTTACCATATGATCCAGAAATTCTACTCCTCAGGATATACCCAAGAGAAATAAAAATACATGTCCATACAAAAACTTGTACACAAATGTCAGAGCGGCCTTATTCATAATAGCCAAAAAGAGGAGACAACCCAAATGCTTGTCAGCTGATGAATAGGTTGACAAAAGGCAGTATATAGGTACAATGGAATATCATCTAACGTTCAAAAGGAAGGAAATGCTGGCGTATGCTACAGCATGGATGAACCTTGAGGACATTATTTTAAACGAAAGAAGTCAGTCACAAAAGACCACAGGTTTAGAGGGAAAGATTGGGTTCAGTTTGGAGCAATATATGTATAATTTCCAGTGCAGCTGGATAAGTCTGAAATTTGAGGGAAAGGTATGAATGAGAAACCCAGTAAAAGAGCCATCATCACCTACATAAAGTGAAGTCACCCAAGGAGAGTGAGCATAGCAAGAAAAAGAAAGCCTATAAAAAGGGCAGAAAAGACACATTAGAGAGGAATGAGGAGGACATAAAAATGTGGTGTCATGGGAGGTATGAGAATGAGAATTTCAAGAACTATTTGTGAGCCAGCGTCTTAGAACAGTATGTTTTGACTGTGTCGAGCAGGTAGAAACCAGACAGTGGTGAATTAAAGAATAAATAGGTGAAGAAGCGGAGGCAGTAAGTACAGACAACATTCCTCACAGAGTTTTGCAAATAAAGAGGGAGAGCAGCAAGAAGAGACACAGAATTAAAATAATCCTATTTTTATTGTAATGAAAGGAGTATGTTTATAGGCTAAAACAGGACAAGAGTAAAGAAAGAGCAAACCAAAGACATAGGAGTGGGGAGAATTGAAGGAGCAAGCTCCAGGGAGAGGTGAGAAAGATGGAATCAAGGGCCTAGGAGGGAGTTCCCTTGAAGAGGAGAGACATCTCATCCCCTCTGGAGGAGAGTTTGCAGCATAGAATGGAGACAAATCAGTATGTAGTGAGCAGGAATGGAGGGAGATTAAGACTCCTGGCCTCAGTTTTGTCATGATTTGTTAATAAACTGGGAGGCCAGCCATTTGGTGAAAATGAGGGTGGCAGGGATTGAGAAGTCAATCCAAAGCTACTGAAGTTTAGAAAGATGTCAAGGGAAGGTAGGGAGAAGCTGACCAAGTAGACCTGAAAGGACAGACGGGTGACAATGAACACCTAGACGAGGTTGGAGACCTTGAATCTGGGTTATCAACCACACACATGTATACATGTAATGAGGAGAGGTATGATCCTCTCCAGCAGCACTCAGCTGTCCGAGAAACCAAGCAAAATGATCACCCTAACTGAAGACTGAGGCTTTGCTGAATAGGTAATGAGATAATGAACTATGGGATGCAAAATGGGAAGGGGTGGGGGAAGAAAATAGATAAGAAATGAGAACAGGGTAGATCTAGGATTAGAAGTCTCTGCAAGGTGGAAGGACAAGTGCAGAGTGTGGCAGCTGAAAGGAAAGGAGATGACCGGAGTTATGGGTGTGGGAATTCAAGATTTTTGAGTGGAGAAGTTTCAGAAATAATGAGGATTATGATATAAGCAAGAGAGTAAATGGCTGTGGTGAAGTGGAAATGTAGATAGATCATTTTTTGAGTTCAAAGAAGCATGGGACTAAGATATTGGACACTGAAGTCACTCTAATAAAAGATGCAGGATTTAGATGGAGAGGAAGCAGGATGGAAGGGACCAGGGGCACAATATATGACATACAGAAGAGCAAAAAGAGTGTTATAGTCTGATGGCATGAGCCTCAAAGAGGTAGGGATTTTTACAAATAAATTGGTAAGTCCCTTTTCGCTTGAGGGCAGGAACTGTGAATTTTTCATCTTTTATCCCCAGTCACAAACATAGTGTTCATGCCCAAAGTAACAGAAACATTTAAAATTGTGCTATATACACACATATATATGTTGTGCCTGCATGTATATTTGTCATATACATGTGTATATATATGCATGTTTTATTTTTAATTTCTATTGCTATTAATCTGAAGATCCATTTTTAACTTTTTTTTCTTTACGTGTGGGCATCCAATTCTGTAGTTCAAAGCAAATAAACAGAATATACATTGCATTCACCAAATGCAAGTAAACCGTGCTCATGTAAAGCCTAGGGATTTTTAAAAGGGAAAAGAGAAGTATTGCTGAGAGCTTTCTACTTCCTTCACAAAATAGTCATCTCTTTTATCTTTTTGCTGGGAGCTGTCCTCCCTAGAGATAATTAACCGGGTTAAAGTCAGGGAAGTGGCAATATTGCTGTTCAATGAACCTAAACCAGTGACAAATGAAGTCATTCGATTGGATTTGATGAGAGGCATCATTTTGTCTTGCTCGCTGCAAAGCAGTAGTGTGTGATCATTACCAGGCTTAGCTGACACTCCAGCTCTAGGTATCTCAAGTCCTCAGTACAAATATTTAAGCTTTTGCTTTTTAACCAGGTGTCTTGCTTGAATGCTGACACCTGCTGTCTGGCATTAGACACTACTGGATTAGAACAGGAAAGTAAACATGACGACCAGGCAATTGTGCTTATTGAGACTGGAAATAAATACCATGCCACACATTTTAAACTCTCTGTGTTTATGTGCACCTACATTAAAATGTCTTAGCCAAATAAAAAAGGGAGGGGTGTCTCTGAAGGAAAAGTACATTCACCTGCTGACTCTCTGCACCTGGATCACAGACAGATACTTCCTTAGGATTTGGATCCATGACGGAGAAGCAGTGACCAATGAAGGCAAACTCAGACAGCCAGAGAATTTTCCATCTAGAAAGTTCTTGGGATTCCCCCATCTAACCCTGCCTTCTCACTACATAAAGGTAAAAAATGAGGGCCAGAGATTTTGCTTTTAACTGCTTGTCTAGGGTGGTTCTATCTCTAGTTAGTGAGAAAACTAGAAATGAGAACTCTAGTCTCTTGATACTTTTCAAAATACCAAAGGCCAAAAAGCAAAAGTTCCTTCGTGTTATACAAGTCAAACAAATCCGAGAGCACTCTATTCAATGCCTCTGAATAGGTAAGTGGGAAAATAAAAATCATAATTGAAAGCACATAGAATGAGAATTGCAGCAGTGTGGCAAAACAAAAACACACATTTCTTCTGTATAGTTTTCCAAAAAGACACTGATGCCTGGTTGGTTTATAGAGTTTGTATGAATAATTCTTATATGCTGCATTCACCTTGAGAGTCTTATAACGTTCGTAGTATCATCTGCTTTCTATGGCATAAATAAAACTACTTTTTCTCTTGGAAGGGCTTATTACTTTTTAAAGCTTATTTTATTGAACTGTAACTGTTTTACAATTTTGTGTTAATTTCTGCTGTACAGAAAGTGATTCAGTTATACATACAAACATATATATATTCTTTTTCATATTCTTTTCCATTATAGTTTATTAAAGGATAGTGAACATAGTTCCCTGTGCTATACAGTAGGACCATATTGTTTATCCACCCTATATACAATAGTTGGCATCTGCTAATGCCAAACTCCCAGTCCTTTCCTCCTTCACCCTTGGCAACCACAAGTCTAAGGACTTAGTCTTAATATAGGGACATAAAGGGGCCACATGCTCTCAAATTCTTTTTGTTAAGAGTCATTTCTTTTCTTTTACTCTGCAACAACATAATTAAAATTTTCAAAAATAAAAATAAAATAAAATACTAATTGTAGACTTCTTTGGAGGGGGTTGCTTCCCTAAAAAGAAGTCTCCTGAGGCATATACCCATCTCAGTATACAGAGCAAGCAGGTAGCTAGTGCAACTACCCAACTTCATCATTTTTAAGCTGGGATTATTTATGTCAAGTTTAACAACCCCACACTCATCCCTCACCCTACTTCACAAAATAAACTTTCAGCAACTTGAGTGCAGAATAAGTAGTTACCTGAAGGTGCTGAATTTTGCTATGGCTGATGTAGAGCTTCTTGGTGGTGGAAGGAATACTGGATGGTACCTCCGATAGCCTGTAGCATTGCACAGACTCCTCTGAATCACAGCTGCATCTTCCAGGACAGTTAGGATCAAAACCATGGCTAGGAGAGAGCAAAACAAGGAAAGTGTAAAGCAGATACATCTTCCAAAACAGGGCCTCTCCAGTGGAAGGTGAAGCTTTAGGTGATGTTTCACTCTTTATACCATGAACTCTGATAATAGAATCTTATGAATGTGTACTCTGTCAATGTAAGAAGACAGGAAAGAAAAAAATTCTCAATTTGCCTGAGTTAAAATGTTAGCAACCATTACAAAGAGGAAGGGGCTTAAACATTGATAAGCTGCCTTAATATTTGTAGGTGAACAAAACCCTATGTTATTTATGGCTTGGAAGGCTAATCTGCAAACACCGCTATTATCTGTAGTTTCCTTGTTTTGTTAAATGTGACACTAGGGAATTAGTGGGGAAAGACAAAGAGCTGTTTTATAGTGGGCTATAAAACCTTTGAATTTTCTGTGACCCTATATTAAAACCATTTTTCGTGGGACTGCAATGGGCAGGTGTTGTCTTTTCACATTAGCTAGTATGGGAAAATAGGCAGGTTTTCTGTTTACCATTGTTGTTTCAGTAACATTTTATTGCTAGTGAAACAACAGGATACAATGGAGAGATCTTTAGAGCCACAGATAACTGGCTCAATTCATCTATCACTTGATTGCCCAAATATCATATTTAGAAAATATTTTTATCATTCAAAAATATTGCTGACTCCAATAAGGCCAAAACATCAACCTAGGTCTATTATCTTTATTTATAATGATGGAAGAAAAGGCCTCTAACTTCTTCAGAGGAACTTGGTTGTGAAATCCTATCAGAGAGGGAAAACTTCACTTGTTTGCACCTTCATTGTGACTTTTTGTCTTGCTGTGATCATCCCTGCAGAGGATTTTAAAAGCATTTTAAGCAAAAGCTTATATAGAGAATCTCTTGCCCCAGCAAGCAGAAGACCTAAATTTCCCAAAGCTGGCTGACTTCAGCAGGTTGCTGTAAAGAAACCCTTCCTAATACTGAAAAGCTTCTATGATCTCCTCCTTTTTTTTTTTTTTTTTTTTTTGGCTTTTTTAGGGCCACACCTGCAGCAATATGGATGTTCCCAGGCTAGGGGTCAGATTGGAGCTGTAGCCAGCAGCCTATGCCAGAGCCAGAGCAATGCAGGATCCAAGCAACGTCTGCGACCTACACCACAGCTCACAGCAATGCTGGATCTCATCTCTTTAACCTTACCTTTCTTTTCCACAATTTTCATTTTGAAGCCAAAACTTTTTTTGTCCTAATAGTCTATTCATTCTATTTTTCAAAGTAAAGATTTTTGTGTGCTTCCCCCCGAAGACTTTTCTACTCTTTTCTGATTGTTTGCCCTCGTCTGTTTTCTTTTACTATCAGAAATAAGTGATAAGAGATTTCTTTTCTGTCAATATTCTGATTTTCAACAAAATCTATCAGAATCTATTTGTTTCCTTTGTCAGTAATAGAATTATTTTTAGTAAGACAGAATTTTTAAATAGCAAAGCAATGCTCAATAAAAGAAAATTTGGAAAAAAAAGAGCAAGGAGGGAAAAAAACTTGTCTCCAAATCAAACACTTTTTTCCAGTTTCTTTTCTCTGCCCAGGCTTTGAAATAACAAAGAGAAATACTCATTGAATGCTATTATTTTCTGTGTTGCAAAAAAAGATAAGTTCATATTTAGTTACTTGAAATGCCTGTAAAATCCTATCCTTTCATCCACCACTAATGACAGCCAATTTTTCTGTTAATGCAGCATAGTGATGAATTTCATTTTCTGTCTTCTGTTGGTAGCAGTGGGATTCCCTTGTCTTTGATCAAGCCTGGAATTATACTATGTAATATCTTTTCCGTGATATTTCTATAGTGTTCCTACAATTTGGCATTTTCTTTAATATATTACTTTTTCACACAGTGATAGCTTTGTCAGATCTTTCCCCTTCTATAACCCAGTAGTTATAATCCTTTCTTTCCTCTTGTAGCCAAGGGGTTTTTAACCATGGGCAATCTGGCAGTGTCTGGAGACATTTTTGATAACAATAAAAGGATGGAGGTGGGTAGGTAGGAAGTGCTACTGGCATCTAGAGGGTAATGGCCAGAGATGCTACTGAATACCCTACAATGCGCAGGCAGCCCCTGTAGCAAAGAGTCATATAGTCCAAAATGGTACTAAATGTTAAGAAGCCCTATAACAAACATAAATGTGCGCCTCCATGCAATATATATTGGTCTTCCCCGTTTTGTTTTGTTTTCCTTTTCTTTTTAGGGCCACACCTGCAGAATATGGAGGTTCCAAGGCTAGGGGTCCAATCCGAGCTACAGCTGCCGGCCTACGCCACAGCCACAGCCACATCAGATCTGAGCCATATCTGCAACCTACACCACAACTCACAGCAAAGCCAGATCCTTAACCCACTGAGCAAGGCTAGGGATCAAACCCACAACCCCATGGTTCCTATTAAGATTCGTTTCTGTTGAGACGTGACAGGAACTCCTTCCCTGGTTTATTAAAAGCAAAGGGCAATCTCCGCTTATAAACAGGAAACTGAATTCCAGAGAAGAAACTGACTAACCCCAATCCTCCCTGACTTGGATATAGAAGCACTGGCTTCCTATTATAAAACTGATCAACCAAGAGCTAAACATATGACTTTAATTTATTAAAATCCCTTTTTGAGGCAAAAGAAAATAAATTTAAGTTTAAAAATTGTGAATATGATTCTAATTTGTTTGCTTCTTCTGGAGGATGTTGCAGAAAGAGAATAAGTTTAAAGTAAAAACAATTAAATTTTCTACTACTTGACGTCTCTAATCTCAACGTTTTCTTCTGTAAATGAAGATTATCTGGGGGAAATAATTTCCATTTTATAGAATGAAAGAGATGAGATGTACTAAAGCATGTCAAATACATGGGCAAAAAGAGAGTCTCAATAACTGATAGCTGTATCAGTTTGCTTTATCAGTTGCAAGCAATGGAAACAAATTCTGGCCAACTTTAGAAGGAAAGCAATTACTGAAAAAAAAATTGGGTAATGCACAGAATTGCAGGAAAGCCTGGAGCTCCAGATCTGGAAATGGACAAGGATAAAGGAGAGCTATACAATGAGAAGCACACAGTTCAGTGTAGTGTCACTGCACACCATGGATGCCCTGGCCTTCACCACTGAACTGGGAATTGGGTACCATTACTGGCACTGTTGCTACTGAGGAAGAACGCTGCTATCCCACCCCATCTCTACACCCTACCAAGAAGAATTCTCGGAGTCCTTGCCTCACTATCTCCACGTTAAAATTTTCATGTGGATGATTTTGGTTAGATGAACCTAGGTCACATATGCCTCTGCTCTGTTACAGAGCTGGGAAAGCAATTATCTGATGTTTTTAGTTCATTATAGGAGGAGACCTCCATATCCAATATTCTAGTCACATGAGGGAGGGAGTTCCTTAAACAGAGGAAGAGCGGTCAAATATGAACAGTAGTGACAAAGGTCCACTACAGAAATCTTTTTACCCTCACTCCTGCTCATCGTGACCACAAAAGCCAAATGAGTTTTGAGTAAGTTACAACCAACTGAAGACCAAACATGTTGTATTTCGAACAATGGTTGTGACATGGCTTTTTGTGCAATTGTTTCACTATACTTTTCTGACTTGTTCATTCAGAAGAGTATAAGAATTCTAATGAGATCATTGAAAATATTTTTTATATTTTTAATATAAGTGTAAAGAAAAGATAATTAATGTTAAAGGGTGTTAGGAATGTAATTGTTTTGGCCCCCTTTTAGAAGTAATCTCGAAGAAATATAAATGACAGAGACTGATGAGGGGGAGTCTGTTTGATCTGTAAAGTCTGACAGTCTGAGAAGTAAGCAGTAACTTGACAGTGGAAGAAAGAGGAGGAATCAATGATTAGTAAACTCTGATAGAAATGTTGATAAATGGTGGTTTTAAATAGTGCTGACTCAAACCTGGAGCTGTGGGAAAGGGTAAAGAATGTAGATCAGGTAACTGTTGTTATAATCAGTCTTTGAGAGTATAAGGGAATAAAAATATAGTAATAGGGTTTTTTGTTTTTTTTGTTTTGTTTTGTTTTTTGCTTTTTTTTTGCTTTTTTAGGGCTGCACCCATGGTATATGGAGGTTCCCAGGCTAGGGGTCGAATTGGAGCTGTAGCCACTGGCCTACACAACAGCTCACAGCAATGCTGGATCATTAACCCACTGAGCAAGGCCAGGGATCAAACCCACAACCTAATGGTTCCTAGTTGGATTCGTTACTGGCTGCGCCACGACGGAAACTCCAGTAACAGAGATTTTAAAATTCTTTTTATGTTTTGCTTTTAGGTTTGGGTATACCATAAAAAATATAGTATCTCATACATTTTAACTATGGAATAGGTAAAATATATATGTGTGTATATATATATATATATATATATATATATATTTTTTTTTTTTTTTTTTTTTTTAGGGCTGCACCTGTGACACATGGAGGTTCCCAGGCTGGGGTCAAATCAGAGCTGTAGCCATGGCCTCTGCCACAGCCACAGCCACGTGGGATCCGAGCTGTGTCTGTGACCTATACCACAGGTCACGGCAATGCCAGATATTTTACCCACTGAGCAAGGCCAGGGATTAAACCCGCATCCTCATGGATACCAGTAAGATTCGTTACCACTGAGCCATAATGGGAACTCTGGTAAAATAATTCTTGAAGTCTAGATTATACTGGATTTATTAGTCAAATCAATTAGATCATTGCTAAATGAACCTTTCTCTTTAGGTTGGGAAAAATATTCCTTGGATTTTAAAGGAATATGTATTTTATAGATATTCCTAACTCCTGAGCCAATATAAAAAATATATTTAGCTATGGTCTCCAGCAGGTATCAAAGGCATGTCTTGAAAAGTGACTGTTTTTAGAATTTCCTGGGCAGGCTATTGTGATGTCTTAATTATTGAAATGGTCACATAAATATTTCCAGAATACCTAATATATTCCAGTTCCTGTGTTAGGACCTGGCCTTCAAAGATAAGCAAGAGGAGTTCCCGTCGTGGCACAGTAGAAATGAATCCGACTAGGAATCATGAGGTTGCGGGTTCGATCCCTGGCCTCGCTCAGTGGGTTAAGGATCCGGCGTTGCCGTGAGCTATGGTGTAGGTCGCAGACGCGGCTCAGATCTGGCGTTGCTGTGGCTCTGGCGTAGGCCAGCAACTGCAGCTCTGATTAGACCGCTAGCCTGGGAACCTCCATATCCTGCAGGTGTGGCCATAAAAAGAAAAAAAAAAAACAAAAAACAAGAGGACAAATGGTTGTTCCATTTGTGTATATAAGAGAAATGACCAGGAGAATGAGACTAATAAATCACTGAAGAATGCCCAGACTTCTTCAGCATGTGTATCACAGAATTTCAAATCATTAGTAAATATGAGTAAATATAACATAAATAATATATACAAGTATGATACTCCAAGCCTTTTCCCACATTGCTCAAGTAAAATGTAATGGGTTGTCCCTAGCCTGCTTTATTCATCATACAATTGTTTCTAGTGACCAGTGGTACTTACTTAACATTTTTCCTGGCAGGATCACTGGAGAGTTAATGAAACACGTGGGGCTTAATACAGGGCCTGGTAGTTTCCCTCTCCAGTCCAAGGGTGATATTCTAAGTCCATTCACTACGGTGCCTTTACAATTAATGATGCACTAATAAATGTTTGAACTCTACCCTAACATCACCATTAATTACCAGTACCTACCAAAGAAATCTTTAGCATTGTCCTTTTTCCCCAGTTTCCTCAGTCCTCACTGAATTCTTAGTAACACCTTATGGTAAATCACTGTAGGGATAAGTTTCTAACACAAGATTGTACATTTAAGTTATATAAGAGATTTTTGGAGTTCCCTGTGGCACAGCAGGTTAAAGACCCAGCAATATCACTGTAGCAGCCAGGTAGCTGCTGTGGTGTGAGTTTGATCCCTGGCCTGGGAACTTCTGCATGCCATAGACATGGTGAAAAATAAATAAACACACACACACATATTTTTAGGGCCACACCTGTGGCATATGGAAGTTACCAGTCTAGGAATCAAATTGGAGCTACAGCTGCTGGCCTGTGCCACAGCCAGAGCAATGCCAGATCTGAGCTGCATCTGTGACCTACATGGCAGATCATGGCAACACCAGATCTTTAACCCACTGAGTAGGGCCAAGGATTGAACCTGCATCCTCATGGATATTAGTTGGGTTTGTTTCCATTGAGCCAGAATGGGAACTCCAAATAAATATTTTTTTTTTT
>PVHT020000077.1:35550333-35615662 GCA_004024745.2 Catagonus wagneri
AGGGGTCTAATTGGAGCTGTGGCCACCGGCCTTCGCCGCAGCCACAGCAACGCAGGATCCGAGCCGCGTCTGCAACCTACACCACAGCTCACGGCAACGCCGGATCGTTAACCCACTGAGCAAGGGCAGGGATCGAACCCGCAACCTCATGGTTCCTAGTCGGATTCGTTAACCACTGCGCCACGACGGGAACTCCCAAATAAATATTTTTTTAAAGAAGAAATTTTTAATCACACAAATGATTCATGAAACTGTTATTAGAAGTTTCTGCCAACGCAATTTCAAATAGAAGTATCAATTTTTTTAATCTCTTCAAAAGTAAGTCCCACAAGTGTTGAAATTGCATAGTATTCCAAATGCCAAAGTAGACAGACAAGCAATACATGTAGATAGAGCACACTAACAACAGATGGCAGCACTAGAACATCAAACCCTGCTTTTCACATCCTTGTTAGGCTGGCACTTGCTCAGATGTAAAGCCCCGATCAAGGTGGGCAAAAATGATGTCTACCTAGAGGGGGGGTCTCATGAGCATCTGAAATAGTTACATAGCACCAAGCAGTAAGCACATTAGGATATGGAAACTACTGTGAGGTTGTGGGTTCGATCCCTAGCCTCGCTCAGCGTCTTAAGGATCCGGTGTTGTTGTGAGCTGTGGTGTAGGTCGCAGACGCGGCTTGGATCCAGTGTTGCTGTGGCTGTAGTGTAGGCCAGCAGCTACAGCTCCGATTAGACCTCTAGCCTGGGAACCTCCATATGCCGCAGGTGCGGCCCTAAAAAGACAAAAAAAAAAAAAAAAAAGATATGGAAGCTGCTGCATAGCATGGTAATGAAGAGGGACAATCTGAGATGAAAATGTTCTGAATGTTCTGAAACACAGAGGGTGTGACTTGGAGTTATAAAATTTATACACAGAAATGGAGTCGGGTTCTCCAATCCTGAAAATGGGGGTATTCACCAAGGATCAGAGCACTGGGTACATATAAACACTTAACACGCATTTCAGTTGTACTCATACAATATAGCATGAAGTTGAATTTTTTTTTAATTTTAATTTTTTTGTCTTTTTAGGGCCTCACCCACAGCATATGGAGGTTCCTAGGCTAGGGTTGATTCAGAACTATAGTTGCTGGCCTATGCCACAGCCACAGTAACACAGAATCTGAGCCATGTCTGTGATCTACATCACAGCTCACAGCAATGCCGGGTCCTTAACCCACCGAGTGATGCCAGGGATTGAACCTACGGCCTCATAGATGCTAGTTAGATTTGTTTCTGCTGAGCCATGGCAGGAACTCTGAATGTTTTTTTAAAGAAATGAAATTTATTTTCAAGTGTAGGTCATATAAGCTAAAGAAAGTGGTAAGTAATAGAAATGAATACTACTGTTTCGGATAATATTTCTCGTCTATTAACAGAGTTGTATATGGCTTATAACCGGGAAGAAAATTTTTTTTGAAAAAAACTTTGGGGCTGATTTGTCAATTTATTACACAGGTAATTTATACATGAAGAAATGGATTTCCTCATCCTTCTATACTCCATGATTAACAGGTAGGATTTTGGAGGAAAAGACACCTAGATTGAAATCTCATCTCAGTGGATTTTTAGCTGTATAGCAAGCTAACAAGATACTTAAGTTCTCTGTGATGCATCTATAAAAAGCTAACAACAGCTAACTCACAGTATTTTGTAAGTGTCAAAGCAGTAAAGCAAATAGCACAATGCTGAACACATAGTATACTCAACAACTGAGAGCTATTGTGATTCTACACCTGGGCCCCTAAACCCCAACTTTATGTTTGTACTCTAAATTCCTGAAAATGGGACTGCTAACTATATTATGAAAAAAGTGTCTAGGGACTTGGTAACTGCAATAATGTTGTTCTTGCAAATATTGCTGATACAAATAAAGTTAATTTGGAAGGGAGAAGGGAAAGATGCAAATCTTAGTTTTATGTTATTTCTAGGTGAAACCTGTAAAAGTGCCTACTTAAGCTCTAGGCAATGATCTCTGGTTAGTTTTACTTTGCTGCTTGATGAAGCCAAAAGGCTTTATTGATTGATATGATAGTCTGCCATGACCCAGAAAAAAAAGTTAAAGCTTTAATTTCTTATTCCTCACTGCATTGCCTTAGCGAAGGGCCTGCCCCTTGGAGAAAACTGGAAGAGTTTGGAGTGTGTGGGTAAAATATTCCCTTAGGCCATGTCTCCTAGAAGAGAGAGTTCTTACCAGCCTACTCTGTCAGATTTCTCCTTCCCTTATCAAGACTGGGGGCTACTCTTGAAGTAGAAGGTGATCGAGACGGAGTAGGTGAAATGGTAAAGAGCAGTTGCTGAATACTCCCAAAATTCAAATTAAAGTTGTAGCTACGAGAATTAGACTCAGTAGTCTATGAGCTCTGCTTATGTGAGTCTTGTCTCATTCATTTTTGTGTCCCCAATGCCTTAACAGGACTCTGCATTCAATATATTTATGAATGCATGAATCTTCATCATTTTGTCTCATGTGTTGGAACACTGCGCTATTTTTAAAAATAAGTACACCTTTTTAGGTAGTTGCTTTGAAAACGTATGACCTGTGGAGTGATAAGGAACACCACGTGCCAAGTACTGAAGCAAAACATTTTATCTTGTTATTGAGTGAAGTAAATGCTGGAAACTGAGGCTTCGAGGTTAAAGAATACAACTAAGATGGCACAGCTAATATGCGATCGGGTTTAAAACTTGAATCCAAGGTGGCCTTCCTTTTAAGCACAAGACAAAAGGTCTTGTATTAATTCAGCAAAACCTGGTGAACCGCTGTCCTTCAATACGCAGTTTTAGGCAGTTTCCACCGGGAATTTAAGGCCTGGTTTATCTAGAAGAGCCAGTGTGTCCACATAACCCCACCCACCTCACCCTAATCAGGAACTGGACTGGAAAAGGTAAAACGTGGCCACCGCGCATGCTCAAATGGCCCTTTCTTACTCTTCCTTTCCTCCCCCTGTACGTCAACGCGGCAACCTCCCGGACGACGTTAGAATGGTTCCCACCCACTGTGAAGTCAGATGGGCAGAAGCTCTTCCGCTTGGCTACGTGGACATCTTTCTCTTCCTCCGGCTTTTCCAACTTGGAAGCCAACATCATGAGCCTCTGTTTCTCTGGGATTCAGGCTCGAGTTTGCCAGTTGTCAATATGGCCGCTGACAGGCCAGTCCCAAGCAGAGAGGCTTTCCATGGGCCACCGTCGCATCCTAGCCCCGCCCATTCCGTCCCTCCCTGCTGCGTCCTCCTTGGTCTTTTCCACGCATGCGCAGCGGGGGCGGGCCGGGAGGTGGGACCGCCGGAGTCTTCCGTGTGCGGTTGCCGCGGTCGCCTGAGCTTAGCTGCTCCTGCCACTCCGGGCTGCGTTGCCGGCGTTAGCCGCGCGAGGGTAAGGGAGGGGTCCGACGGAGCGTGTGTGCGCGGGGGTTCCCGCAGTCCCAGCAGTTCCTCTCGCGGGTGGACAGCGGGGTCAGCGGCAATTGGGGGAGGCCCTAGACGGCGCCATGTCGGCCGGCGGCCCATGCCCGGCAGGAGCCGGTGGGGGCCCAGGGGGTGCCTCTTGTGCCGTGGGGGTCCCCCCTGGCGGGGTATCCATGTTCCGGTGGCTGGAAGTGCTGGAGAAGGAGTTCGACAAGGCCTTCGTGGATGTGGATCTGCTTCTGGGCGAGATTGATCCGGATCAGGCGGACATCACTTACGAGGGGAGACAGAAGATGACCAGCCTGAGCTCCTGCTTTGCGCAGCTTTGCCACAAAGCTCAGACTGTGTCCCAAATCAACCACAAGCTAGAGGTGAGCTGTGGGCGCTGGAGGGATGGCATTCAACACCAGTCATCAGGTCCCATTTAACGCACCGGTGAAACGACCCTAGAAAACTGTTAACTAGGGCACCTGGGCTTTCACGTGTGATGGGGGAGTGCATTGTGTGCATGAAGCAAAGGAGTGAGGTGAGGTTAGAGTAGAAAAAGATCTGTAGTTTGACGTGTAGGTCTCCCTAGGAGCCTGTCATCCACCTTTCTAGTATCTCTATGAGGAGGAGACAGGAACTAACTCTATCAGTCTACTCGTGCATATTACATTAACAAACCTAAGACTTAGGCTCAAAGATTCTCTATCATAAGAAAACTTTAGCCCACCTTTTAACACTTGAGTTTTTGGATCTACTTTAACATTGATAAGCTAGGATTTTATATCGCTAGCAGACACAGCCCTGCTTATTTTTAACTATTTCAGATAAATTTCTGTTGTTGCACACAGACAAACTATTCCTTGTCTGCATGAACTATTTAGGGGAATTTGATAAAAGCTCTTCGGAAAATTTAGTAGGATAAACAAGATGGTATCAATGACCTTCTCAGTTTACAGTTAGTTGGTCCTTAAATTACAATCAGATAAAACCAGAGCGCCCTGGTTATTCAGATGACTTATAACATTGAGGTTTTATCAGTACTTTACTATTTTTCCCAGAGTCTGGATTTATTTTTGAAAGTGTGTGAAGTCTCTAGTCACTAGTGTTGGGTGTGGGTAGAGTGTGGTGATTCAAAAAAAACCCCAAAAAACCTGCTGTGTTTTGCAGAAAATTAAATTGACACATTACGATAATTAGAAATCAGGATGAATTAATATTATTATGTAAAGAGCATTGTCTAAGTAGATAATTTAAATGCGAGAATGCATCTTTCATTTTAAACTAGATAAAATTGGTTTAATCAGTGATGTGCAAGGCTCTTTGAACACTAGATTTTATAAGAAAATTAGTTGTGATAATTGAGAGTGCCGATTGGATCCAAATCAATATGAATATCAGAAATACATCCTCTACTTGCTCAGTGGTTAGAGTTCTTTCGCTTTCCTATCAGCTGTGAAAGAGGTGGTATAATTTATCTTTGATTAGCACAGAACTGCATATGGGAGATTTTGTGACTCTTATCCACTGCAAGGAGGAGGCTGGATTGGAAGTGTTACTATGAAGCTAATCATTTCTTATTCTAGGTATATGTAAATATCTCTTAATTTCGTGATTAGTGGTAGTTTCTAGAAGATGGTAGTGAAATTGCATTCGATGATCTTTAGAAATAGTTTGAATAACAGAGCAAGGGTGGCTTGGGGCTACTCTTAATTTACAACTGAAAGTTTCTACTGAAGATAAACACCTTTTAAACAAAGAAACAATATCTAATTCTTTTTTCAGAAGACTTAAAACTTTAGTGATATTTTGTTGTCAGATACAAAACCTAATTTTGGAGAAAGGGTTGGCCTTTGAGCAGGAGCTGGTGCTGTATTTTTTCATCTTTACATATTTTAAAGGAGTATTCAGAGTTATAATAAAATTATGATGTTCATTTTTAGAAATTATAATTACATAGTCTGTACCACCTCCTAGCTTAGAAGGTGGCATTATTTCTCAAAATAAGAAATGCTAGCCTATCACAATGTGAGAATGCTTGAAAGCTTTGATTTAAAGATCTCAGAAAATGGTGATTGTGGGTTTTTTCAGTTATGGTTGACTTCTCTGTGGTGTTATTCTTCCTACATTTAATAGTTTCTACGGTTTTCTTGGAATCAGTTATGTGTTTTATTGAGGAGAGAGGTTCATGGTTAGTAGTGCCTTTCAAAGTAGACCTGCCTTTGTATCACATGCAGAATTTCAGAGGTTGTCTCATGTAGTGTTACCGATCTTGTGAGACCTTGAAATTTTAGAAAAATTTCCACACTTTCTTGCCCAGTTTATTTCTTAGTAAGTGAATTCAGTTCTGTTGTTTTAAGGATATGGACATTAGAACATAATTTTTGAGGTCGTTTAATGGTTTGATATAGCACATGTGCACTAAATTAGAGTCAGTGGTTTTAGAGATAAATACCTTAAACCATATTACCATAACATAATCAAGATACAGATACCTCCAGTATGGGTAACTTAGAGCTAAAATTGGTCTTGAGTATCCTTCCAAATTAACCCTTCTCTTGCCCATTGTGTCTTTACATAATACCACATTTAATATTAATGTAGTTAGTAGCTAGGAAAACAAATTATAGGTTGCGTTTAAAAATTAAATGTAAATGACATCTATCTGACTCCTTTTTTCCTTAAATTATATTTGGGGAGAGGGATGGCTATAAGGGGGAGGGAAGGGCAGAGAATTCAGAATATTTTCAAGTAGTACCATTTCAGATTTCTCACATCTCTCTTATACTTCCCACCTGCCTGAGAATTCCCGCTGTGGCGAGCCACTTGGTGACAGCTGTGCTGGAGTCACAGGTACTGACTGGGGTAGTGGTAGTAGTAACAGTAGTAGTAGCAGTAGTAGGCGTGTTGGAATAGAACAAAGGTTGAGAACCAGTATGTTAGAAAACTTACCTCTCTGCCTTGAAATATAGTTTACTGCCTGTTCACCCTGTCTTTAAAATGACAGCAAAACAATACATGTTCTGTCACATCCTTCCTTCCCTCAGTAATTGCTGAATCAGTATCTCTTTTTAAAGTGAGTCACTCTTCGCAGCCATCAGTGTAGAAAATTTTAATTTTGGTCTAGAGCTAATAATGAACTGATGATGAGCCGGTGATATACTATCCTTTTTCTGCTTTAAAGCTGTTCTGTTTTAAACAAGAAGTAAGGCTGTTTTGCAGCATTGAACTTGAAGTTTAATATTGATCCAGTTTATTTTTATTGAGTACTAATTATGTGTCATATGATGTATTAGCACTTGGGATACAGCGGAGAGCAAAAACAGATATGGTCATCACTGTTACAGAACTTGGATTCTGTTAGGGGAAGTTGTTGAAATAATTATCACATAAATGTGAAATTCCAGCTTGGAGGTGCATAGAGTAATGAGAGCCTGTTCTGGGAGATCAAGGAAGGCTTGATCATTGACCATTGGGTTAAGACCTAAAGGATGAGTCGGAATTAATTATGCTAAGAGAAATGGGAATACCGTTCAACATCCCAGTAGAGAGAAGTATTTAATGCATTTAAGGAATTGAAAGAGCTGGTATAAGATCAGAGGGCAAAAGAAGTGAGATGCAAAATAAGTTTGAGCAGATAGGTAGGGACCATATCTACATGATTTTCTAGGCCTTGCAGTAGATTTGGGGGGTGTATTTTAACAATGGTAGCCTCAAATGTGAGATTAGAATAGTTCACTCTGGCTATGGTAAGGAGAGAATTTTGGGGAATAACAAGAGTAAATGCAGGAAATCATTTAGGGGACTCTTATTCTGATCCATGTGAGATGATATTACAGAGTAAGATAGTGGAGATGGAGGAAAGTGTTCAGAACAAGAGAGATTTGAGAAATAAAAATGAACAAAATCTAGGGATGGATTAAAACAGAGGAATGAGGGAATTCAGGATGAATCCACAGTGTTAGGTGGCTAAATAGATGGATATGAGATATTATTAGTAATAACTATATCTCTAACTTTCTGATCAGTTACTCTGGGCCAGGCTCCATCCTAAGTCTTTTATATATATGTTGATTCACCTAATTTTCACAATAGTTCTGTGGGGTAAGTTTAGTATTGTTATTCCCATTTACAGGGATTAAGTAAGGGACCCAGGACAGCAGAAATAGGTAAATTAGTCTCTCCAGAAACACACATTTGTTTCTAGTTGGGGAAGGAGGAGGTGGAGAGAAAAGCAAGCAGAATGAGTGAGTGTAGCTGGATATCCAGGAGGGGAGGGGGAGTGTGGGTTCAAGGGAGGTGTTGTTTTCATTTTGTTTTTATGTGGAAAAGTAAAAAACATGATTACAAACCAGTGAGAAACATCTAGTTGAGGGGAAAGCTGAATATTCTAGAGACAGAGAGGGATAATTAGTAAGGTTTCTGAGTGAAGATGAAATTCAAAATACAGGTAGAGGAGTTCTCTTGTGATGCAGTGGGTTCAGGATCTGGCATTGTCACTGCAGTGGCTTGGGTCGCTGCTGTGGTGCAGGTTCGGTCCCTGACCTGAGAATTTCCACCTGCCACAGGTGCTGCCAAAACAACACCCACATTAACAACAAAATACCTGTAGAGAGCATGGTTTATATCTAAAGGACAGCAATTATACTTAATAGGGAAAGGAGAGATGATGAGTGAAATGAGAGGGAGTGTTTTGTATGATGGCTTCTTTATTCTCTGTAGAATAGGAGTCTGGGACAGTTGCCAAAAGTGTGTGAAGTTAAGAGCTCAAGGAGAGAGAAAAAGATTTGAAATAGTAATGCAAAAGTAGGAGAGCCTGCTGGCCGGAGAAATAGATGGACTGCCAGGCAATGCTGAGGACTACTTTGGAGTTAGTTATAAATTCATGGTACCACTACTCTGCCCTGTTGTATGACTTTCTCCAGCAATACAGGCACAGAATTAAGAGTAATAATTAAGTTCATCTAGTGCTGTAGCAAGGAGCATGCTATATAGACAAAGAATGTTATTGAAATGAAAATAATAATGGGGATTAAGAAAAGGAGATAATCTTTAAAGGAGTAGAAACTGTTAATTATGTAAATGCAAAGGAAGAAGAAGGGTTAAGCATGATATCACATTTCTGTTTGGGAAATGTATTGGCTGATACCTACAGTGGCTTGAGTGGTGTTTCCCCTCCCACCCGCCAGAAAAATTCATGTTTTCCCAGAATCTGAGAATGTGACCTCATTTGGAAATAGGGTCTTTGCAGATATAATTATGGAGATAAGGTCATGGAAGATTACAGTGGGCTCTAAATCCAGTGAGAATATCCTCAGAGGACACACAGAGACAGAAGAAGGCTATGTGAAATAGAGATTGGAGTGACGTGTCTGCAAGCCAAGAAATGCCAAAGATTGCTGGCAAACACCAAAAGTTTGGAGGTAGGCATGGGACAGTTTCTCTTTCAGGATCTTCAGAAGGAACCAACTCCTCCAACACCTTGATTTTGGACTCCTGGCATCCTGAACTGTAAGAGAATAAATTTTTGTTCCCTTTTAAACTACGAGTTTGTGGTAATTTGTTATGACAACCTTAGGAGAATTGTATCATTCACTGAAGTAAGGAATCCAGGAGAAGGAGCAGATCTGTCAGGAAAGAAATGGATTGAATTTAGGAGATTGTGCATAGCTAAAGGCCTTATCCTTTTTTGGATATTCCTAACATGGTTTCCTAATTGCTACTTACCCCTTCCAAATCATTCTTTCATTGCCAAAACTGTTCTGAAGTGTTTATAAATGGTTTATATTAAAAAAGACAACTCTGATTCTGTTACTCTTCTTTTTATACCTCATTACTTGCTAAAATTCAAACTATAGCATGTTGATCAGTGCCCAGTCTGTGTCCTTATCTCTTGTCACTCCTTCTTAGCTGCTTTTGCCTCAATAAAACTGGTCTGTTTGCATTTCTCTAAATAGGCCTTGCTCTTTCATGGCATCTCTACTTTGGCATAGGCATTTGTGTATAGTATCTTCTCTGTCCCCTTTGTCTATGGTATCAAACACCCACTCATCTTTCAAGATACCACTTAATCAAGATATCCATGAAGGCTTTCCTTACCCAACCTCTCTGCTGTCCATAGGCACAGAGGATCATAACACCCTGAACTCACTTGAGCTGCTACAAGGTTTGTTACATTGTATTAAAACTAGTGGTTGCAACATCTCTCTACCTCTAGAAGGTTAAACTTTTGGAAGGTCAAGACTGTGTTTTAGATGAAATAATCTGATCCATCAAATTCCTTGTGAAAGTTCACTTTAGGGGGTAACATCCCTTTGTGAATCCTTTTTGGTTTCTAGGAACTGGTTGGTAGTTTTCTTCTTCGTGTTGCTTCCCAAACCACATTGAAAAATAAATAATTCCTTTGAGTATGGATATCAAGTTGTCCCAAGTGGATTACGGAATTGGTGTTTTGCCCTTTTTTAAAACTGGAAATTTGAAACGAAAACGTTAAACACCACTTTTCAGACCTACTTACATCCTTACCTCACCTGCTACGTGTTTTCATATCTCAAATTTTTCCCTTTCTCTGCCTCATGTATTATTAGCTGACATCCGGTCAACATTCAGATTTCTTTCTTTTTAACTTTATATTTTTTAAAATAAATTTTATTAGAGTGTAGTTGACTTGGTTGTGTTTCAGGGGTACAGCAAAATAAATCAGATATACATATATCTGTTCTTCAGATTATTTTCCCATATAGGTTATTACACAGTATTGAGTAGATTGCCCTGTGCTATACAGTAGGTCCTTTTTACCTATCTGTTTTATATATAGTAGTGTGTATATGTCAATCCCAACCCCCAAATTTATCCCGCCCTCTCCACATTTCCCTTTTGATAACCATGAATTTGGTGTCAAAATCTTTGAGTCTGTTTCTGTTTTGTAAATTCCTTTGTATCATTTTTTTCTTAGATTCCACATATTAGTGATTTCATATGATATTTGTCTTTCTCTGACTTATTTCACTTGGTATGATAATTTCTTGGTCCACCTCCTAGAGTAATGAAAATAAAAACAAAGATAAACAAATGGAACCTAATTAAACTTAAAACCCTTTGCACAGCAAAGGAAACCATAAACAAAATGAAAAAACAACCCACAGATCAGGAGAAAATATTTGCAAGTGAAGCAACTGGCAAGGGATAGATTTCCAAAATATGCTAACAACTCCTACAGCTCAATATCAAAAAAACAAAAAAAAACAACCCAATCAAAAAATGGGCAGAAGATCTGAATAGACATTTTTCCAAAGAGACATACAGATGGCCAAAAAATACGTGAAAAGATGCTCAACATTGCTAATTATTAGAGAAATGCAAATCAAAACTACAAAGAGGTATCACCTCACACCAGTCAGAATGCCATCATCAAAAAACCCATAATAAATGCTGGAGAGGGTGTGGCGAAAAGGGAACCCTCCTACACTGTTGGTGAGAATGCAAATGCAACCACTGTGGATGGAGAACAATATGGAGGTTCCTTAAAAAACTAAATATAGAACTACCATATGATCCTGCAATTCCACTCCTGGGCATATATCCAGAGAACACCATAGTCCAAAAAGATAACACCCAGTGTTCACTGAAACACTCTTTACAATAGCCAAGGCATGGGAGCAGCCTAAATGTCCGCAGAGGTTTGGATAAAGAGGATATGTTGTAGGAGTTCCCGTCGTGGCGCAGCGGAAACGAATCTGACTAGGAACCATGAGGTTGCGGGTTTGATCTCTGGCCTCGCTCAGTGGGTTAAGGATCTGGCGTTGCCATGAGCTGTGATGTAGGTCACAGATGTGGCTCAGATCCAGCAGTGCTGTGGCTGTGGTGTAGGCCGGCAGCTCTAGCTCCGATTGGACCCCTAGCCTGGGAACCTCCATATACCTCGCGTGTGGCCCGAAAAAGCAAAAAGGGAAGATTATGGTGTGTATATATGTGATGGAATATTACTTAGCAATGAAAAAACATGAAATAATGCCATTTGCAGCAAAATGGATGGGTCTAAACTGTTTTACTCCATTTGTTTTTTCATTTGTACATCACACATGCCTCTATAATAGTGTTTACAATACTGTACATTATAATTGGAAATCTATTTTTATCTCTTTCTACTAGACAATAAAATCCTCAAGGGCAGAATCCATGTCTTATTCATCATTTTGTCTCCAGATCCTGGAATAGTGTATATTCAATAAATGTTTATCTGAATGAATAAACTATTTGAAACAGCTTTAGTTGCCTCCTTTTGCCATGAATCCTCAAAGATTACCAATAAATCATTCTGCAATACAAGTTTCATGAGAGATGGGATGGTGTCTGTCTTGTTGATTCTACTATTCATAGTGTCTAATATAGCACCCACGCATGTTATTGAATGATTGAGTCATTCACAAGGATGTGATTTGTGAGTTACTATTTCATGATATTGTATTTTAAGAAAAAAATGAAACTGTGACTAAAAATAACTTTAAATATTATTATATTAGAGTATTGAGTATGGATTTACTATACTTGTGACATTTCTAAAACATTGGGTAGTTCGCTTCTCCTCACCCCACCTCTGCATAGAGCAATTGGGTTCTTTAACATTAAAATGAAAACAGAAAACATTCTATATTGTTTGAACTTCATTTTGAGGTTTAAAGTACTTTTCTGTTTTTTTTTTTTTGGCTGTGCCCATGGCATGTGGAAGTTCCTGGGCTAGGGTTCGAATCTGCACCAACAGCAGTCGCCCAAGCCACTGCAGTGACAATGCCATGTCCTTTACCTGCTATACCACAAGGGAACTCTGTGAGGTTTAAAGTACTTTAATTTTTAAAAACATATCACAGATTATCTACTTGTCCCTAACTCTAGTTCAGTCACATTGTCTCCCATATTACACACAGTACCTGTTTTGTTTTGTTTTGTTTTGTTTTTTTAAGGCTGAACCTGTAGCGTATGGATGTTGGCAGGCCAGGGGTCAAATTGGAGCTGAGGCCTATGCCACAGCGGCAGCAGTACTGGAGCTGGACTGCATCTGTGACCTGTGCCACAGCTTGTGGCAATGCCGGATCCTTAACCCACTGAGTGAGGCCAGGGATTGAGCCTGCATCCTTACAGAGATAACGTGGAGTCTTTAACCCTCTGAGCCACAGTGGGAACTCCAACAGCTCTCTTTAAAAAAAGTAAATTTCATCATGTTGTTCTGCTTTAAATTCCTCACTTGTACTTTGAATAGATTCAAACTCCTTATCTTTGTTAAGTGTTGTGTGATCTGGCCTCTGGATAGCCCTCCAGTGCCATATCTGACCATTCTTTCCTCTTATTTTTTATGGCTCAGTGCACATGGGTCTCCTTTTAGAAACTCTGAGACAGTATTTCTTAAATTTTTTGGTCATAGGACCCCTTTACATTACAAATTATAAGGTCCTTAAAGACTTTTTTTTTTAACGTGAGTTATATCTACTGGATTTACTGTGTTAGAAATTAAAACTGAGAAAACTTTAAATATTTATCACATCATTAAAGATAGCAACAGTGGAGTTCCCATTGTGGCACAACAGAAAGGAACCTACTAGTGTCCATGGGGATGCAGATTCGATCCCTGGATAAATGGCATTATTAATGGAAAAAAAAAAAAAAGAGTCCTTGTTGCAAAGCAGGTTAAGAAACTGACGTAGTGTCTGTGAGGATGCAGGTTCAATCCCTGACCTCACTCAGTGGGTTAAGGATCTGGTGTTGCCATGGCTGTGGCATAGGCCTACAACTTCAGCTCCCCTAGCCCAAGAATTTCCACCTGCCACGTGTGCAGTCATAAAAAGAGAACAAAAAACCCCTACATTTCCCAACATTGTGAGAGTAGTATTATTGTATGTTAAAAAAAAAAAAAAAAATCTGGCTTAGGAGTTCCTGCTGTGGCACAGAGGGATTGTTGTTGTCTCTGCAGCTCAAGGATGCAGGTTCCATCCCCAGCCTGGCCTAGTGGGTTAAGGGATCCAGTGTTGCCACATCTGTGACTTAGGTCGCAGGTGTAGCTTGAATCTGATCCCTGGCCTCCATATGTCTCTGTGTGGCCAACAAAGAGGAAAAAAAAAATCTAGCTTAATGGAAGATGCTGGACTCTCACGTCTGCTTCTACATTCAAACAGTTGTGATATGTAGTTTTGGTTATAGTGAAGGAAGAAAATTTGACCTCATGGAGATATGTAGCTGGATAAGAGGGAAATAATTTAATAGCCCTTTCAGATAATTGTGGATATTCTTTGATAATAAAAGGTAGTTTTGTAATGGTTAGTGAAAACGTGGAGACTGAAATAAGCTTTTCATACACTGTTATGTTAAAATACATTGGTCTATGTAGTCTTTGAAGGGATTTTTTTTTTAAACCAAAGCGTGATTTTAACATTGTTCATTGGTCATTTGAAAATACTGGTTTGTTGAGTTATCCAGATCTTCTAAATGTAGACATAGTCTCATTATGTATTATCAAAAAAATCATAATTGGGTTTTTTTTATTTGTTTTTTGGCCACACCCATGGCATGTGGAAATTCGCTGGCCAGAGATCAAACCTGCGCCACAGCAGTGACCTGAGCCACTGCAGTGACAATGCCAGATCCTTAACCTGCTGCGCCACAAGGGAACTCTAGAAAATCACAATTGTTAAATCTCCAATCTCATCAGAAAAATCTGTAAGTGTTGGAAAGCTGTCAAGCTTATGGTGATGGATTCAGATTTTCCAGAATTCTTATTTTCACTTGAAAGCACAATTTTTTTTCATTGGCAACAAATGCAGTTGTTTTCTTTGAAATAGGATTCACTTTATTGTCAAGAACATGTCTGCCAAATTTATTGATCTTAATAACCACAGTTTGTTCTTTGAAATAAAAATGGTGTATCAAGTCTACGGCCATATCATCCTGAATGTGCCCGATCTTGTCTGAAATAAAAATGGTGTATCAAAAAAAATTTTTTTTTCAGCTTGTCAATTCTAGCAGTTGCCTAAGTGCTTTTCCTTCAGACAACATAGTTTGCTATACAGTGGATATGCTTTATATTTCCCATTTCATCACACAGACTATTAAAAAGACTCATGTTGAGATTTTTAGAAATTAATAATTTTACTGCTTCATCAAGGACATTCTTAAGTGGTTTTCTTTTTGACTGTGAGTGAATGGTAGTGAAGAGTACAGTGACTACTGGTAGTTTGGTGCGACTGTGTTGACTTGTCAGCAGTCTGTTCATAATTGCTTTTGCACCTTCAGGTACAGATGTCAACACAGTGAAAAAGAGAATATTATTATGAAAATAGTTCTGACCTCATGGATGCCCTGAAATGGTCTCATAGACCTGTGAGAACGCTGCTCTGATAATAACCAAAACACTTCCCAGAAGGATAGCCGTATACTCCCACCCAACTAATTCTCTTTTAGTTGCTTACATAAAGCTGAATGGTGGTTTGTAATTATGTGTATTACTCCTGGTTTTGTAATGGCCTTGGTCAAGTTACCTAACCTCTGTGCTTCACTTTCCTTCTCTGTACAAAAGTATCTCAGGATTATTGTGAGGATTAGGACAATTAAAACGTGTGTTCAAAACAGTGCATGGTACATAGTTAATGCTATTATTATATGTGCCATTCATTTTCTTTACAGACTGCCTCCTGCACAAGGCCACTCTAAGCTTTGCCAGGCAGGATTCACATTTGTTTTGTCTACCAGTATAGCCCTAAAACCCAGCCCAGTGCTTGGTATATAGTTGGTGCTTAATAGATCCTTGTTGAATGAATGTGTGGTGGTGTGGGAGACTGAAAATATCTTTGCTTGACTTGAGTGGTAGAACCTTGGGGAGAAATAATGACATGAAGTTAGTGGTCTTTGTGCTTGGGTTGGAAATGGAGCAAATAGGTGGGGTTTTCTCGCAGAACTTTCATAAGCCAAATGAACAGTCTGTTTCAAGAGCTGACTTGTAATAAAGAGAAATATTATTTCCTATCTTGAAGGATGGCAGAGATTTTCATATTTGACCTTTGAATGTATTTTATTTGGTGTCATAGTCTTTGTTTTAAAATAGTACTCTTAGAGAAAGATTCTAAAAGGAGTGGCGTAGATTAAATGAGCTCTAAGACTTGGGCTATTATGAAGAAGAGAAGAAAAGAAAGAGAATGGATCAAAATGCTTTCATTAGTTACATTATCCCCTTTTGTCACAAAGGAGAAAAGGCCATGTGAAGAATGGTTCTGCTTCTGCTGACTGTCAGGCAGCTTTGGATCTTTTATGTAAGAATTTTTATGACAGATTGTTTTGAAAGTTTAAATGCAGGAAAAAAGATAATCTTACCAGATAAAATGGCATTGCTTTTGTGGGGGGGAAGCACCTTCGGGATATGGAAGTTTCCAGGTTAGGGGTCAAATCTCTCTTCAGCTGCTGGCCTGCGTCATGCCATACCACGTCACGGCCACAGCTTGAGGCACTGCTGTATCCTTAACACAGTGAGGCCAGGGATTGAACCCACCTCCTCATGGATACTAGTTGGGTTCGTTTCCACTGAGCCACAGCAGGAACTCTGGCATTGCTTTTTTAAATGAGGCAAGGAGAATTACACAATTTGTAAAGGAAACTCAGTTTTTAACACTTTATAAATTGTAGTCGGATGGTATTTTTTATAGTGATTCCTGTCATTTCTGTAATTTTTATTTTTTACTTTTGTTTCATTGACCTTAGGAGGTTTAAAGCCTTTTAGGGAGTAGGTGGGTGTAGATGATACATTTTAGATATTGGCATTAAGTAGTATAATTGCTAGAGATGTAGATTCCAATCTGTACTTTTCATCCTAAATTGCAATTGCAAATTTTTTTTTCGTTTTTTTTTTTTTTTTTGCTTTTTAGAGTTGCACCCGCAGCATATGGAAGTTCCCAGGCTAGGGGTCAGATTGGAGCTACAGCTGCTGGCCTATACCACAGTCACAGCAATGTGGGATCCAAGCTGCATTTGTGACCTACGCCACAGCTCAGGGCAATGCTGGATCCTTAACCCACTGAGTGAGGCCAGGGATTGAACCCGCATCCTCACGGATCCTAGTTGGGTTCATAAACCACTGACCCACGAAGGGAACTCCTGCATTTGCAAATCTTAAAAAACATACAGACATTTAAAAGCATAATTGTTCCTTTTTAGTGACATGATTACCTTTTATACATACATTTTAAAACAGAAAGTGTAGAAGCATTTATAGGTAACTGAGATAATATTTTACATCTTTATCAACAGCTTTCTGTGCTGTGATTCTTAACAGTTAAACTGCTATTTTATGTCAACTATTTTCTTCGTAATTCTTACAGAGCACTTGGAGTGTGCGTGCTTTTGTGTGTATGCCTGCGTATAATTGTGAGTTCCAGTGTGTGTGTGCGTGCACACGTGCACTCACTTGGGTGTGTATGGAGCAGGACTGGCTAGGTAGGGGATGTTCAGAGTGGTCTGTTGCTTAGATCCCTGTCTGGTTCTGAGATTTGAGCATGTGGTCTCATTTGGAACTCATGAACTACTTCTTTACCTTTTTGTCCTATTACTGCCAGAATTATAAAGGATGTCAAGAGATATGGCTTTTAATCCCATGCAGTTTGTCATTTAGGGCAATTCACGTAATCTATTTGGGGCTCAGTTTCTTCATGTCCAAAATAAAGATGTTGTAGCAGATTTTTTATTTAGGTTCTTAGCTTAAACCTTCTAAAATGTTACCAAAAGAGGTATACGGGAGTTCCTGTCGTGGCTCAGTAGAAATGAATCCAACTAGTATCCATGAGGATACAGGTTCTATCCCTGGCCTCACTCAGTGGGGTAAGGATCTGGCGTTGCCGTGAACTGTGGTGTAGTGTGGCTTGGATCCCACATTGCTGTGGCCGTGGTGTAGGCCAGCAGCTGCAGCTCCGATTCTGTCCTTAGCCTGGCAACTTCCACATGCCTTGGGTGCGGCCCTAAAAAGCAAGAAAAAAAGAAGGAGGTGTATGAACTTCCAAAACTAATGAATGAGCTGGATCTAAGTTCCCTGCTGTACAACTTGTTGTTTGCTAATTTCTTGTTTTAGTTTAATCCTTCCAAAACAAGAGGTTTTTGAGGGGTACTCAAGGTAAAGTAATTGACGTTTTAATCTATAAGACAGTTAAATAAAAACTAGTCTACCTTTAGAGAGAAAAAGTGCACCAGTTGTGCATTTTTATAAGATTACATAGACGGTCGATTAAGGTTTAGACAGGATGGAATAATAGAAAACTGAATAAAAAATTACTTTGATTTTGGTGTCACAGAGTAGAATCCAGTAGACAAGAATTATATTAGAAAGGAATTATCTTGAGGGATAAGTTAAAAAAAAAAAGAAAAAGGAGTTCCTGTTGTGTCTCAGTGGAAATGAACCCAACTAGCATCCATGAGAATGCGGGTTCCATCCTTGGTCTTGCTCAGTGGGTTAAGGATCCGTTGTTGCCATGAGCTGCAGTGTAGGCCGTAGACACAGCTTGGATTCCATGTTGCTGTGATTGAGGCACAGGCTGGCAACTGCAGGTTGTCTATGACCCCTAGCCTGGGAACTTCCATATGCCACAGGTGCAGCCCTTAAAAAAAAAAGTTTCGATATTTTAAAAGAGTATAAGATGAGAAATAGAATAGTAATGACCACATTAAATACAAACAAATGGCAACGATGATCCTAAAAATTTAGATACACTGTCTCTTTTTGCATTTCTGGGACTACTTCATTCCTGTGTGGCAGAGTGTGCCCTAAATTTTCATACCTCTTCCCACTCCATTCCAGCTGATAGAGGAGATCCAGGGACCATATTTTGAGAGTTCACTGACTTAGAAAATCTTATCATTGGTTGATAATGGCTTAGGTCAAGCAAAGGCCATGTCTTAAAGCTCAAAGATCCTCCTAGAGTTAGGTCTCTTTGTCCTTATTGAGTTCTAGTTAAAGAATATCTTGACGGTCAGCTTTGTTTTATTTTTATCTGTAAATATAAATTCTCAAAATCAAATATAAGTGAAAGTGAAAAGATTGGATCCCAAACAAAGTCTATAGGTAAGATAGAGTTCAGCCGGTTTTGGTTTTTTAAAAAAATTTTGGATATCACTTGAAAATTTAAGTTGAATGTTGAAATCAATTTATTTATAGTTTTCACTGTTTGCTAGTTATAGTGTGGCCAGTGTAAACACAGCAAAGTAATAGGTCCTCGGGCTTTTTTATGGCCAAGCTAGTTTCGAGTCTGTTATTTACTGCATGTGTGATCTTAGGCAAATTGCTTAAACCTTGACTTCCAGTTTCCTTAACTATTAAAAAAAGAGAGAAGGAGAATATGATAAGAATTACGGATGATGCATGGTATGTATATGCCTGCCATATGGTGGGTAGATGCTTGCTTTGTGGCAGCTGTGAATATTCGTGAGTTAAATGTAGGTATTGTATTTATAGAAACACATTTTTCCTTATGGCTATCTGCTTGATAACACTTTGACTTCCTTGCCCCAGGAATAAGAATTGGGTTCAAAGTGCTGTTTTGTCACTGGACACTAGAAATAGAAGCAGCCTGGATGGGCCTTAGTTTTACTGTCTAAATAACAATTGCCAGAGTCTTTGTATTCTCTAAGTTCTCTGAAATATAAAATTCTGTGATCTTAGGAGGGTGGCTATTGAATAAAATATGGAAATTTCTAATCTTGACATAAAATATACCATTGACTAATCCTTCTTAGCAACCAAAAATAATTATTTAAATGAACACTGTAAACCAATATAATGGAAAAAATAAAGATCCTTTTAAAAAAACCCACACAAAAATTTTACTAAATTTAGTGTAAATTTTAGACACTTGTTGTGTTCCAGAAAAAATAAAATTGGGTTTTGAGTTTTGATACCCACATTCTTACTTTGTAAAGAATTTTAATTTTTTTAAAGTTGAGTAACCTCATGAGAAGTAATTTCACTTAATGGAAGAGTCCATGCTTAGAGTAAGCCACTTTGAGAAGACTTGCATTCTACCATGTTTTTCTTTGCCCTTTAGAATACATTTCTAATTTGAATATGTCTGCCAAATTAATTAAGGATATCACTTCCGCCTCTTTAGCATCTTTCTTAATGCCAGAAGTTTTACTTCATTATTAATAAATCGTGAGATTTTTGGTTTGAAACATTAATCATAGTGGGACAGCCAGACAATGTATGCCTGTTGAAACACACAATTTACTTCTTGCCACAAACATTTAGGTACAGTTGTCTCTCAGTATTTGCCAGGTTTTGGTTCCAGGCCTCCCTACCCCAACCCCTGCAGATGCCAAAATCCATGGCTGCTGAAGTCCTTTATATAAAATGGTGTAGAGTGTGTGATAAGCAACACAAATCTTCCTGTATACGTTAAAGCATATCTCAGTAACTTAAAATGCCTAACACAATGTAAATGCTATGTAAATAGCTACCAATATGCAGCAAATTAAGCTTTATTTTTTAGAACTTTCTGGAGTTTGTTGGGGTTTTTCTAAATATTTTTGATCCACAGGTTTTTGAGTCTGTGGATGCGGAATGTCTAGATACAGAGGGCTGACTGTAAATCTAACTAAACCTTTAGATCTGCTTCTAGCTTATAGGAAATATAAGGAATAGAGGAATATATTAGACAACACCACAAAGAAACAGTAAGACAAATTCAGAATGAAAGTCAGTGTAATGAAAAAAAGGTAAGGGTTGTTCTAGATTAAATGATTTATTTTAAACTTTTTGAGTAAGTTTACTTTAGCATGAGCTTCATATTGCTCAAAAAGCATTTATATTATTTAAATGTTTATTTTCTTTTTGTGATCACTTTGTTTCAAAGATTATAAAACTTTATAGGTTTTTGTGTTGTTTTTACTAAGAAGGACTTTCTAGACCAGGCTTGTTTGTACTTTAAAGGAGCAGTCTTCAGGGAGTACTGAACAGTGTCTAGTAATAGGTGATTTTTAACTTTTTATAATTTTTTTTGGTGGGTAATGTGTTAAATTGATGAAGGTCTATAATACATTTTGATCATACGTTTAAGGTTTTTTTTTTTTTTAAGGTTTTTGGTTGGGGGTATTTGCGAAAAATGTATAAAAACTATTAAACTTATGGAGTTCCCATCGTGGCACAGTGATTAATGAATCCGACTAGGAACCATGAGGTTGCGGGTTCAATCCCTGGCCTTGCTCAGTGGGTTAACCATCTGGCATTGCCGTGAGCTGTGGTGTAGGTCACAGATGCGGCTCGAATCCTGCGTTGCTGTGGCTGCGGTGTAGGCTGGCAGCTACAGCTCTGATTGGACCCCTGGCCTGGGAACCTCCATATGCCGTGGGAGCAGCCCCCCAAAAGACAAAAAGACCCCCCAAAAAAGGGGAGAGAATAGAGCTTAATTTGAAAGAAACATAAATAGGCTGTATAGGAAGAGAAGAGTATATACAAGAGGATAAAAGGATTTGGGGGGAAATTGCAACTATAAAAAGATAGGGAAAGAATAACTAATATTGGCATAATTGAAGTCCCTGAAGAATCATGAAACAAAACAAATATTTAAAACCTCTATCAACAAACGCTCATTTATTGCTGGTAGCTATGGCGTTAAGTCACGACTGCAGCTTGGATTTGATCTCTGGCCTGGGAATATCCATATACTGCAGGTTTGGCCGAAACAAACAAAAAACCTCAAGGAAAGGCAATATGAGTCAAAGGTTTTTATATCCAGCCAAACTGACTTCAGATATAAAGACTATAAATAGTCATAAACATGCCAGAAATTGGGGAATATTGTTATGAGACCTTTCTGAGAAATCTGTGAGACTAGAGAATGAGTTGAAATCATAGTAGCAGCTCTGGTAAAAGTTCCAGTGGTCAACACAGAATTTAATAGAGAAACTAAGACTATCAGAGGTAAAGGTGAGAAAATAACATTTAAACATTATGTGCTATATGCTCTGCAATATAAATATAGTGCAACTGTCAAAAATGGGAGAAGAGAGTATCCTGAAAGTAATGTAAGCTTGGTGATTGCTCATACTTATTAGCTGAAGTAGCAAGATTAAAACCGTTAAGATGCTGGAGAAGAGTAAGAAAAGGGGAAAGAAAATGTTAATGATATTAATGACTGTTCATAGCAAGGATGCTATCTTAAATATCAAAAGAAGAAATTAAGGATATTATCTAAAAGTAAATATTAAAACAATTATACAAAGCTTCCAGAATACTAAAAAACATGTACTTTAAAATCTAACAGTGAGCAGTTAAGTCTTTACATGTATACATGGTGTATACAACTATAACATGAAAACTATAAAGGTTAAAAATAAATAGACAAAATTATACCAGATAAATGCAAATAAAATGAAAATAGGAGTTGCAAACTTCACAACAGATAAGGTAGAATTCGGACCAAAAGCACTTAATTTAGGGGAAGAAACTGTTGACATATTAAGCTACATTAAAATTAAGCCCTCTGGAGTTCCTGTCATGGCTCAGTTGTTAGTGAACCCAACTAGCATCCACGAAGATGTGGGTTCGATCCCTGGCCTTGCTAAGTGAGTTAAGGATCCAGCATTGCCGTCAGCTGTGGTGTAGGTCACAGATGCCCCTCGGACCCCGTGTTGCTGTGGCTGTGACGCAGGCTGGTAGCTGCAGCTCCGATTGGACCCCTAGCCCAGGAACCTCCATATGCCATGGGTGCAGCCCTTAAAAGACAAAAAGAAAAAAAAATTAAGCACTCTGTTCATGAAAAGATACCTTTAAGAAAGTTAAAAGACAAGTCACAGAATGGAAGAAGGTATTTGCAACTCATACCTAGTAAAGGAGTTTATATTCACAATAATATGTTGTGTGTTTATGTGTGTATGTGTGGAGAGAGAACGCCTATAAATCTGCAAGAAAAAAATAAATGTAGAAAAATAGGCACTTCACAAAAGAGAATATGCAAATGGTCAATAAACATACAAAAAGGTGGTCAACCTTAGTAGTAATCAATATATATATATTTTTTCTTTTTTTTGCTGCACCCTGGCATGTGGAAGTCCCCAGGTCAGAGATCGAACCCATGCCACAGCAGCAACCCGAGCTGCTGCAGTGGACAGCACTGGATCCTTAACCCACTGTGCGACAAGAGAACTCCCAAGAAGTTTTGCTCTTTTTCTTTTAAAGCTACAGTGGAGTACCACCCCATTCCTACCAGAATGGCTAAAATTAAAAAGACTGACAATATCAACTGAAGGCAAGGATGTAAAAGTATGGGTTCTCATATATGATGGGCGTCAGTTGCTACAATCACTTGGAAAACGCCTTTTCTGCTGAGGTTTAACATATTTGTACTCTGTGAACCAGAAGTTTCCTTCCTAGATATATACTCACCAGCACTGTATTCCATAGAAAGCTATGTGGGGTGTTGCTAGTGTCCCTGTTTTCACCTCCTTACCTGCAAGTATCGTGTGGCTAAAATGTCATTGAGAGAAAATATTCCACAGTTATATGGTGTTAATGGTTGTGTAATTCTATAAATATACTGAAAATCATTGAATTGTAAAGAGTGAATTTTATGGTATACAAATTATATATCAATGGTATGCAAATTATATATCAATAATGCTGTTGTTAAAAACAAAACCAAAAGTTGTTATTGAGAGCATGTAGTGATTTCCTGTCACATTTAATCTCAGTTTTGGTTTATCACCTGAAAGCATTCGTTTTATCTAGCCTCACTTTCCTATCTGGTCTTGTCCAGTTTGTCAGTGTACAGCTCCTCTTGTGGTCCAATCTCCTTGCTTCATATTCTAGTCTCCTTGCTTCATATTCTCCTTCATATTCTAGTAAGTACTTTCATGTATAAGATTAATGATGTTATGAAAATAGTCAAAGCCATGAATTATCCCTGTTTTATTTTAAGCATTTTATTGAAGTATACAGTTGACTTAAAATATTAATTTCAGATGTACAACATAGTGATTTGATATTTTATAGATTATACTCCATATAAAGTTATAAAATATTAGCTACATTCCCTGTTGCTGTACATTACATCCTTGTATCTTATTTATTTTATTCCTAGTAGATACTGTCCTATCTTTAAAATTGGGGAAACTTGAATGGAGACAGTGATTTATCTGGAATCACAAGGTTATTATTAAAATTCATTTCAACTTATTGAGCATCTTTTACATACTAAGCACCAGTTGGTACAGTTGGGAGATTAAGATAAATTCCAGTCCTCTGGTCTTTATACTCAGGATTTACCAATATTGTTTCTAATCTGTGTCTACCCTTCCTGGTCTTATCTCTTGACTGCTTTACTGCTTCTGTTTTGTCCTTGTTGTCTTTTAACTTCAGAGCCCTTCTAAACTCTCTTTTCTTCACTCACTTTATTTTTCTTTTTTTTCTTTTTTTTCTTTTTAGAACTGCACTCACGGCATATGAGGGTTCCCAGGCTAGGGGTCGAATTGGAGCTACAGCTGCCGGCCTACGCCACAACCACAGCAATGCAGGATCTGAGCTTCGTCTGTGACCTACAGCACAACTCAGGGCAATTCTGGATCCTTAACCCACTGAGCCAGGCCAGGGATCGAACCTGCAGCCTCATGGTTAATAGATTCGTTTCCGCTGTGCCACAATGGGAACTCCTCACTCACCTTCTTTAAATCTTCCTTTACTTTGAATTCCTTGGTACCTGACCAATTTTAAATATATTTGTAACTTGCCCCACTTTTCTTTAGTTGGTTTGAGTGCATTTTTATCACCTCACTTGATGATATAGCTTCTCAAGGGCATAAATAATAATCCATAATTTAGAAAGTATTTTCCACATTTTTTTCCTCTGGACCAGCATGCTTTTTAGCCCCTAGATGCTTATTAGTAAAATTATGTTGAGTAACTCCTCCTGTAAGATACTCTTAATGTTAGTGGACCACAGTAGCACATTATTGTCTCAATAGGATGATGAACCATTCCATACCTATATATTTTCACAAACTTTGTAAATAAAAATGAAACAGTGAAAAACCTTAAAGTAAGCAAAGTGAAATGGAACTAGCATTCTGTATTATCAAAAGACACTGTTGATGGTAGAGTTCTCTTTCCATTCAGGTATCTTACTTGCACCATTGGTTTATGTCTTCCGTGTTCATTCATTCGAAAGATAGTCTATTTCATTCTTGAATAATAATTATTAGAGTCAAAATAATGAGAAGTAAGCATACCTAATTTTTTTGTTTTTTTAAAAAAATTTTACTAAGGCATAGTTGATTTACAGTGGGCCAATTTCTGCTATACAACAGTGACTCATATATGTGTGTACAAATGTGCATATATATTCTTTATTATATTTTCTGTCATATCATAGTCTGTCCCAGGAGACTGAATATAGTTCCCTGTGCTATATAGTAGGACCTTGTTTACCCTTCTAAATGTAGTCTGCATGTTCTAACCCCAAACTCCTGGTCCATTCTTCTCCCTCCCCCTTGGCAACCACAGGACTATTCTCTGTGTCTTTGAGTCTATTTCTGTTTTGTAGATAGGTGCATTTATGCTGTTTTTTAGATTCCACATATAAGTGATATTATAGGAAGCATACCTAATGTTTTCTGTTGTTGATGTTTTATAAGGCACAGTTGGTGGATCTGAAATCTGAACTGACAGAGACCCAAGCAGAAAAAGTTGTATTGGAGAAAGAAGTACACGATCAGCTTTTACAGTTGCACTCTATTCAGCTTCAGCTTCATGCTAAAACTGGTCAAAGTGTTGACTCCGGTACCATAAAGGCAAAATTGGTAAGTAGTTTAGAGAGTAATATATACTTACATATATTTTAGAGGGTGAAGAAGACAGTTTTAATGAGGCTTAATTATAAAAGTTCATATATGCTTGTGGGAAATTTAGAAAATACAGGAAATGTAAAGATCATCATAATCATCCACAGTCTAAAGATGATCAGTGGTAATATCAATAACCAGTTAGTACTTAGAATAGGATTTTCTTCCTATGTAAAAAGATCTGTATAAATATATTTGAAAGATAATTTGTGATTATAACATATAAACATTTTTCCCCCTGCTGTATCAGTTAAGATTACTTGTAGCTGCATAAAACAAGAATCCCAGGTAACACCGGAATTATTCTTAATAGTACAAATTATTTTCTCTCAGTTAAAGTTAAGTCCTGAGGCAGGGAGTCCAGAGCTGATTTGACAGCTGCATAGGTACCAGGCATCCAGTTTTCTTTTTTTGTTGTGCTCAGCCGTCTTTAGCTCATGGTTGCTTTCTTTGGGATTTCTTCATGTATTCAGTAGGCAGAAGGAAGCATATAAGGGCAAAATGATGCTTTCCTGCTGCATTAGCCTTCTTTAAGGACCTTTTCACAAAATCCTCCTCAGCTTTTTGCCAGTCATTTAGTCATCTCACTGACTATCCCTAGCTGCATGTCAGTGCCGTAGTTGGTTGCATGGCCACCTCCAGTAAAATTGGAGTTCTGTTAATGAAAAGAAGGGGAGAATGAAATTGGGTGCTCACCAGTGGCACATTTTTTCTTTTGTTCTTAGTATAAGTATTTTCCCTGCCACTGATTGCTTTGTCATGTTAGCATAATGTTGGTTGTATAAATGTTCCATAATTAACCATTGCCCTCAGTGTGGGTTGTTTAAATAGAATTTAAGTATCAGTTTAGCCTCATATGTATTATGTGTGTACTATATGCCAGACACTTTGTTAACTATAGGGGAACAGCAACAAGTAAGACAGATAAAGCTTGGGAGAGGCAAGAAATGAAATGATACTGATGATGAGAGTGATACATTTTAAAGTTTTACTTGTTTTGCAGTTAATTCTGTTTGGTTGGTTTATACTACTGATATTTCAGAATTTATTTAAATGATTATTCTTCTAGAGTCCTTTTAAATTCTGAAATTCTATACATCTAAATTATTAGTTTTATTTAGCTGAAATTAGTCATTCCTTACTGCTTTGGAATATTTAATGTTAATAACAGTGTTAATAACATTGAGAAGTAATGTGCATTTTCACTAGAAAGAAATTCACCTGAAGTTTTAACATTAGATTTGAAACATGGTGCTGTAACAGAAACAGGTGTGTTAATTTTGATAAAAAATTTTAATCTAAAACTATATTTACTGTTGCTTATGGATTAGCAAATATATTTGTTCTAATGAACTCTACCCAAGTGATATGCAGCGTATGGAGATTTTTCTTGTAATAACTGTACCACTAAATACATTTATTTGTTTGATTTTTTCTAATTATAAAACTTTTTTCTTATATCTTAAGTCTGTCCCCTCTGTGGAGGAGCTGGTAAGTATGCTGTTTCTGTTTTGCTTTAATATGTTATGCTGATGTGTTCTTAGTGCTTTATTTGCATATTACATGTTGTCACCTTGTATTTGAAATTGGTGTTAATGATGGTAATTTTTTAATGTGCCAGAAAAGTTCAGTGGGTAGCCCATTGCTCTTTTCTTGCTTCATGTTAAAAGATTTTTCTTTTGTTTGTGATTATCGTTATTTGCAGAACCCATCAATTTTTGATAATTTCTGAGTTTTGTAACTTTCTCATACCTCCACTTTAAAAGAACAATTGGTTTTCCCACTTTGGTGTTATAAAGATATATTATGTGGGCCTAGCTCTTTTCTTCTTTTCTATTTGAATTTGTTCCCAGAGAAAGAATGTGCATGTTGGTCTCTTGTTCATCCACTGCATGTGTTATAATATTACAGCAGTCTTGAGAATAATTGTGTGGCCTTTAAAACAATTGAATTTTGAAACCCTTTATCAGAATTTATTTTAGAAAATAACAATATATAAATTCTTAATATTTTTCTTACTACCACAACTAAATCAGGTTCCAGGGTGTCATATGACTTTTTCTTCTTTTGAAAATATACTGTTTGGATATTTGAATACAAAATTAACTTATTCATTGTTACCTAATGATGAGCAGGTTAACTAAAACAAAAAAATTTTTTGTCCTTTAAATCTAAAAGTGATTAACTTCAGTGATTAACTTTCTATTCTTGCTTATGTCTATTAATTAATTTCAGGCTTGGAGTTTGTCAGATTCATTAGGGAATCATTTAAATCACTAAAGCAGAATGGTGGCGTAATATGTTTCTCAGATTTCATAAATATTATATAAATAGCTCATTAAAGTAATTATATTATGTTGATAATCCTCAACATAAAATTTATTTAGCCCATAAACAAAGAATTCTTGGTCTTCTAGGAACTTTTTTTTTTTTTTGGTCTTTTTAGGGTCACACCCGAGGCATATGGAGGTTCCCAGCCTAGGGATCTAATTGGAGCTACAGTTGCTGGCCTACGCCACGGCCACAGCCACAGTCACAGCAACACCAGATCTGAGCTGCATCTGCTGCCTACACAAAAGCTCACGGCAACGCTGGATCCTTAACCCACTGAGTGAGACCAGGGATCAAACCCGAAACCTCATGGTTCCTAGTCATATTCGTTTCCTCTGTGCTATGACGGGAACTCCCTGGGAACTCTTTCTGAAACAAATAGCATTAATGTCCATAAATGTCATTTAAAAAAAATATTTTTGTTCATGTTGTCTCAGCTGTGGTTTCTTTTGAAACTGATACCTGTCCTTTTAAAAAGAGATTCTGAAATAGAGATTTTAATAATTCCAAAGTTGTTGTAAAAGGATTCTAGATTATTAGTTCCTTATATTTTTATGAAACAATATCTAGAGGAGTTACAGTTGTGGCTGTTTGTAGCAGTTGTAGCAGGTTAAAAACCTGGATAGTATCCATGAGGATGTGGGTTCAGTCTCTGGCCTCGCTCAGTTGGTTAAGGGGTCCAACTTTGCCATGAGCTGTGGTGTAGGTGGCAGATGCGGCTCAGATCCCACATTGCTGTGGCTGTGACATAGGCCTGCAGCTGCAGCTCTGATCTGACCCCTAGCCTGAAAAGTTCCATATGCTGCAGGAAATTATGTTTTAATAGTTAGATTTGTTTTTCACAAAAGTTGGAAAGCCTGCTAGTTAATTTTCCTTCTGTTTATCACGTATATAATGACAATTTTATTTTTTTTGGTCTTTTTGCCTCATCTGGGGCCACACCCATGGCATATGGAGGTTCCCAGGCTAGGGGTCTAACAGGAACTGTAGCCGCCGGTGGGACCCGAGCCACGTCTGTAACCTACACCACAACTCACCGCAACGCCGGATCGTTAACCCACTGAGCAAGGCCAGGGATCAAACCCGCAACCTCATGGTTCCTAGTCAGATTCGTTAACCACTGAGCCACGACAGGAACTCCAGTGACAAATATTTTATCAAAGAAGTGATAACTATAGCCAGCATTTGGTAGTTGTCATTCATTTTAGCTTTATGGATTTGTTTTTGTTTTTAAGTTTGTGGTACCCACTGCCTGTACTGGCTTTTTGTTGTTGTTGCTTTTTTTTTTTTTTTTGGCTTTTTAGGGCCTCACCCGTGGCATATGGAAGTTACCAGACTGGGAGTCCAGTCAGCACCACACAGCCACAGCAATTCAGGATCCTTAACCCACTGAGCAAGGCCAGGGATCAAACCTGCGTCCTCATGGATACTAGTTATGTTCATTACTACTGAGTCACAGCAGCAACATCCTCACTGCCTGTACTTGAGTAAGCATCAATACATATTGATATTTAAATATATCATATGTTGATATACTGTTGTCAAAAAGGTAGGCCAAAGCAGACATTGAAATTAGTACCAAAATATATCATTGTTAGAAGTTTGCTTACATTTGTTTCTAGCTTACAATAAGAAGGGAAATAATTACAGTAATCACTACTCATACATTAGAATGTCATTTGCCATTCACTCAAGAGAAACATTTTTCCCGGTGCTGGGTTAGCTCTTTATTTAAATCTCCTAAAGGGGACATGGTAGTATTAGTGAACAGTGTTTTCCACATCTCATCAATAAATATAACCATATTTTCACAGGATTTATAGATTCTGTAAATTAATAAAAGCAGTTCTCTAACTCGATAAAAACGCTCCTCAGGATAAATGTAAGTTTACAGTATTGGATGGGTTTTATTTGACCACACAGTCAGGGTGTGTGTATGATTTTGAATTTGACTGCTTTTAGGCAGGATTTTGTACCGTCTCTCTTCCTTTCCGTTTTGTCTTATTTCTGCCTATCTGTTCTGTGCTTGGATTCCAAAGGCATTCACTTTTGTAACCCCTGATGTGTAGGAGTAGGTATACTGTACTTTATACTTAGAAGGTAAATTGAAAATTACTTCACATATGAACTGGTGGTAAATATTTGATGACAGAGATCTTGAGGTTATATTATATTCTCTCTAGTACCTATAACTTCACATATACGGGTTACTGCCAAGTGGAGCATGGGATGGCATCCTTTTTTGAGAGCTAAAAATGGATAGCCATCCTACCTCATAGTAGGCAAGTAAGGCCAGTAATTTTTCCTCAGAAAACAGTTCTTCAGTTATTTTAACATATGGACAAATAGATGAGCCAGATCCCAAAGTTCAGTGATAATCTGTACCAAAAGTATACTTATTTATAGACATTTTTGAATGTGTAACTGTTTTAATGCAGTTGTTGCCAGCATTTTTCCATGACCAGAAAATATTTTAAAAGAATTAGACTATCTTTTCTAATTTAAGCGTTATAAGTTTCTTATAATCTTCCAAAATAAATTGGTTATAGAATATATCTCTATGTAACTGAATGATATCGACTTATAGAATTGTTCCATTGAAGTTATTTTCATGTTTGGGCACAACCACAGAGTGATTATTTTAATCTGATTTCTTGAGTCATTTTTAGAAAGTAGAGAATAGATTCGTTATCCATTGAAGCCATTCCTATTGGTATATGATAACGGGAACTTAGAGGAGACTATTAATCTTAAGTATCCTCAGAATCAAGGTACCCCAGGCTATGCTATTAACTTATCTAGAAGTGGTTCCAACATCTTCTGGCACTAGTTTAAAGAAGCTGTATTCAAATCTTTGTGTTCCATTTTATAGAAATGAAGTGATAATTTTTATTGTATGCTTTCATTGTTGGTGTCATAGATTGTGTGCTTTTCTGTATTTTAAGGAACGTGGTCTATCACTGCGGAGTCTTAAAAGTGTTTTCATTACATTGGGCTTTTTTTTTTTTTTTAATTGCAACAGGAGAGAGAGCTTGAAGCAAACAAAAAAGAGAAAATGAAAGAAGCTCAACTTGAAGCTGAAGTGAAGTTGTTGAGAAAAGAGAATGAAGCCCTCCGTAGACATATAGCTGTCCTCCAGGCTGAAGTTTATGGGGCGAGACTGGCTGCCAAGTACTTGGATAAGGAACTGGCAGGAAGGTATGTGAAAAATGGATTCTCTTGAGCTACTAGGTGACCAGTTGCAGAGTTAGAGGTTGACTCTTATCTCTTGTGGTAAATGAAGTATTAATCTTTGTCCTAAGAGTGATTTTGTAGTTGATTGTAGCTCATGGTTGTTAACTTAATATTGATAATTTTATATATTGCAGATTTATTTAGCCATGCTAAATAGGTATTTCCAGTTTACACATGCACACACACTACTAGTAACTTACTGTGAAATGCTGCTCTTAGAGCTGCACTTTTCACCATTTCATGCCTTGACACCATAACAGATGATGATGTTCCCATGTATAACATGACTTCTATAGTAATTCTTCCTGTGATCTCTGTAACCCAATGTTTCTTGCATCTCAAAAGCATGTTGGAATGACAGTGATTTTTATCATAATTATACGAAGCTCTGCTTGCATTAATTTTTACAGTAAATTATTCACAAATTTGGTGGTTCGTTATTAGTACTAAATAATTTTCTGCTTATTGTTTTTGTATCATATTAAAAACTGATGTGGAGCAAATAAAAATAATTTATCTTGAAGTGCACATTTTCTAATAATTTTACCCCATTTAAAATAATCATTTTGTAAAAAGAAACTATAATTAGAAAGAATGTTTTGTACAGTTAGCCTCATTTAAAGCCTGGTGTTGGGATTTCCTGTCATGGCTCAGTGGATAATGAACCCAACTGGTATCCATGAGGACGCAGTTCGATCCCTGGCCTTGCTTAGTGGGTTAAGGATCCTGCGTTGCCATGAGCTGTGCTGTAGGTCGCAGACACGGCTCAGATCCCGAGTTGCTGTGGCTATGGCATAGGCTGGCAGCTACAGCTCCGATTGGACCCCTAGCCTGGGAATATCAATATGCTGCAGGTGTAGCCTCAAAAAGACAAAAAGACAAAAATAAATCAATAAAGATGAGTATTCAGTAGTTTCTGAGTTTGATGACCTACCTTAATTGCATGCAAAACATGAAAAGTGTTAATTGGCACTAGTGTCATAAATTGTTTTTAAGATGTATATGAATGAAGTGTGTGGCTAAACAAGGTCTCATTCTTTTTTTTTTTTCAAGAAAGAATGGTTTTCCCTTGAAAATATCTGTCCTTTTCAGAATTTTCATGCCTTTATAAGTCTGGGAGACATAAGAAAGTTCCTGAGTATTAATTTTATTACTGACTTAGATTCATGCAAAAGCTACTTGTGTTCAGTAATTCTTCTGAATTCTTTCTGTAGTATGCTTAATGAAAAACTAATTGAATCAATTCTTATTATGAAGGGTCCAGCAAATACAGTTACTAGGACGAGATATGAAGGGACCTGCTCATGATAAGCTTTGGAACCAGTTGGAAGCGGAAATACATTTGCATCGTCACAAAACTGTTATCAGAGCCTGTAGAGGACGTAATGACCTGAAACGGCCAATGCATGCACCACCAGGCCACGTATGTTTGCTTTGCTGCTATTTCTCACTCAGTCTTGTCCTTTCTTTAATTAGAAGTTCATTGCATTTTTAAAATTCTAGTAGTATTTAAAACCTTTATTTAAAAAGGGAAAGTGGGATTAAGCTTATTTAAAGTAAATACATATTTAAAATTTCAACAACCCATATAGTTCTTTACAAATTTAGTCATGCCCTGAAAATGATATTTCTGAAGATAGTGAACTATTGCCAGCAAGTGCATATTGCTTTGGCTCGTATTTCAGAATCTTCCTAGATCTCTATTAGGCATATTTGCATATGTTTTAAGCTTAGCAGAAAGTGTATGGTCATATTGATAAACTGGCAAATATTTGGGATAGTTCTTTAAGGGGATTTTTGTTAACTAGATTTGAATGTAGTTTCTGAACTAACATTTACACCTGTCTGGTCTTGCATTAAGATGAAATTTGAGATCTGTGCCCAGTTGTCTGCTTCTGAAGCCACCATTGAACAGAAGGCTTTCTATCGGGATAAGAATTTATTAAATTTCATTGCAACAGCTGTCTGATGATACAAACTTTAATATAATAAAATCAGATCTAACTCCTACCAGTTGGCTCACATATCTTAGTACCAGAGAAAGCCTGGCCTTGAATAGCAATATTATTAGTTGTCTCCAAAGATTATTGTAAGGAGAATTGATTTTGTTCATGGAATTGGTGGGAGAGTAGTGATGATTGAAGTTAGCATTTATGGCATTGTCTTCTCTGGGACACTGTTGGTCCCCATTAACTTCTAGGCAGTGGCCAGATAATGTCATTTTATGCTAAAGTGAGCAGTTTGAACTTTAACCTGATAATCACGGGATATTGAAATAAAATAGTAGGCTTAATAAGATTTAACATTTGTTTGACAATTACTTCAGTGTAGTGAAGAAGATATATTGGAGGAGTGCCTAATTGGAGGTGGGAGGGCGGTAAATTTAGAAAGATAATAATATTAGAATGAAGAGAAGAGGGACAGGTTTGAGAGAATTAGAATCAAGACGAGTTGGTGACTAACTGCTTGTGGTTAAATAGGTGAAAAAGAACAAATCTAGGCTTTTAGTTTGGGCAACTGAGTGAGATGATGGCATGCTTTGATAAAGTAGAGGGAAAGGAAGTTTTGGGGGGAAAGATGATGAGGTAGGTTTTGTTCGTTTTGTCTTTTTTTTAGGGCCTCACCCACGGCATATGGAAGTTCCCAGGCTAGGGGTTGAATCAGAGCTGTAGCTGCAAGCTTATGCCATAGCCACAGTATGGTGGGATCTGAGCCTCAACTGCGACCTGTACCACAGCTCACAGCAACACTGGATCCTTAACCCCCTGAGTGAGGCCAGGGATGGAGACAGCGTCCTCATGGATACTAGTCAGGTTTGTTAGCACTGAGCCAGGACGGGAACTCCCAAATCAGTTTTAGACATGTGTTTGAGGTGCCAGTGGTGCAGCCAAGTTATATCCAATTGAATGAGTATATGATTCTGGAATTCTAGAGAGAACTCTGAGTTGAAGATTATTAGGTAATCATCCTTTATAAAAATTAAAATCATGGATTAAGTCACCCAGGGAAAGTATATAGAAAGTAAAAAGATGGAAGGAGACTTTTATGGAGTAAGAGAAGGAAATGGATCACCAAAGGAAGGAGCCTGAGGTAGAGCTGTCAGATAAGGGCATCTAGAAAAGTAGTGTAATAGAGAACAAGGAAGAGACAGGGTTTCAAGGATGGGACGTAATGAAGAGTATCAGCTTTCTGCAAGTTTCAAATAAGGTAATGAATCCTAAAAAGGATTCATTGGAAATAACCATACTAGTTACCAGTGACTATAAAGAAGACAGTTTGCATGGAGCACATGGGGGCAAAACCCTAATTGCAGAGTTGGAGTACTGAATGCGGGAGGCCAGGAAGTTATTAGAGTAAGGATTAGCTTTGTGTGAAGGTTAAGGAAAGATGGAGGGAGGATAGTAGGTAAAGAAGACAGTGGATGATTGCAGAGTTTTTATTTGTCTTGTTTTCTGTTTGTACATGGTCAATATTTTAAAGCTGGATGAGGTTTGAATTAGGAAGGAGCTGAATTAGGAAGGAGCTTGTAGAGAAGGAAAGAGTAAAGTTACCCAAGAAAGAATTATTAACGGAGCAAGGTCATTTATTTAAGAGGTGGACTCCAGAACTCAAAGGAATGAAAAAGTAATTAATGATCCAACTGGCATTTTGTTTTTCAGTTCTACAAATCAGTTAAAATGGATATAGATTTTTAAGATACTTTACTATGAAGATAAAGTTATCTACTCTTATTTCTTGAAGATATTTATTTATCAATTAATTCCTGGCAATAATTTCTTTTGTAATGTCCTTCAATTTAAAAAGAGATGTAGCAGTATTAAAGAAATTAACCAGAGGATGAGAAAATCATCTATACATTTCACCATATTAACAGAACAACTATTTTTGCTTTTCCATTTTATCTATTAATTACTTTCTTAACACTATACTGTGTATCCATTATAAGAAATTAATAAAGATTTCTAAAAGCAAGTTATAATACTATGGGTTACTCTTCCTTTTTTTTTTTTTTTTTCCTGTATTTTTAGGGCCGCACCCAGCATATGGAGGTTCCCAGGCTAGGGGTCTAATCGGAGCTGTAGCCGCCGGCTGATGCCACAGCCACACGGGAGCCGAGCCGTGTCTGTGGCCTACACCACAGCTCACGGCAACACCAGATCGATCCTTAACCCACTGAATGAGGCCAGGGATCGAACCTGTAACCTCATGGTTCCTAGTTGGATTCGTTAACCACTGAGCCATGACAGGAACTCCATGGGTTACTCTGTTTGGATTATTACTTACGTAGTACTGATTTTTTTCTTTTTTCCCTCAATAAGGATCAAGACTCTTTAAAGAAAAGCCAAGGAGTTGGACCAATTAGAAAAGTTCTTCTTCTTAAGGAAGATCATGAAGGCCTTGGCATTTCAATTACAGTAAGAAGTAGTGCTTCCAGTCTCCTTTTCTGTAGTTATCTAGTATAATCATGCCCCTTTGTTGGACATCATTGGGAAATAAAGTATTTTCAATGTATTTCCTAAGTAACCGAATTTATCCCTGTGGGTACCAACACTTTTGTGTAAACCTATTTTGAGGGGTACATAAATATTTCTAATAACTGTTAAGTAGTAAAAGTATTACTTTAGTAATTAATCATTGTTTATCATTTTCATTATGACTCAAGTCATATAGTTTTGTGATGCCTGTAGGAGCCTTTGGGAATTGATATGACTGTTTTCTTCTGTGGTAAATAGCGCCAGCTAGTACTATTCCTTTCTCTAGAGTATTTCTTGTCTATCTCTTGTTTCATTTTTTTGCTATCAGATTTCACTGGCTCTTGGTTCCAAATATTCTTCTTTTGTAAAGTTGATACCTTTACAAACTGTAGTCTTGGACAACCTTCCTGAGAGCAATATATTATAAAATACATATGTTTAGAGTCATTTTGCTGTTCAGTGCTTTGTTCCAGATGAATGAATAAGATGGCTTTATACTTAGGTACTGCATAGGTTCATTGGCTTTCTAGCATTGCTTATGTAGAAATGTTTCTTATAATAAAGAAGAAATAATGGGTATTTATTGAATACTTCCCTTTTTGAATACACGTCCCTCAAAGAGTATTAAGTTTTAGTAGGAAAAATTAAGGTATATATACACGCAATTATGATTACAAGCTAGCAAGTGAATGTACCAGGTACTGCATTTCATCGATTTTGCTTGCACATTTTTTCACATTTTAACATCTGTGAAGTTGAGATTTATCTTGTAATTATTTGTGTGGTACATAAAATAATGGTTTGTCTTACTATTCGTAGTGACTTAGATCTGATAAATTCTGATAGTGCTGTGGACTACTAATACTTAATATATTTTTATGTTTAAGAGAGCCCAGCCAGTTGGGTTGTAGGTTTGTTTTGGTTTTTCATTTTTTTTTTTTTTCTTTTGGCCCTGGAATGTATTTTAAAAAGCACATGTATGGTATTAATCACTTTACTTAAGGAAATTCTTTGATAGTCATAATAATTTGATTTATCATTCCTTAAGTAGCAAGTCGTATTTCAGCATTTATAGAGACAGTATAGGTGCTTATTGAAATATGTTTTTAGGAAAATGTTTATCAGAATAGTCTGAGTATACAGAGGTGAACTAATTTACTGCCTTTTTTTTTTTCCTGGTTAGGGTGGAAAGGAACATGGTGTTCCAATCCTCATTTCTGAGATCCACCCAGGGCAACCTGCTGACAGATGTGGAGGGCTGCATGTTGGAGATGCTATTCTGGCTGTTAATGGAGTTAATCTAAGGGACACAAAACATAAAGAAGCTGTAACCATTCTTTCCCAGCAGGTAAGTTCTCTTTATGTAACTAAAATTGGATCTATCAATTGTTCCTTTTTGAATCTATTGAATACCTTATACTTTCCTAGGAGGTTTCTCAAGTAGTAAAGTGTTTATATATAGATACTAGTTTCCTTTGACTTGAGCTTTTGTAAAAGACATTCAACCAGATTTACTGGAAAAGATTTTACTTTTTTTCTCTATAGTTGTATAGCTTTGAGTAAGTTACTTAAGTTCTTTGTGCTGCAGTGTCCTTATCTGAGAGCTGTAAGGATTAAGTATGTTAATATATATGAAGTGTTCAAAACAAGACTTGGCACTTAGAAAGCAGAACATCATTAATGACTAAAACACTATACAAATATGAAGTGTTACAGAACAAACTGTACTAGAAGTAGATCAATTTTAAAGTCATAAATGTTAGAACTGAAGGGTCCTTAGAAATAATTTAGCCCAACTTTATTATTTAAAATAAGTGGACTAAGGTTCTTAGAAATTAAATTATTTGCTCAAGGTTGCTGAACAAATAAATTATAGAGTTGAGATTCATGTCCATGAATCATATTTGTCATCCAGGGTACTTAAGATGCTTTTTTTGTTTTTTCCTTCAAGAATAGGATTGAGGGAATTAGAGAGGTGTTGGTTAGTACATTAAGATGTTTGTTGGATTATCAGTGTAGTATGCCAGGGTAGAATTGAATCTCCGAGTTGAGAGTCACTTTTAGCTCATTTAATTCAACTCTACATGATGATGCATAAATATCTACAGTAACACTAATTAATTGTACTAAAGGGAGGACTTGGTGATAAAGAAGTACATTTCATTGTTGTACATTGCCAATTTTTAGAAAGCTCTTCCTCATAATAAGCCTAAAATCTCTGTCTTTGTGATAGCTACCCACAGAGCTGATTCTGTCCTCTAGAGCTTTACTGTAGACCACTGCATTTATTCATCCATCTTCCCAAAATGGTATTTTAAAACCATTATCTGATGAGGGAAGATCTAAGAATGCAATACTAATCTCTTAAAGTTGGTGTTTTCTCAGCCCAGCTTGACTCTCATGGAGGAGCACAAGAGTGGGATGAAAGGCAGCTGTGGTTAAGGAGATATAAATAGATGTTTATTAGATACAAAGTTTTAAGGAAACATTAGCCCATGTTAAAATTCTGAGGTGTAGGCTTAAACTGCTAAAAAGAGGAGCACCAAAGAGACTTGTGAGGTAGCAATAAAAGAGACATGCTTTCTTTTGAGCAAAGGCAGGTCATAATTTTCAGAGAATTACAAATATTAGACTTGTATGTAGTGATTGTAGTCTCCTATTAAATGACAATAATAGTTTGAATTTTTTAACGTAAAATAATCTATAACTTTTTACTTGAAGGTAAAGTTGTTATTAAAGACAATAATACAAATATGACACATTTAGTCTTGTATAGTAGAAAGAGCAAGGACTTTGGAGTCAAATTTCTATTTTTCTATTTTACTTGTTCATCTTAATGGAAGAGTTACCTCCTCTCTCCAGTACAGGAGACTGCAGTGGGGTTATTCTGAGGATTGAAGGATATAATTTCTTTTTTTTTTTTTGCTTTTGAAGGCCACACCCATGGTATATGGAGGTTCCCAGGCTAGGGGTTGAATCGGAGCTATAGTTGCCAGCCTACACAGCAGCCACAGCAACGCCAGATCTGACCTGTGTCTGCTCACAGCAACACCAGATCCTTAACCAACTGAGCGAGGCCAGGGATCGAACCTGCAACCTCATGGTTCCTAGTCATATTCGTTTCTGCTGCACCACAGTGGGAACTCCAAAGGATATAATTTTATATAGTAAATAATTACTATTATTACTGAACAGAATACCTTGATTTACACTATGTCTGACACTCAGTGAAAGTTAAGGAAAGGCTTAAGACCTGTTCAGTGAATGTATAGAGGTTTCTTGAATTAGGCAAGGAAAAGTTTGTGTGATGCCTTTAGCTGCAACTTTAATATGTCTATTTAGATGGATTTGCTGAATTGCTATTGTGTAAAGTATAAAATGGCAAAGTGACTGTTAAACTGAATGTTTGTTCCAAAATTCTCAAAGTTATATAGCTAAGCATCCTTTTTTTAATTTTAGGTCTATTAGTAAAAATATTTTGATCAGAAAGATCTGTAGTAGGAGTTCCCGTCGTGGCTCAGTGGTTAAAGAATCCGACTAAGAACCATGAGGTTGCGGGTTTGATCCCTGGCATCGCTCAGTGGGTTAAGGATCTGGCGTTGCCGTGAGCTGTGGTGAAGGTTGCAGACGTGGCTCGGATCCCGCATTGCTGTGGCTGTGGCGAAGGCCGGCGGCCACAGCTCCTGTTAGACCCCTAGCCTGGGAACTTCCATATGCCACAGGTGCGGCTCTGCATAAAAAGGCAAAAAGACAAAAAAAGGGGGGGGGATCTGTAGTATTAAAAGGAAATTACTTCTATCTCTTGATATTCTAAAGTTTAATTATTTGTTGTCTTGAAAGGAGCTTCATCTGAGGCTCACTACTACTTCTCACTGCAAAGAATTTTGAAATCTTTTAAAATGGTAATTATGGCAATTTTGTTTCCTTATTTTCTTTCCCCATTTTAGAGAGGAGAAATTGAATTTGAAGTAGTTTATGTGGCTCCTGAAGTAGATTCGGATGATGAAAATGTAGAGTATGAAGATGAGAGTGGACATCGTTACCGTTTGTACCTTGATGAGTTAGAGGGAAGTACTAATCCTGGTGCTAGCTGCAAAGACACAAGTCGGGAACTCAAAGTGTTACAAGGTAAAAACCACTCAAAAGCTTTTAACGATGTCTTTATCATTAGAACTTTAAAAAAAATACAAAATTCTTAGATGTTCTTCAGCAACATTGTTTTAGCGATGGGGAAACCATCATTGTTAACTGAATGGATAGCTTTCCCTTGTATATCATAGCTTTACTGTACACCAGTAACTATGACAAAATTTTATTTACACATAAGTTCTCAATTCATCTTGGACAAGTACATGACCACTTACTGAACTGTAGTGATCCAAGTTTTCTAAACTCTGAAACAAAGACCAACATTCATTTTAGAGTAGATTCATCTTAATGTTGTCTTGCTGTTTTAATGCACATTCTTTTCTTTTAATGCAATGATTTTAAAGGCTAAATATGGATAACTGATTCAACTGTTACTTAATGATTGTTATTAAAATCAGGATATGTGATCTTGAAGATTTTTGGTTTAGTTCCTTTGCTATCATTTATACATATGTTAAAGAAAAATTCTAATACTTTCTTTTACATGGAATAGTGGTTCTTAAATTATGATCCTTGGATCTTTGGAGACCCCTGAGACCTTTGAAGGGCTTCTTGAGGTCAAAGCTTTTCATACTAATACTAAGGCATTGTTTGTCTTTATTAGCTGTGTTGATATTTACACTGATGGTACGAAAACAATAAGGATAAAACCACTGGTGCCTTAGTATGAGCCAAGGCAGTAGCACCACTTTACTAGTGGTCATTGGGTTCTTTCTTGCCATCCATTCAGAATAAAAAAAAGGAAAATGCCAGTTTCTTTCAAGAATATCCTTGATAAAATAGTAAAAATTTTTCTTTCATTAAATCTTGACCCATGAATATCTGACTTTGTAATATTCTGCGTGATGAAATGGGAAGTATGCATAAAGTACTAAGTCTGCTGAATTAAGATGCTGGTCTCAAGGAAAAGTACTTCAGTGATTAAGTTGCTAGCTGAACTGGCCATTTTCCTTTTCATGGAATGACAATTATTGCTTGAAAGAATGACTGACAAATTATGTTGTTCAGACTATTTGGCAGCCATTTTTTTAAAAAAATGAACAACTGACAGTATTTATTGTCAGTGATAAAATGTGAGCTTTCAAGTGAAAATCAGAATTTTACAAAAATATACATGAACCACATGAGCTTGACAGCTTGCCAACACTTAAAGAACTTTTCTAATAAAGATTGGTGGTGATATTAATGAGTGTGATTTTTTTTGATAAAATAAAATGAAAATGTCAGCCTTTGCAATTGCTCTTTAACTCAGTGATCTAATATTTTTCAAATGACCAATGAAGTTACTAAATCCTATGTGGTAAAAGAGCATTCAAGGTAGAACAGACAAATGAATTTCAGTGTAGCAGAGTGTTAAAGTTCATTGATACAGTTTTAGATTCTGTATTGTCAAATTTTGGTATAAGATCAAAGATATTAAAATATTAAAATAATATTAATAATAATTTTTAGTAAAGTGTAGGTGATTTACAGTGTTGTTCCAATTTCTGCTATACAGCAAAGTGACCCAGTCATATATATATGTGTGTGTGTGTGTGTATGTATATATTTGTATTCTTTTTCTCATATTATTTTCCATCATGTTCTATCCCAAAAGATTGTATATAGTTCCCTTTACTACACAGAAGGGTCTCATTGCTTATCCATTCTACATGTAGTAGTTTGCATCTACTAAACCCAGACATTAAGGGTATTTGCAAAATGATACTCTTCTGACTAAATTTTTTGGAAAATAGAATTATTTTCACTAAACAAATACATTATTTGTGTTGTTTATGGGGTTTATTGTCATCTTTAACAAAATAAAATTTTTTAGATTTGTCAGTTTTAATTACTAATATGGTAAATATCGTTACTTCACATAACATTAATAACCCACATATACAAAAGATCTTTGCAATTCTCAGTACTTACTGTGTACTGGCATCTTCAGACGAAAGTGTAAGCATGTTCAGACCAAAAAGTTCAAGAACTTCTAGCATAGAGTTTTATAGTGAACTGATGAACTGTTGCCCTTTTGGTAAACCCATGCGTTATGAATTATTTATACAAAGACAGCAGTAGCAATCATTCTTCTCATGCATTTTGAACAAAACTATTGTGGCAATATGCAAAACCTTACACCGTTGAGCTGTTATTCCCATGATTTTATTGTCTTTTACCTTCTATTTTTTGTCAGGATTAGAAGGCTCATCCCTTCCGTTTTTTCAGCTAAGGTTGAAAGACTTCTCTGTCACCTTTGTAACTTGCAAACTACTTAAAATGTGCCTGAAATAACCAAATAAATGTATACTTTTATGATACATTAACTGACTTAAGTTATAAAAAACATATCCATTGGCTATTTTTAGCACATGTCCATGCTTCAGAGCTCACTAAATAGATGACAGTGAATTCTCATTTATTTGCAAGCCTATTATCTATTTTGTAGATTAATCAAAATTAGTTTTAAATTTTATCTGGACATTGTCTTACCAACAAATCAGACTTAGTGATAAACTAGTGTGTGCCTCAGTGAACTGAAAAATAGTCTGAAAGCAAAGTGTAAAAGAAAAATCATTTTACAGTACAATCGGTATTTGTATAAGTAGAAATGACTGAATTTTGTGATTGTGTGTCTAAATTCTAAGTTTCATGGAAAATTTGGTAGGAAATTTTATATAAATTTTAGATAGGTCCAATAGGTAACATTTAAAAAGTCTGTACATTGTTTGATATCTGCTGTAAGAAGGAGGAATTCCTGAAATAATGGCATTCGCAGCAACATGGATGCAACTAGAGATTCTCATACTAAGTGAAGTAAGTCAGAAAGAGAAAGACAAATACCAGATAACACTTACATGTGGAATCTAAAATATAGCATTAGTGAACCTATCTACAAAACAGAAACAGACTCAGACATAGAGAACAGACTTGTGGTTGCCAAGGGGGAGGTGTGGGGCAGGGGTTAGTAGGATGGACTAGGAGTTTGGCTTAGTAGATACAGACTGTTACATATAGGATGGGTAAGCAGTGAGGTCCTACTGTACGGCCCAGGGAGTTATATCCAGTCTCTTGGGACAGAACGTGATGGAAGATAATTTGCAGACAAGAATGTGTACATTTGTATGACTGGGTCACTTTGCCCTACAGCACTTTGCCCTACAGTAAATCAGCTATACTTTAATTAAAAAAAAAAAAAAGAATTCCTTTGTCAGAAATTGCGAGCTTGATTAATCCAGAGCTCCATTATTTGCCTCATACTACTATTATTAATTACAGTGGACATTCCTTTATTATTTCTCAATAAAATTATGAAAACTAGGCAGTATCTGCTTTCTTTCTCTTTCTTTTAGGATTTAATAAGAAGGAAGTAACCGATGGACATGAAAATGGAGACCTAGGAACTTCAAGTGAAACTCCACTAGAAGATAGTGCTTCTAAATTAGATGATCTGCACAGTCTGTATCATAAAAAATCTTATTAAATTGACTTTATCTCCAGACAAGATTATTCAAGACTTTTCTGAATTTGGGGCACTAGGGAAGACGGTGACAAAGACTGTACAAAATCAAGGGAGGCTATTTGTTGCCTAAATGAAAGGCGGGTACCTCAGGGCTTCATGTGAACAATTCTAAATGCATAAAAGTCCTTGTTTTCTGTGGTATACCATAATTAGCTATTGCATGTAAAGCAATTTTGATTTTCTTAAAATTGTAAAGCACCAAAGCATGTGTTTCCCAAAAGGATATTACTAGACTTTAAAGTACCAAATGAAGCTCTACTGTTCTATTTGATTCCCTTTTCTTTTAGTAGAAGGACAATGCTAACTGGAATTTTTAAAGAAATAGCCTTTAAATATAACAGAATAAATGAATTTGTATTGTATATTCCAGAATGTTAAGTGTGGTATTTCAAAGAACAGAACTTGACTCAATGGATTGCAGAGATGTAGGCTCAACTTAAATTTTTTTTAAAACTGAAACAATGGTTGTAGTGCTTTTAAAAAAATTTAATGTGCTTCCTGTTATCTAAATCAGTTCTTAATGATCATTATAATTTTGCTTTTCATTGTTATTCATGCAGTATAAAATAGTTTTCTTTAAGCAATCCTTAATGCTGCACTAGAAATAGTTTCAGAAAAGTTATTTTGTACATTGCACTTTTCTGGTTTTTAAAAGAAATGCAGATGGGTGTAAAATATATGTTTTCAATTATGTTGATCTGTGTGCATGGTATTGGAGCATTACATTATTAATGTTTAGTCAAAAAATGCTTTTTGTTCTGGGAGTCCACAAAAAACAGTTTTATACATTTTGAGTTGTTCATAAAGTTTGTCTTGTGATAGTCCTGGCACTTAAAGTTAGGTTTTTCTGTCAGTAAAACCTCAAATTTATTATTGTGTCAATGAAATACATTTAATTCAAATAGCACTTTTTCTTTCAAAGTAACTAACTGATTTGCCAGTCATTTAAAAATCTGAGGCACTGGTGGGTAAGATGAGGTGAGCGCATTTTGATATGGTAATTGTTTTGGCTGGCTTGTCTTGTCAGTGTTATGTTTGACTAAAGTGCTTTTCTTATGCAGACTAGATCTGGTACTTCTTTTATCCCAGGAAGGAGCATGGAGTGCCTGCTCTCTTATTTACTGCTCGCAGGCCACTGTACCCTACCAGGGGAAAGTGAAAATATTACATTTAAAAGGTGATAGTTTTACCATTATCACTGTTTTTAAAAGATATACATTATACATTTAAGGGACTATTAATTGGGAGAAAGCCTGTAAGGCTTTTAGAATATTATCAGTATCTCATTTCTAATATTCAAATGTTATGTGATATAAACACATTCTTTTGTCTTTCCTGGATGCACTATATATTTGTTTATAGGTAAATCTATAAAATGTATATACTGTATTTGGTGGTTTTGCTATTTATAAATTTTATGTTTTAACTGTTGGTCATTTATGGTTTGTTTGGGGTGGTTTTGTTCATCTATGTATCACCATGTTAATTTGTAATAGAAATGTACTTCAGAATATATATGGTTACTGATATTAAAATACCTTATAGCAGAATGTTGCCTCTAAGCAAAAGCTGGTATTTTAATTGTACCACTGAATAAGCAAGCTTTGTGTTATTGTTTGCTCTTGACAGGCTATGTCTCTTTAAAAAGTTTTCTCCTTATGCATTCCCCCTCCTCTAAACACATACCCCCATTCATGACATGAGGTCTGCAAACTGGATTTTAGCCAGTGTATTCATTTCGTCAAAAAAAAAAAAAAAACCTCCGTTGTTGCATATCTGAAAACTTTGTTTTGACTTAAAACCATGTTATTCCTGTCTTTTTTTTTTTTTTTTTGTCTTTTTAGGGCCGCACCCATGCATATGGAGACTCCCAGGCTACAGGTCCAATCAGAGCTGTAGCTGCCAGCCTATGCCACAGCAATGCCAAATCCTAGCCACGTCTGCGACCTACACCACAGCTGTTGGCAACACCGGATCCTTAATCCACTGAGCAAGGCCAGGGATCAAACCCGCAACCTCATGGTTACTAGTCGGATTCGTTTTCCCTATGCCACAACGGGAGCTTCTATTCCTGTCTTTTAATTTTTTTATTTTTTGGCCACTCCAAGGCATATGGAGTTCCTGGCCCAGAGATCAGATCCATATTCTTATCTTTTTAAAACACAGCCTGGAATGGGATGGCTGTGGCAGGTTTTCAGAGAATATCCTTTTTGTACTAAAATTGAATCCTTAGGAGGTTTTAGCTAAAACGTTTTGATTTTTAAGAACTAATATCTATAGAGTTTTTTTTTTTTTAGAGCCTTGAATTATCATTTCTGTGATGATGCTATGTAATAAAAAGGATTGTATGAGATGATTATGATATAAACTCCTTTCTTGGGCTGATAACAGAATGAAAAAATTTCCAGGTAGTTTAAAATTGCAAAGGTCAGTTCTCATTTCATTCCTGCTTCCCCTTGGTTTGCAAGCCTATGTGAGAGCACTGCTACTCAGATTCTCCTATGAGATTCCCATCAGGTGCTTAGAAAGTGTTCAGTTAGAAGTTCATTTTAGAATATATGATCTTTGGGTGATGAACTAATAATTACACACTTTTTCCAAAGGACTAATTGAGAAGCAGTTTTTGTGTTTTCACCTTTATGGAAAAGAATCTCGTTATGTTTCTATACAAAACCAAACAGATAAGGAGAGAACTGTTGCTAAGCCATTACAGTTGAAAAGGAAAAAGAAAAACATACATACACATAAACACAATAGCTGAGAAAAAGTTTTAGAGTGTGAGTGGTTGTATGAATGTGTGTATGTATTTACATTTAACCTCTAAAATTCTAAGTTTCTCTTGTGAATATGATGGCAAACAACATTTGGGTTCTGAAACTTGTTAAAAATAGATATAAAAGAAATGAAAATTTTGTGAGCCTTGGTAATGTAACTGAATGGTTCTAATGATAACCCGCAGCATGTGGAAATTCCCAGGCAGGGATTGAACCTGTGCCGCAGCAACAACCTGGGCTGCTGCAATGACAGTGTCGGATCCTTACCCATGGCACCACAAAATAACTCCTCACCCAGCTTGTCCTTGGTGCTGGTTCTATTCCTGCCACAATGGACTTATCTTCTTTTCATGTTTAGAAACAAAATATAGTCATTCATGTGTAAATTGGCACTTGATACATCCTTATTATGTAATCCACTATCCACCTATCCAATCTTCCATGTAGGGTTGGCCTCAGATCTGTAGGATTTATGACAAATGTATTATATCTAGTTGCATTGAGCTATTATTTATTTATTATTTATTTATAAATAGAGATGGCATCTCCTACATTAAAATGGCATTAATCTCATTTAGAAATAAACATTTTACTATTCTTTCAGGTTACATATTTATTATTTATTTCCAGTAGCTTCTATTATTTATACAGATAAGCCATAAATGCCGTGCAAAGGCTGAACCTAATTTCTATGGTGGAACCATTTTTTTGGTAGGAATTAACTGCTTGATCTTATGAATAATTTAATTTGAGTTAATTAAAAACATGTTGGTTGGAAGGAACTGCCAGAGCAACTGTGGGACCAGTGTGCTGCTGAAACTTAGCAGGTGCAAAAACTCTTGTCTCCTTGGCTAGTTTTTATGTAACAGATATATTGATAGTGTTGTCTTTGATGGTAACACTGGTAAAAATTAGAAAACAAATCTTATTAAATACTGTGTAAGATGATATTATCTAAGCATATATATATGATTTAGAAGTTTCCAAATTGTGTGTAAATAATTTTTAGAAACATCTGTAAACATTTTTCAGTTTGTTTGCCTCATAAATTTTTTTTTTGTCTTTTTGCCTTATCTAGGGCCGCACCCGCGGCATATGGAGGTTCCCAGGCTAGGGGTCTAACAGGAGCTGTAGCTGCCGGCCTTCGCCACAGCCACAGCAACGCGGGATCTGAGCCGCGTCTGCGACCTACACCACAGCTAACGGCAACGCCGGATCCTTAACCCACTGAGCAAGGCCAGGGATCAAACCTGCAACCTCATGGTTCCTAGTTGGATTCGTTAACCACTGAGCCACGACGGCAACTCCCGTGCCTCATAAATTTTATATGTAGTCACTTATAGTCAACCTAAGAACTAGGTATAAAATGTGTAGGAATACCTTTTCTTTGTCGAGGGTATTTGAGGTCAGTCAAGAGGAAAAACTCGCAAATGGTATCTTACTCTAAGTATTAATGTAAATCAGATTTCAGAAAATTATTTGAGTTGTGAATATTTAGAGGTACTTTTTTTGGCATTGAGTAACTTTGATTTATTCCTAGTACAATATGCTGTGTATCGGTTTAAGCTCCCATTTCATTAAGCAGTCTAGGAAAGTTTTCCCCAGAAATCATCCACATAGGATATAGTTCAGTTTATGAAACAGAAAAGATTATTTGCATTTTCATTGTTAATCAGTGTTCTATTTTAGGTGGCTTTATACTTAACTTTTTAAACTGAAAGATACTATTGCAAATTATGATGTGCTATTGGTGCTAAATATTTGTCTGATGATAAGTCTTTTTCAGGTGTATTTTGAGAGCTACAGTCACTGTTTTGGCAGCCAGGAGAATGCGGCTCTCAGCTCTCCAACAGGAGGGAGCATGAGGGACTGAAGGCCTTCTGGCTGTTGCCCTCTAAAGTCTGAAGTCAGCCTTCCTCAGTGGCCAGGCTCCACCTCACATGCTGCTGTCTGCCAGTGCCTGAGCATGGCGGGATAGGACTCCTTGACTTTGGCTTGAAGACCACCTGGAAGCCTTGCCAGACTCCCTTAGGATTGCATTATACTCTCATAAGTTGCTTTTACCCAACCTTTCTTTTTCATTACTTGGGGTCATGCCTGCATCGGGGGCTGGTTGCCTCCTAGCCTCCCACCGACCCCAGATCCCTCCCTGTTTTTTTTCATCAGCGTTGCCCCTAATAAATCTATCATGCAGCTGATCCCTTCTTGGTCTTGGTGTCTGCTTCTTAGAGGACCCAGACTAATACAAGTGGACCAGGAGCGAGATCTGAGGAAACAGGTTAATAGGAGATTAGGAACCGGTTCATCTCCCACCCAACAGATGAAGAGAATGACATCCTGGCTGGTAAGTGGGGCACATAAGCCTTGGCACAAGGTTATGGCTCAGTTAACTAAGTATTACACAGATGGTGTCCAGAGGAGAGATATCACAGATAGCCTGAACCTATTATCCTTAGAAAGGCCTGCTTGCAAGTCTCACCTGTGGCTGGTGTTCAGCAGTTTGGATTTCATAAGTGTTCCCCCCCGCCTCCATTCCCTAAATGATAAGGGCGGTTTGTTGTGCCTGAAATGTTTGTATAGACGGTGGGGTTTTGTTGAACGCCTGCTTTCCTTCTGGGACTTGTGAATTTTGGCACATGCTCAGCAGAGTGCCTGTGTGACTGGGTACAATGGAAACCTGGGACTCCTACACCCAGGTTCAGACCAGCTTCCCTGGTGGGCAGTATTTTATACATATTTACAGATCGTTGTTGGAGGAATTAAGCTCATCCTGTGTGACTCCTTTGGGAGAAGACTCTTGGAGCTTGTGCCTGGTTTCTTTTAGACTTTGTTCATGTGCATTTTCCCTTTGCTGATTTTGCTTGGTGTTCTTTCTCTGTAATAAATCATAGTTGTGAGAGTTCCATCGTGGCTCAGCAGTAACGAACCCAACTATCCATGAGGATGTGGGTTCAATCCCTGGCCTCGCTCAGTGGATTAAGGAGCCTGCATTGCCGTGAGCTGTGGTGTAGGTGGCAGACACAACTTGGACCCTGTGTTGCTGTGGCTGTGACCTAAGTGGGCAACTGCAGTTCCAATTCGACCCCTAGCCTGAGAACTTCCATAAGCCACAGGTACGGCCCTAAAAAGCCAAAAAAATCAATCAATCAGACACAGTTGTAAGTATAAGTCTCTGCGTAGTCCTGTGGGCCCTTCTGTCAAGTCTCCAAAGTGGCAGTGGTTTTGGAGACCCTAGACACAGGTGGTAACTTACGCAAAAATCCCCATGGAGAAGAATTCTACTCTAGGAGCTCAGCGTGGCAGGCATTTATTCGATAAATATGGGAAAGACAGTGTCTATGAGAACAGTGTTGGCTGGTTACTGCTAGTTTTTATCGATGACCTACAGAATGATGAGAGATTGAGTACTGTTATCAAGCTGTTCATGCTGAAATTTGAGAGCCAAAGGACCTCAGAGGAGCTTACAAGGAGGCCTTTTCTCCTGCAGTGGTAGGGTTGAAACAGCTGATAGTCAATTCTAATTGTTCTAACAGCTGATAGCCAAATTCTATTTTGTGAAATTCAAGGCGCTGGTGGGGAAAATCTCAGCACTTTAGTTGTTTCCATGTCTTGGCTGTTGTAGATAGGGCTGCTGTGAACACTGGAATGCATGCTATCTTTTCAAATTAAGAGTTTTCATTTTTTTCTGGATATATGCCTAGGAATTGGGTTGTTGGAACATATGGTAGCTCTATTTTTAGTTTTTTAAGGAATGTCCATACAATTTTCTATTGTGGCCTCACCAATTTACATTTCCACTAATAGTGTAGGAAGTTTCCCTTCCCTCCACACCCTCTCAAGAATTTATTATCTGTGCACTTTTTTTTTCTTTTTTTAGGGCCTCACCCACAGTATATGGAATTTGTCAGGCTAGGGGTCGAATTGTAGCTACAGCTGCTGACCTACACCACAAGCCACAGCAATGCAGAATCCAAGCCATGTCTGCAACTTACACCACAGTTCATGGCAACACCGGATCCCTGACACACTGAGCAAGGCCAGGTATCAAACCTACATCCTCATGGATACTAGTTAGATACGCTTCTGCTGTGCCACAATGGGAACTCCTATTTGTACACCTTTTGATGATAGCCATTTTAACCTGTGTGAAGTGGTTACGTACCTCATTGTAGCTTCGATTTTCATTTCTGTAATAATTAGCAGAGTTAAGCATCTTCTCATGTGGCTGTTGGCCATCTGTATGTCTTCTTTGGAGAAATGTCTGTATCTTCGAGAAATGACTACTTAAGTCTTCTGCATTTTTTTTCCATTGGGTTATTTTTTTCACATTGAGTTGTATGAGCTGTTTGTATATATTTTGGATATTAATGTCAGTCACATCATTTGCAAATATTTTCTCCCATTCCATGTGTTGTCTTTTGGTTTTGTTAATAGTTTCCTTTGCTGTGCAAAAGTTTTTACATCTGATTAGGTCCTATTTGTTTATTTTTGCTTTTATTTCTTTTGCCTTGGTCTGATTATTGCTCTGACATATGTCCAAGAATTTTTGTTTATGTTCTCTTCTAGAAGTTTTAGGGCATCTTGACTTATATTTAGGTCTGAGTTTATTTTTGTATATGGTGTGAGGAAATGTTCTAGTTTCATTGATTTACATGGAGCTTTCCCAACACTGCTTTCTGAAGAGATTGTCTTTTCTCCATTGTATATTCTTGCCTCCTTTCTTGTACATTAATTAACTGTAGGTATGTGGGTTTATTTCTGGGCTCTCTATTCTGTTTTATTGATCTATATGTCTTCTTCTGTGCCAGTACCATGCTGTTTGGATTACTGTGGCTTTGCGGTTTGTCTGAAGCCTGAAAGGGTTATGCCTCTAGCTTTGTTCTTTTCCCTATGGATTGTTTTGACATTTTTGTGGCTCTATATAAATTTTAGTATTATTTGTTCTAGTTCTGTGAGAAATGTCATGGGTATTTTGATAGGGATCAAATTAAGTCTGTAAATTTCTTTGGGTAGGATAGTATGGCCATTTTAACAATGTTAATTCTTCCAATCCAGGAGCATGGGTTATCGTTCCATTTCTTTGAATCATCTTCAGTTTCCTTTATCAGTGTTTTTGTTTTCAGCGTATAGCTCTTTCACCTCCTTGGTTAGGTTGGGTTTTTTTTTTTTGGATGTGATTTTTAACAGGATTGTGTTTTTACTTTTTCTGATATTACATTGTTAGTGTAAAAAAATGCAACTGATTTCTGTATATTTCTATTAAAATAATTCTAATTTTTATACACCAATTTAAAATAGCCTCAAAATTTATAAAGTAAAATTTAGTAGAACCGTAAGAAAATTATAAAAGTCCATCACGGTAGTGGAAATTGCAACAAAACTTTCAAAGAAATCAGGAGAGAAGGAAAATTTAAACAGTAAAAGTAACAAGATTATTTTAAAGTTCAACTTAAGAGGGTATTTAGTTGTAAAAGAAAAACCTCTAGGGGTTTCTGTCGTGGCACAGTGGAAACAAATTCGACTAGGAACCATGAGGTTGAGGATTCGGTTCCCCAGTCTCCCTCTCTGGGTTAAGGATCTGGCATTGCTCTGTGCTGTCGTGTAGGTCGCAGACACGGCTCGGATCCTGCGTTGCTGTGGCTGTGTTGTGACCCCTAGCCTGGGAACCTCCATATGCCACGGGTGCGGCCTTAAAAAGAAAAACAAAAACAAAAAAACCTTTAGCTTGTAAATAGGATGATAGATGAATGGACTATAAGACGGAAAATTAGATACGCAAATCGTAAAAAACACATCTAAAAATTAGATCCTATGGAGAGGTAAAATTTGCGATTTGATAAAATTCCAGCAGGGGGCAGAAGATTCCAAATGTGATATTCTTACTTTTCACCTGTTAGGGCTAGAAGGCGTTATGAGGATTATCAAATAAAATACTCTATGAGAATGCATAAACTGAAGATTAGAAAAGATATTACTTTCCAGGGTCACACAACTAGTACATGTCAGATCCAGGGCATAAATCCCTCTCGTTTCAACTTGAAAGGGCAGTATTCAAATGAAAATACAGATGAAATTGTTGTCTTTTCAGTCTTCCTTTCCCAAAAATTATTTTTATTTTTCTTAAATGGTTCAAGGTTTGATGGAACTTAGGGTTAATTCTGCTTTGAACTTTTTTTTTAGGGCCCTACCCATAGCATATGGAGGTTCCCAGGCTAGGGGTCGAATTGAAGCTGTAGCCACTGCCTTAGCCACAGCCACAGCAACACCAGATCCGAGCCGATTCTGTGACCTACACCACAGCTCACAGCAACGCAGGATCCTTAACCCACTGAGTGATGCCAGGGACTGAACCCGTGTCCGTGCGGATACTAGTCAGATTCATTTCTGCTGAGCCATGAGGGGAATTCCTGCTTTGATTCTTTTTGAAAATAATAACTGAGGAATTTCCGTTGGGGCTCAGCGGTAACCAGCCTGCGGGTCTGTTCCCTGAACTCGCTTAATGGGTTAAGAATCTGGCATTGCCATGAGCTGTGATAGAGATCTCAGACGCAGCTTGGATCCAGAGTTACTGTGACTGTGGCGTAGGCCACCAGCTGTAGTTCTAATTAGACCCCAAGCCAGGGAACTTCCATATGCCTTGGGGGCAGCCCTAAAAAGCAGAAAAAAAAAAAAAAAGGATAAGTTAGTTGAATTCCTGTTGTGGCTTCGCAGTAACAACAAACCCGACTAGTATCCATGATGATGTGGTTTGATCCCTGGCCTCACATAGCGGGTTAAGGACTTGGTGTTGCTATGAGCTGTAGTGTAGGTTGCAGATGGGGCTGGGATCGGATCTGGTATTGCTGTGGCTATGGTCGGCAGCCGCAGCTTCGATTCCACCCATAGCTTAGAAATTTCCATATGCTGCAGGTGCAGCCCTAAAACACAATAAATAAAATGATAGTTGCACTGGATTTGAATTTCACTAGAAACAGTTTCTCTGTAGCTGAGTGACTATTGGAATGCAAGAACTCCTAAATTTAAGACTAGATTCCTAGGTCCTTGAGACTATAGCATACCCCCGCCCACCATGCAGAAATGCCCTCTGTGTGCCTAAATCCCCATATTTTTGGTAAGCAATATTTGCGACATTCAGGGAGGTGTCATTTCACTAGTTGCCCCCCTACTGTCATTCTCACCATCGTTAAGGGCATTTTTAACCTATGGCTGTAACAAGTGGATTGTCAGCTTCTGAAAACAGAAAAATAAAACTACAAATTTTTTTCAAGTAATTTTTCAGGGGGAAAAGACAGTTAAGTAAATTGCTGGCTGCACAAATCATGAAAAAGAGAGAAAGCATATGTACAAAATAATAAATAAGGGAAAAATAGCCATAAAAGCAGAGGGAACCAGTAGTAATAATGAAAGACTGTTTTGTTCAATTCTATATGAATATATCTGAAAACCTTTCTGAGAGAATATAATTTACCAAAACTGAAGTTTTAAAATCTAAACATATTTCCATAGAAAAAAATTGTCAGAGTATTGCCCACCCTGACAAATTACCCCAGTACATGGTTTTGCTGAGCAATACCATCAAGCCTTTAAAGGGCAGGTTATTCCAATGCCTAGCAGGGGAAGAGCTTAGAAAGAGGAAAAAAACCTTCTAAGTTGTTTTTTTTTTTTGGTCTTTTTGCCTTTTTCTAGGGCTGCACCCGTGGCATATGGAGGTTCCCAGGCTAGGGGTCTAATTGGAGCTGTAGCCTCCGGCCTATGCCACAGCCACAGCCACAGAAACGCAGGATCCGAGCCGTATCTGCGACCTGCACCACAGCTCCCGGCAACGCTGGATCCTTAACCCACTGAGCAAGGCCAGGGATTGAACCCACAACCTCATGGTTCCTAGTCAGATTCGTTAACCGCTGTGTCACGACGAGAACTCCTAAATTGTTTTTATCGAGCTAATAAAACCTGATAAAGATTGACACAAAGAAAAAATGAAAGAGCTACCTTGCAGAAGAATATTAATGCAAAAATCCTAAATAAAACATTATTACTGTGAATTCAGCAGCACTTGAATAGACTCATACACCATAATTAAATGTTTAATGTTAGGACAACTAGTAGCATAACTAATCATTTGGCTGGGTGTACAGAGGGGTCTTAGGAAAATCACTTGCTTGTAATTCCATAGATCCTGAGAAGGTATTGGTCAAAATTCAAAACCCACTCTTATGAGGAAAAAAAAAAAGACATAACATAGTAACACATATCTCAATATAATCTATGCCCCAAAGCAAGCATCATGCTTAGTAGGGAGATACTAGAAGCATTTAATATGGCGCTGGAGGAATTAAATGTATATGTAAGTACTGTTCAAGAGGTTTTACCTACATTATTTGCAGACATTATGATCACATTCCCCCAAAACTAAATCAACTGAAAACTACTAATAACAATAAGGAAATTCAGTAAAAGCGGTATATAAAATCAATCAGGGCAAATTATGTATTAACACATATATGTCTATAACTGCTAATACCAGCATAGTGCTTATCGTGGGTCAGGCACTGTTCTAAGGGTTTTACACATCTGTTAAGTCTTGTAATGTTCATCAGAACCCCATGAGGTATATACACTGTTATGCTCTCCATTTAGAAGTAAGGAAATGAAGTTATAGAGAGGTAAAATAACATTTTCTTGGTCACACAACCAGAGCAGAATTTGAACCCTGGCAATCTAGTCCCAGAATTCATGCTTTTCTTCCACTAGGGCCATACTGGGGTTCTTCGTATAGAAAAGGAGGGGTATGGGCCATTTATGATGACAACAATAAAAATATCTAAGCATAAATTAAATTTTAAAATGTGCAGTACTTATATGAAAACCATTTAAAATGCCCTGAAAGGATGCAAAAGCGGGCTTGAACAAATGGAAAGGGATACTATAGAAAATAAAAGTTCCATTAGAAAAAGAATGAGGGCAGTTCCCATCACGGCGCAGCGGAAACCAGTCGGACTAGTATCCATGAGGGTGCTGGCTCCATCCCTGGCTTCTCAAGGCTCTGGGGTTGCCGTGAGCTATGGTGTAGGTCGCAGACGCAGCTCAGATCCTGCGTTGCTGTAGCTGTGGTGTAGGCCGGCAGCTATAGCTAGCCTGGGAACTTCCATATGCTGTGGGTGGAGATATTAAGGGAGAATTATTTACATTTGTGACAGATTTTAACGTTTATAGGCCAAGACTGTACAGCAGATATTGACAAAACACTGCAAATCAACTATAATAAAAAAAAATTTTGGTGGGGGGGCGCACTCTCAGCATATGGAGGTTCCCAGGCTAGGGGTCTAATCTGAGCTACAGCTGCTGGCCTACACCACAGCTCACGGCAATGCCAGATCCTTAACCCACTGAGTGAGGCCAGGGATTGAACCCACATCCCCATGGATACCATTTGGGTTCATTTCCACTGCACCACAAAGGGAACTCAAAAAATAAACATAAAAAATCTTAAAAAAAAAAAAAAAGTTTATAGGTCGAGAGGAAAATATCAGTTAAAAGGGAGAAGTTGGGAGTTCCTGCTGTGGCGCAACAGGATTGCCGGTGTTGCTGCAGTGGGACTCGGGTTTGATCCTGGCCCAGTGCAGTGGGTTAAGGATCTGGTGTTGCCACAGCTGTGGCATAGTATTCAATATCTGGCCCAGGAATCCATTATGTGGTGGGACAGCCAAAAAAATAAAGGGGGGGAGAGCTGAAAATAAGGGAAATAGTAATAATTGGAGTAGATGCAGCTTTTTGTAGGAAGAGGGACAGGAAGTTGTAGGATCTGATTTTAATGACTTTATTAAGTGAAGGAGGTGGCATGATCTCAGAGTAAAGTGAAATTGTGCAGAGTGGCATTGTTTTGGAATAGTTCCTGAGAGAGATGGAAAAAAAGTGGGTCTAGGATAAGTGAAATGGTTGGGGAGTAATGGGTCCCAGGTAAATTGAAAACTGGCAGTTTGTATGGGCCCCTATATAAAGTTATGCAGTATTCTCCTGCTGCTGTGATGGAGATGTGAAAATGGCATCTTGAAGGGGACTTGCTTTGTTGGGGCCTCAAGGTTTGGCACTCTTGGAAGACAATGGAGTGAAAATGCTTAGACAAAACAGTTAAAGTGAGGGATAGGGAAGAAAATGCAACTTAAAAGATTTAACAGCCAGAGGAAAATGATAGGATCTAGGCATTAAATAAGTTAAATTTCTTAAAGAGATCAGTGAATAAGTAGAATGAAAGGTGAGGTTTTGAGCAGAGACAGAATTACTAAGATTTCAGAGCTGGAGTTTCTTGCAGATAACAAGCGTGGACATGTGTGGAGACGGTTTAAATGAACTGCAGGTTTCTAGACTGGATGTCAGAAAATCATAAAAGTGACCATGCTGGATACTGAACTTCCCCACTTTTCCACATGGTGTCAGAAGACTATTTAGAGTTTAAGTTCGGCAGAAAGAAAAGAAGTAGTATTGATCACCTTTATATGCAAAACACTGATATAAATTAGACCTCACAACAGCCCTTTTATAATCCTTTCCACTTTAGGGATTAAGAAGTAGGTTTAGAAATCACTTGTGTTAAAAGAGACACTGAGACATATTAACATTTTTATTTAAGAGTCTGAGCATTTATGGATTCTAATTGGGTAGCAACAAATCTGAAGTGGTTGGAAGCACTCCACTCAAAGGAACCAAAAGAAAGAGAAAAATTCGGAAGCAAAACAGGGAAATTATTTGATTGGCTCTTGCTTAAAGCTTATTGGCTGTTTGTGATTGGTTGTCCTAGGTTTCTATTTTGTAACCCTGAGGCTTTTCCAACTTCCAGCCTTAGATTTTGGTTTGCTTACCTAAGCAGCCACGGGATTAGAGCAACATCAGTCTCATCTCATAGCCTCCTTGTTTAAATATTTTAGCACCTGTAATGTGCTTGACTTCATGTATTATAAAAAGATTAAATCCCAGGTTAGACCTGAGTTCTATATGGTTCTAAAGCCTTTGCTATTGGTAATAATATGCTGTCTATCTCCTGCCTGCGGTGGGGGTGGGGTGGGTGGAAGCATCATTCCAAGATGGCAGACTAGATAAGAAGAAAAATTGCCTGTAAATTCCTAGGTAAAATAAAATCAGAATTCTATAAAAGGCCCAACTAATCTCGAGAAATAAAGGGAAGTAGCCAGGTATCAGAATCAAAGAAGCAGCTAACAAGTAGAGAGACAAGCACTGACTGGAGCTGAGGCTCTGGCATCCTGGGGTGGGGGTGGTTTCAGTTCCTTAGATGCTGGGCGTTTAGCCTCCAGAGAGGGCCAGGAGACAGGATTTGGGATTAGGCATGTGATGGCAGGAACAGCGAATAGGTGAACCTAAAATAATCTGCCCAGTGAGACACAATAAAGGATGAATGGTCCTGGATGACATGTAATTAGACTCCCCTGAGGAATTAAAACCAGAGGCCTCTGCCGCACAAAGAAATAGGCCTGGGTTAAACTTACAGTACAGTTAAAGTACAGTCTAGGAACCAACAATCCAAAAGTTAAAATAAAGCCTGGTGCCGGGTGGGTGATACTCCCGTTGTTAGGGTTGCCAGATTTAGCAAATAAAAATTATAGGACATGAATAACTTCTTAGTATAAATCTGTCCCATCGCACAGAACATACTTAAACTAAATACTTATTTGTTGTTTATTTGAAATTCAAACTGAACTGGGGAGCCTGCATTTTATCTGGCAGCCCCACCTGGTGTACCTGACAGATACAAATTCAAAACCTCTCAGACGACATTATCACGAAGCTTTCACAAGGAGGTAAAAGCCCTGCTGGGGGAGGCCTCACCACCAAAATTCTGAACTTACACAAACAAAAGTCAGCAGAAACAACAAACAGGACAGAGCCCCAAGAACTTGTGCCCGTTTCACTGAGCAAATAACCCTTGAACACTGTTCTAGGATCCGGGAATATTTTGGGAACAAAACAGACAAAAATCATTCCCCTCAGGGGCTATGGTATAGTGGGAGAGTCAGATAATAAGGAAGAAAATTAAATTGTGCCAGATTAGACAGTGACACGTGTTAAGGAGAAAGTGAAGCAGGAAAGGAGACAGAAAATGTGTCGGGGAGAAATGTGCAGTTTTCAGACAGGGAGAGGAAGAGCTCAGGTAAAAGAATAAGCCTTGCAGATATGCAGGGGAAGAGCTTTCCTGGGAGAGAACAGCAAGTGCAAAATGTGTCCCTGGCATGTGCAGGTGACAGCCAGGGGGCCCACTTGGCTAGAGGCGGGGAACAAGATGGGAGAAGTGAGAGATGAGGTCGGAGGGTGACAGCACAATGCAGAACGTAGATCTGTCCTGTCCAGCAAGTAGCCACATATGGCTGTCTACACTTAGATAGATGAAAAGTCAACAAAATTTAAAATTTATTCCTGTTACTCCAGCCACGTTTCCAGTGCTCAATGGCCACATGTGGCAAGTGGCTATCCTACTGAGCAGCTGGGAGAATATCTCCATTCTTGCAGAAGTTCTACTCAACAGTGTTGACAGAACCTTATAAATCATTGCACAGACTTGGACTTTTACTCTAAATGAGATGAAGATAAGGTTAGACTTCAAATGACTAAAATAAGGACTCAAAGGCAAAGAAAATATGGACAGTGTAGAAAAGGGCAGATTTGAAGAAGAATCAATAGACTCTCCAGAATTTTTTTTAATTGACATTAAAAAAAAAAAAAACCTCAATGACTGAATTAAACAGATAGCAGAATTGGGAATTAGTAATATGTTATCCTATACAGTGTCTTTTTTTTCCCCCTTTCAGGAACTTACCTAGAACACAGCCTAGAAAAAAAAGAGATGGAAAATAAGAGGCATGAAGAGACATGGGGGAGAGGCTGAGACGGCCCAGTGAGCATCCAACAGAATTCCAGGAGTGAAGGAAGAAAACAGCAAAGAGGCAAGTAGTACTGGGGAAAGGCGACTGAGAATTTTTCATAGTTGATAAAGAGGAATCCTAAGATTCTAGAAGCTCAAGTCCCAAGTGAATACAAATGAATTCACAGCCAAACACAAAGTAGTAAAATTGCAGAGTTATCAAAAGCAGCATGAAAAATCTTTAAAGCATCTAAGGGGATTTGGATAACCCAGGACAGGGAGAGGCTAGAGGGGGGACACCTCGTGGGAGTGAGATCTGTAGTGAGCCGTGAACACAGCAGTGTGGGTTCGAGGAGCAGTGGGTGACTGGGTGGGCTGCGGGCGGGCACAGGGACTCCTAGGAGGACTGTATTCAGCTGTAGCTTCTCATTAGTGGGATTCACCTCCTCCCAGGTTCTGCAAGAGCCTGGGAATTCGATCTTGCTCAAGTTAGTACAGGGTGATCATTGCTCTCAGAACCTTAATAACTATTTGGCATATGACTGAATGCAAGAGAAGCATTTTGAGAAGAGTGAGGCCAAGCTGGTGGCTACACTTGGAGCGCTGGTGGCTACACTTGGAGCGCTGAACTGATACATGAATTTAGGAAAGGCCTTGCGGTGATGTTTCTATGAAAGGCTATTTATTCATGGTGTCTGTATTTGTGCCTTTTGTATAAATGTGATTTCAGTTTCTGCTCAGAATCTAAAGCAGGGTAGGAGTTCCCATCTTGGCTCAGTGGAAATGAATCTGACTAGGAACCATAAGGTTGCAGGTTCAATCCCTGGCCTCGCACAGTGGGTTAAGGATCTGGCTTGGCCATGAGTTGTGATGTAGGTTGCAGACGCGACTCGGATCCAGCATTGCTGTAGCTGTGGTATAGGCCAGCAGGTGTAGCCCCAATTTGACCCCTCGCCTGGAAACCTCCATATGCTGAGGGTGTGGCCCTAAAAAAAAATAATAATCTAAAGCTGGGTAAAATAAACACAGAAAAATCTCTAGCATTCTTTCTTGGCATTTTCTAGGCTGACTATAAGTATTAGTGCAAGTGTAAATAATAGTAATAGAACCCAGAGCAAAGTTTCAGCAGCCTTGTCAGAGCAGATGTGTTTCTGCCACAATTGTAAGAAATGACAGAATACAATCATTGCCTCCCAATAGAATTTGATAACATGGAAAAACAACAGAATTATCTCATTCCCACCTTATCATATGTGCTAATGTTGCAAAACAATGAAAAAGAAAAACAGTATTTTTCTGCTCTTATCCTCTAGTTTGGGCTTGGCTGTGTCGGGTGTATTAGACAGAGTTTTGCACTACCCGTCCTGGGCTACAGTGAGGCCATCCTGGGGAAGTGGTGTTTCAAAACAAAGCCCTGTTCTCTTCTGTCATGATTAGATCATGTGTACGGGGAAGAAATATGACAGATGGACACAGCTCCACTGTAAAGAAGTCTGTTCTTATGGGCTAATATTTTAATGTTAAAAATATATACTGCCCAAATGTTGTCTCAGTTAATTCTTATCTGGAAGGCACGTGCACATCCTTTTAGAATAGGAAGCTGAGGAGTTCCCATCGTGGTGCAGCGGAAACGAATCCAACTAGGAACCATGAGGTTGCAGGTTCGATCCCTGGCCTTGCTCAGTAGGTTAAGGATCTGGCGTTGCCGTGAGCTGTGGTGTAGGTCACAGACTCAGCTCGGATCTGGCATTGCTGTGGCTGTGGCATAAACCAGTGGCTGTAGCTCGGATTGGACCCCTAGCCTGGGAACCTCCATACGCTGTGGGTGCGGCCCTAAAAAGCAAAAACAAACAAACAGAAAGAATAGGAAACTGAGGCTCAGGGTTAGGTAATGACAAACTGAATATGCAAATGGATCATGGTCAGACCATAAATAAAAACAGATCTCTGGCCAGCAACCTACAGCAAGAGGCATAGGAAACCAGTTCTTACCCATAGTAACCAGCCCAGAAAGCCAGCTGCTAGACGTCAGACTTGTAGGAAGTCAGACTTCTATTTCTGGTAACAATCCAGGAAGCCAAACTAAAATACACCTGAAACAATCGACCCCAAATTGCTAGGATTTGATTAATAACTGACAGCTTCTCTATCTTTGTCTTCATTTCCAACTTAGGATCAACCAGAGAGAAGCAATATGCACCTCTAACCAACTACAGAGGATGACCCACTTCTAGTTAATCCATCCTGCAGCTTCCCCAAGCCAAGAGCCTCCAATCAGGGCCTTCCCCTTTTCCCACTATAAAGCTTTCTCACTCCTCTGTGGCTTGAGTCTCTCCCAAAATGGAAGTAACTGTGGCTGATTCCTCTGATCTAGCAAGTTCTGAATAGGCTTTGCTTGTTCTCATTTGGTTGGTCTTCATTTATTTCCACAATAACCGCCTCAAGATCCCTTGGCTATTGTGTGGCAGACCTGGGTCTGAAACCAAGACCCGGGGGACTCCAGGCCAGTGCTCTTTCCACTGTACGCCCTTGCCCTCTTGGGAGGCTGAGCCTCAAGTACCTTCAACAGCCCACCAAGCGGGACACCAATGAGAGAGAGCGGCACGTTGGTTTGGCATAATTTATTACAGTTAGTGTATGCAGAAAACCAGGTAAACTCACAGGGTAAACGGTTTGTCCTCCACAGAAACCACAGACAGTCTGCCATGACCTGCCAGCACCTCGGTATTTAAAATTTGTGTATTTCACAGAAAGTCATAGTCATACAAACAGTCATATAAACATATAAACATTTTTTAGGGAAAGGATTTTTTTTGGTCCACATTTTCAATTACAAACAAAACACTTACTCTTTGGCAAAAGAGGTTAAATTCCCCTCAGAGTGAACTCAAAAAGCAAACTCAGATAAAAACTATGAAAGAGGAGGTGCAGCTGAGGTCTGGGCCAATCTGGAATTAGAGACATGTACTTGAGGGGAAATTTTTTTCTTACGAAATAAGTTGTTTCTAACCGTTTCAATAGAGAAGCTCTGTAGATCTGGCTTCAGTCACTTTTGTAAGAACACACTTTAAATAACTTTGTGTTTCAGAGTACAGTGTGCTATTTCTGAAGAAAGTCATGAAAAGTGTGGGTGTCTGATTTCAGCAATATTTTTAATCTGAGGTACAAAAAAGCATCTGACAGTAATTCAGAGTGAAATTGCTGTGCTACCTTCGTTCAGTTGAGAGAGCAGTTTTGGTTGCTGGAAGTCTAGGCATTTGGCTTTGCAAGACAGTTTGAAAAGGCAGATTTGCATGTGAAAGCTGTACAGTAACCGCCAGAGGTGGGCAACAAGCACAGTGCGATGGAGGCAGCTGCTCAGAGAGCCAGGGTCCCCCAGGCTGAGGGCAGTGAGGTCCCCCGCAGGCCATGGTGACCTGCTCCTTGTATGCTCTGACCAGCCACTGCATCTCCTCACCTGAAGTGGAGTTTAAGGAACAGGCAGCTGCTGAGATGGTTGTATTTTATTTGTTGGTTCTTTTAAATCTACAATCATAAATTATAACAACCACCCTGATGTGCTTTTCATGCTTCAAGTAATTTCATTCCTTCCAGGAGAAGAATGTTAACAATGCTTTTAGTTCTCCATTAGCAAAGGAAAGGAAATGAACCATAATAACAACACGATTAACAGACCTGCTGCTAACACAGTATCAGAAAAATATATTTTAAAAGTAGACATACTATCATATATGTTTTTGCAACAGCTGCGTTCTCCCACTTAACCTCTGTGCAGAACTAAAACCTGCTAAAGCAAACTTAAGTTACTTTAATTCTTGTTAAATACAACTCTGTACAGATTGCACATTTTACACCGAAGCAGCTCAGTCATCACAGTTAGAGAAGTGACAATGCCATATGAAAATTTTCAGTTTTTTAGCCTAAAGAAATCCTACAGACGCTTGCCCTAAGGGTCAGAACAAAACCAGCTGCACAATTCTGTAAACAGTGTGATAGGCGGTCTCTAGGACTCCACCGCAGGATCCTATTAAAACACACACACGCGCACACACGCGCACACGCACACCTCCCTCCAGGGCCAGCGCTCAGTACCACAGCAGCTTGCTTTCACGTTGCGTTCACAGGAGAGCGGTCATGGCCGTCGGGTTGAGGGGTCTGAGGCAGTCTCTGGGGGCCGAGTAGGCAGCGGAGGTCGCGGGTCCGATCTGGGGCTTCTGATAGTCGGGAGGGGTGCGCCCCGCGACCAAGCCGCCCCCGCAGCCCGTGGGCCTGTCGTAGCCCGGGCCCGCGGGGCTCTGCGGCCGCTGGTAGCCGGCGTCCGGGGAGGAGGCGCCGGAGGACAGGGAATGCTTGTGCGCGGGCCCGGAGCCCGGCCCGCGGGGGCCGCTCCGCGCGGAGAAGGTGTGCGCGCGGGCCAGGTGCCGCTCCACGATGGGCGTGGCGTACTCCGGCTCCGGGTGGGTCAAGGGCAGGGCGTACTGGTGGCGGCTGGCCGGCAGGGGGCAGTCGTAGTGGCTGAGGGCCTCGGCACCCGGCCCCGCCGCGTCCGCCTCGGTGTCCATCGGCCGGAAGGTGGAGCCCTTCCTGGTGACCGTCCCCGTGCCAATCATGAGAGGCTGCTGGTAATCTGAAACCCAAAGGGCAGGTGTTTGTGCACCCCACCCGCGCACCCACTGAGTGTAGAGGGGTGCTGCGCTGCACCGGCTCTGCTGAGCGCCTGCCCTATAAAAGGCACCGACACCACACTTAGGGGCTACAAAATCACACACGCTTTAGGAAGCAGAAAAGGGTCACAAGAACCTAGAAACGGGGAGATTACGGTTAACCATACCGAGGGCCATGACGGAAAATACTTCACGCAGCTCTTACACTGATTCTCGAAAAGCCAGATTTTGGAGGTGGAGATAATACTGTGAGGAATGGGAATAGTGACTGAACGACGTATTAAATAACCACAGACGGTGTGATGTGGCCAGAGTCTGAGGAGCATGGAGTAATTTAGTACAATATAAAGAGCAAAGTAATAGGTTGGGGCTGATGATAATGGTGGGGCTAACATTTATGGAGTCCTTACCTGGTGCCAGGCACTACTCTATGATACTAAGAGAGCAATTAGTCAAATCCTCTGAAAAAAAGGAAGTACTATGAGTTAGGGACTATTATTCCATTTCACAAATGGAATACTGAAGCAGAGAGGTATTAACTAACTCCCCCGCTCCTTTTGGCTGCACCCATGGCATATGGAACTTCCTGGCCCAGGGACTGCACCTCCACAGCAAGTCACTGCAACTGGGTCCTTAACCCACTGCCATGTGGGAACTCCAAGATTAAGTAGTTTTTCCAATATCACAGGGGTAGCAGCCAGTAGTGCTAGAATTCGAACATATGTCCCAAGTGTGAGCTGTTATCCATATGCTAGTTCACAGAGGGCACTAAGAGCTTTGCTGGGAAGTTGATTTAATTCTGGAGAAATCTACTGAGGACCCTAAATAAGAGGCTGACAAAGAGATCTAACTCTAGAAGGAGACTGAAGAAGGAAAGATCAAAAAACCAAAAAGTAAAAGGCAGAGAAATGAAATATAGAAGCCACAAATCAGGGGGCTGGCAGCAGCTTTGGAAAGGCGACAGGTATCAGAGGAATTTGTCACCAATGATGTAGGCAGGGTGTGAGGAAAGAGGACGCTTCCCAGATATGAGGCCCTGAACAATAGGATCCACAATCAAAAGGCATTTAGAGAAGGACTGCACAGAGCGTGTGAGGTGAGGGTTACAACAATGGGTTCAAGTCTGGATCCTCCGAGGAACTGATGACACTTGCAGGAGATGATGTCCAGCAAGCAAGAATTACTGACTTACTGGGGACCGGGATGGCAGTCCGGGTGTGAGCAGCAGGAAGACAGAAGGAAAGGAAGGACTCTGTGGGGAGCTCTGGAGTGGAGTGGGTGAGACCGCCGAAGAGTGGGAGCAAGATCGGACCTGGGGCCTCGTACGTTTAAGGTGCCTGAGAAGGACCACGTGGTGAGGAGGGAGGAGAGGCTTTACCAGAAGAAGAATGAAAGGAGGAGGACAAGCAGTTCTCCCATCTCCTTGCTTCACTCCCAAGGCAGAGCTAGAATTGTCCGGGGGAAAGGAATAAGATGGGTTTTGGTGCTAGAGTTGCTCCTTTGGCCTCTGAAGCAGGTCAAGTAACCTTTCCACTGGTACTTTTCTGACGTTAACACAGTGCGCATCACCTGGGAACTTCTGGTTCAGCAGGCCTGGGGCGTGGCCTGAGAGCCCATGTTTCTAGCAAGATCCTGGGTGCAGCTGCTTGTCCTCAGAACGCACCTGGAGTAGCAAGAAGCAAGAGCCAGCAGTGCTACTCAGAGTGTGGTCTGTGGACGCCTACATTTCAGAACTGGTTGTGACAGGTCTGCAGAAAGGTAAGTGCACAAATTGATAGAAAGTGCTCAGAAAGAGCAACTTGAATAAGTAATTTTATGTCCCCTGAGTCTAATTTAAAAATTAGAGCGTTGGAGTTCCCGTCGTGGCGCAGTGGTTAACGAATCCGACTAGGAACCATGAGGTTGCGGGTTCAATCCCTGCCCTTGCTCAGTGGGTTAACGATCCGGCGTTGCCGTGAGCTGTGGTGTAGGTTGCAGACGCGGCTCGGATCCTGCGTTGCTGTGGCTGCGGCGCAGGCCAGTGGCCACAGCTCCGATTAGACCCCT